>OY288257.1:0-600000 GCA_958450325.1 Agrostemma githago | reverse complement strand
GAATAGGGTGAAGAAATACAGCTACTGAAAAAAGACAGATCCTGATCTATGTAATGGATATGTTTGGAAGAAGCATTTCTTTTTCAACTTATAGTTTCTGCATATGAAACTATCAAGCATGTCGAAAACATGTCAACTTTGAAGCAGCTGCACTTTATCGTGACACTCAATACTTCGTGAATTTTAAATTTTCACGGCTATACGAAGCACTGGCCAAAAACATCAGAGAATTTTAATATCTGCCGGCAGATAGTCGATCATCATCAAACAGCAAACAGCAAACAGCAAACAGCAACATTCAAGTATAAAGCAAACATACGGCGCGAAAGGCAAATCTATGTAAAGCTGCATCACTAGATTGAAATAAATAAATGACTGAAGTAACTGTACCAAAGTCGAAACTATGTAAGGTAAACATTCATGCTCCTCCGATTGCGAATCGGAACTAGAAGAGATACAGGATTGTTGTTGCTGTTGCTGCTGCTGCTGTTCAATGTCTTGATAATCAATCCACCCCCGAATTTGGCGAACAATCTGAAAAAATTAGGGTTTTGCGGTTACTGCACTACAAAATTGGTACTGTAATAGAGGAGAAGGAGGAGAAAAAACACCTGAGAAAGAGAAATAAGAAGAATTCTTTGATTTTGCAGTGTGGAAGAAATCTGATCCTTGAATTCCTGTGATAAATCGACAAATTTCAGGAGCAGGAAAGGAGGTAAAAAGGAAAAAGGCGAAGGAGGAAGAGGCGGAGAAGGAGAAGGATACCGGAGATGGGTGGAGATGGCGGTGGATTAGGGAGCAGAGACGGCGGACCGCTGCGGCGTTGCAGGTATCCGCCATTTTTAGACCTTCTGAGTTGTGGCGCGCTTCTGAAATTCGTTAATTCACTTTGATTTAGACTCGATTATTTGGTCGGGCATCGATCAATGAGACTTAATTTCGGATATTTTTGCACATTTGAATGATTTTTTTTCAATGAACCAGGGAATCCGTAGTCGCTGGTAAATCGTCCGTGGCCGACAGGCTCGAAGTCTAGAGGCATAGTTTCAAGCCATACAACTCCCACAAGTTCGCGCTTGCAGGGGCTTGAACCTGAGACTCTTGGGCCGATGACCACAAGTTTTGACCACTGGGCAACACCCTTATGGACCATTTGAATGATTTTGGATTCACGAAAGTTTACAATTTCTGGTATAGGACGACCTTACGATAAGTTAGTGTGAGACGGTCTCACGTGAGATTAACCGATGAAAATTACTCTGTATATGAAATTACGAATGACTCCCTCCATTGTCGTACATTTTAGTTAAGTCATACAGTATGACATATTCTATACAGAGCACTCCGTATGTCAAACAAGTCATCACACCAAGTCAAACAAAAAAACGAAAAGTGTACGTCGTGTATGAAATGTATTCGTTGTGTACTTTAGAATTTATTTCCAGCTCGATTCAATTATATTAATTCGACTTAGTTAGATTAGTTTTCTTAATCAATTCAACCCATTTATTTAATTCATTTCATCTAAGTTCTAGTATATGATTAAGTTAGGTTAAGAGCAAGTGCAATTATGAAGCTAATAGTCACGATACTAGCTTACTTTGCCACATGAGATTTTCAAGCTATGGCCTTTTAAAGCTACCACTTCACCGAATAATTTTAACTACACCCTTTTTATCTCAAATGGACTCACATACCCATTCAAGTATCTTTCTCGTTAATACAATTTTAATTAATATCTGCCTTAATCTTCCACGACTTTGAAACAATAATGTCGTATTCTCACGTATCAAGTGGCACACGTCCCGAATCTATACTCAAAAGAGTAAGGGCATGACACCTTACTCTAAGTTAAAATTTCTCTCATTTAAATTTAGACATCTACTTTTAATACTCCAACAAAGAAGAGGGACCTAATTCAAAATTTAGTACATTTTATTATTCTTATAGATTACAATCTACTTACGAGCACAATATATCCCGCATATTTTAAGAGCTCGTTTGGTTCACCATAAAAATATCAAGTTATCGGGAACTTAAATTCACGTGAATTTGTATTTCATGGAAATTACAAAAATACTATTTGGCTGCCATACGAGAAATGACTTCATACGGAAAGTTCAACCCACCAAGGGAGCTTGGTGAAAAAATTTTCCATTACGAAGGAAGTGACAATTCCTCATAAAATGAACAACCAAACAACTCCAAGAAAATGTAATTCGTTACACTTCTCGATAATTAGATGAGTAATCAAACAAGTTCAACTGATACGAAGAATTCTTCTTTATGATACTCCCTCTGTTTCTTTGATATCTTTCACATTTCCTTTTTCAATCATTTCTTTGATTTATTCCACTTTCCTTTTTTCTATCACACTTCTCTCTTACCTAGGTGGCCCACTTACTTTACTCCCTCTTTACTTTTACTTATTTTATTATTTTTCTTAAGAAATATGCCACTTTTAAGGTGGAAGAAATTATAGAAACGGAGAGAGTATGATCCACCTACCCCGCCGCGCCCCCACCCCTTTTTATCATTGCGAAATGAATTCAAAATGTTCCTCATCCTCACAAACCTGAAATTGAAACAAGCTTCAAAACTCCACCCACGATCCCACAAAGCCACGAAATATTTGAATGTCTTCCGAGAGACGGTCTCTCATTAATTTTACTACTGAGAGACTAAGTACAAATTAAAGTAACAATAGTATCAAACCTAATAGAAGTTAGTATGATTAACATAAAATAGTGTACAAATATAAAGACGGTACCCTTATTATAAAAACAGGTACAAAATAAAGTTATCATTTACGGATACAAATGGTACTCCCTCTGTTTCTTCGATATTTTCCACATTTCTTTTTTCAACCATTTCTTTGATTTCTTCCACCTTCCTTTTTTCTATCACATTCTCTCTTACCTAGGTGGCCCACTTAGGCCCTGTTCTTTTCGGCTTAATTTCAGCCCGTCTCAGACCAGCTCAGCTTTTATCAGCTCAGCCCAGCTCTTATCAGCTCAGCTCAGCTCCAATATTTTTCTTAAAATTATTAGATAATTTATATAAAAAATTATTAGTTTCAGCTTTTATAAATTCAGCTCAGCTCAGCTCCTATCAGACCAGCTCAGCTCAGCTCAGCCTTGTTTCAGCCGAAAAGAACAGGGCCTTACTTTACTCCCTCTCTACTTTTACTTATTTTATTGTTTTTCTTAAGAAATGTGCCACTTTTAAGGTGGAAGAAATCATAAAAACGGAGGGAGTACTAAAGAATAGTCTCTCGATAAATAATTGAAAGACCGTCTCTTTCAAGATACTCGACATTAATTCTTGTAATCTCTTCTCTTCTCTTCTCTCCATTGACTTTGAAATCCTCAAAACTTCGATTCTTGTTTTCTATCGCTCTCTTTTTGACCTCTCCATTTTCATCTTCACCCTCCATAAAAAAGGAGAACGAACACCTCACCATTTTTTCCCATTTTCCCCAAACACCACATATTTTTCACTCAATTCCCCCCCTTTTTTTTTTATAATTTCTAGGGTTTGATCTGATTCTAAGAAGATCAGCCAATCCCTTTATCTGTGGTGGTCCAATTTGGGGGGGGGGGGGGGGGTTCTTTTAATGCCATTTACCCTTTTTTCTTCATTTTTAGATTCTCTATTATTCTTTGTGTTAGTTGAAATTCCGTCAAAGTTTGCAACTTTAAATGATTTTCATTAAAGCAAATCAGTTAATGCTAGATATTTGGTGTAAAGTATCTTAGTGGATTTGAATTTGAATTCCGAACTTTCCCCTTTTGTGCTGGTTTAGTACTCTCTCTTAGTAGCAGCAGCAGCAGCAGCAGCAATAGTAGTACTGTAGTAGTAGTGGTAGTTGAAGTGATTTGGTGAATTAATTGGGTTGTAATGCATACCTCATTATGGAAGCCAATTTCTCATTATATTGGATTGATTGTTGACAAAAAACCTAGGAAGAAAAAAGATAAGGGGTCTGAATTAGGGGATAATGTTAAGAAAAACGAAACGATTTCGAGGAAATTGAGGGAAAACAAGCTTAGAGAAGCTTTGGAAGAAGCTTCTGAAGATGGGTTTCTTCCAAAATCAAGTTTGGTGAATGATTATGAGGGTAAACTTAAGAAAGATGAGAGCTTGGGCCGGTCTCGATCCCTTGCAAGGCTTCAGACCTTAAAGGAGTTCCTGAGAGCTACTGCATTGGCTGCTGACCGCACCTTTGAGTCCGAAGACGACATTCCGTCCCTTAATGACGCCTTTTCTAAGTTCCTCACCATGTATCCCAAGTATCAGTCTTCTGAGAGGATTGATCAACTCAGGTTGGATGAGTATGAGCACCTCACCGGGGCCGCTTCCAAGGTATGTCTTGGTTACTGTGGATTTGGCTTGTTTTCGCAACTTCAGACGCTGTATTATTGGGATACTTGTAGCTTTAGCCTCTCTGAAATATCTGCTAATTTGAGTAATCATGTGTTATATGGTGCTGCTGAGAGCGGGACGATTGAGCATGAGATTAAGACTAAGATTATGGATTATTTGAATATCCCTGAGAGTGAGTATGGGATTGTTTTTACTGTTAGTAGAGGTTCGGCCTTCAAATTGCTTGCTGAAGCATACCCTTTTGAAACCAACAAGAGATTGTTAACCATGTTTGACCATGAGAGCCAATCTGTGAATTTGATGGCCCAACAAGCTATCGAGAAAGGGGCTAAAGTTTATAGTTCCTGGTTTAAATGGCCCACTCTTAAACCATGCTCGGCTGATCTTAGAAAGCAAATGTTGAACAAGAAGAAGAGGAAGAAGGATTCCGCAACGGGTCTTTTTGTGTTCCCTGTTCAGTCTAGAGTAACGGGTTCCAAGTACTCGTATCAATGGATGGCTCTAGCACAGCAAAACAATTGGCATGTTTTGTTGGATGCTGGGGCTTTGGGTCCCAAGGACATGGATTCTCTTGGGTTGTCCTTGTTCCGCCCTGATTTCATTATAACGTCATTTTACAGGGTTTTTGGATTTGACCCTAGTGGGTTTGGGTGCCTTCTTATTAAAAAATCGGTTTTGGCTAGCCTTCACAGCCAATCTGGGATCAATTGTACCGGGATGGTGAAGATCACTCCGGTTTTTCCGCAGTATTTGGGCGGGGATTCAATTGACGGTCTTGATGGACTGATTGGGACCGAAGATTTTGAAGCTGAAGAAAACAGGGATTTAAAACCTGAGACTCGTCAAGGATCGGGATCACAGATGCCGGCTTTCTCTGGTGCCTATACCTCAGCTCAAGTGAGGGACGTGTTTGAGACTGAGTTGGAACATGAAAACAGTTCTGACAGAGATGGCTATAGCACAATATTTGAGGAGACAGAGAACATCTCTGTGGGGGAGCTGATGAAGAGTCCTATTTTTAGCGAGGATGAATCGTCTGACAATTCATTCTGGATTGACCTTGGTCAAAGCCCCATGAATTCCGAAAATATCAACCACCTGGATGGGCAGGGGTCCACCCCTTCACCACCGTCGTGGTTTGTTGGGAGGAAAAACACGAAAAAAATCACCCCAAAGCTCATGTCTAACATGGCAAATAGCCCGATATATGATGACAGTAATATGCTATCATTCGATGCCGCCGTTCAGTCAGTTTCGAGTGGTATTGGAAATGTTCACGAGATTGAAGAAGAGTATGAAGATGAGAGGCCGAATAACCAGGCAGCCTTAATTAGTGGAAGCTGTTCAGGTGGAAAAGAAAGTGCTATAAGACGTGAAACAGAAGGTGAGTTTAGGCTACTTGGAAGAAGGGATAATGGCAAAGTTGTGTGCTTTAAAGAAGAAGAAGAAGATGGTAGCAAAGGAAGGAGTGTCTCATACCGTGCGGAAAACAATCATACCTTGGAAGCAGGAGGCGAGACTTGTCTTAGCAATATTGATGACTATGATGAGTATAGTGATGGAGATTACGGCGACGATGGTCAAGAATCAGATCGAAGAGAACCAGAGATAATTTGTCGGCATCTTGATCATATTAATATGTTGGGTCTAAATCGAACTAGTTCTAGACTACGGTTTCTAATTAATTGGCTTGTGACCTCTCTAATGCAACTAAGGTTCCATGGGTCAGATGAAAGAAACTCAATGCCTCTAGTCCAAATATACGGCCCTAAAATTAAGTACGAAAGGGGTGCTGCCGTGGCATTCAATGTGAGGACCAGGAATCGGGGGTTAGTCAACCCGGAGGTTGTCCAAACGCTAGCTGAAGCACATGGTGTTAGTCTCAGTGTTGGCATCCTAAGCCATATAAGAATCATAGATGGTGCGACAATGGCAAATGGTCGGCTTGATGGGAAAAGTGGGTTTTACAGGGTGGAAGTTGTGACAGCATCTCTCAGCTTCTTGTCCGACTTTGAGGACGTGTACAAGCTATGGGCCTTTGTTGCAAAGTTCCTCAATCCAAACTTTACCCGAGAATCCGGACTTCCAACGGTTGAAGAAGGTTCAGAGTCGTCAGAGACATGACATTGTACAAGACTACTATCACAAGTGAGTCTAAGCTGTGGGATTTTGTTTCATTTATTTCTTTATTTTTCTAGAGCTTGTTTGCTCACTTCTATCTCTTGATTTTCTAGATCATAAAGTCTCTTGTTTTTTCAATTTATTCTTTGGGCTCGTAAATATATCCATCGTGTTTTGCTTCCTTGACCTTATGAAGCCTGGAAACGATGCAACTTTTTATATACCGACAGCTGATTTTCCTGTTGAGTTTTGTATGGCTCTCCTCTGTCATATTTTCTGTCTTGTTTGAGATTGTGGCAATGCGTAACTGAATCCAAAGCATTTGTTTGGGTCAAAGACTGAAAGGTGATATGGTGGTATGGTGATAGTCGAGGGTGGAAAAAACGATGATGGTGTACTGTACTGTACTGTACTATTACTCCCCTGTCGAGATAATGCATTTCCACCCTCGGCTACCCACTACTTTCCTCAGGGGCGAGGGTAATAAATATGAAGTTGGGGTTTTTGTAGCAAGTTTCAGAGCATGCAAAGTGAGATACTGACATTAGTATTTGTTGATCACAGTGGCTCTTTTCCTTTGCTTGGTCCCGAAATTCCGATGCTACAGCTTCAGCAAGGATGGATCGGATCATCAGTCTTGATGACCAACTGGATTGATCGAGGGTGGTTTGTTCAATGTAACTCGGACTCTCTTCATTTTCCCTCCCGTATCCATGTGTTAACCTTTTTTACGTTATTTGTGAAGAGTAGTTTAATCGAACATTGACAAATGATTTAGACGGAGTGAGTAGCTTTATCAGCTTGTGCTATGCATTTGATTTGTGGTTGTAGGTGAGAGTTAAGGTTGATGATTTATGAACAGTTTGTTAATTGTTTAGTTGTTTCTTATGATCATTTGTGTACTTTTTTTTTTCCAGCCAAGAAAGGAAGGAGAGCCTAGCTACGGAGAGCCATGGCAGCTAGGCCGTGCGCCTCCCTATTCAGACCCCTAGGAATGTATGAAACCGTTACACAGTGAAAGTGATTAAATACATCAAACAAATTGTCAATGATCACCTTAGTGTAAGGCGAGATTGCGTCCGCGTCTCCCAAATGCTGTCACAGAAGAATGTGGTTAATTCTTCAAAATCCCCAATCCAATTCAAGCCACTGGCACCGGATCAAACTCCGTGGCATTCGGGTCTGTTTTCCGGAGACGGCAATGGATTCGGGTTTGCGGGTCGAAACCCAGAAATGGGAGTGGGAATTTGGTGGAGAGGGTGGAGAAGCTTGAGGTGAGTACAGGCAGCTTGACAAGTTGGGAAATCGGGTTCGGATTACTAGGAAGGCTTTGAAGCTTCCCATTTCTAAAGTACTATTTCTCGTCTGTCTAACTCATTTGTTTATCCGTGATGACAAGTATTTTAATCAAACTTAAACCAATGATTGAGACGGAGCGAGTAATTCTGAGCCTTCTCAGTTTATGCTATGCATTTGATTTGATGACTGACTGTAAATCTGGCGACTGTAAGACAGGCAGGCAGGCTCCTGCATCCCTAAGAATCTCCTATTACGGGACTCCTGCTGCGAGTTGATGTTATTTGACTCGTTTAAACCGTGTTAAAATTTAGGTTTGAAACACGTTGGTTGGTCAAACATGTCTCATAATAAGTCACTGCTGGTATGTCCATAATAATTAAGCATATGATTCGTATTGTTTGATGCATAAGTGGCTGAGTAGAGCAGTACAAAAAAAGAGGACCCCAAACTGTGTTGGTCTCTCCTTTCGACTTGTTCCTTTCACTCTTCTGTCCCTCTACACTCCACTTCCCCCCACTATGGTAATTACCGTCCGATTGGTCCGTTCTGTCTGACCTGAATTTTTAACGGGCTTGGCCATAATATTTTAAGAAATACTCCCTCTCCACCACTAAGATTTTCCCACTTTCCTTAAAAGGAAACCCCACTATGATTTTCCCACTTCAAAACTTTTCTTATTCATCCAATATATTCTCTTCCTATTGGCTACTTTTTCTGATTTGACATCTTGAACCCCACCAAATAATTTACCACCTTTCATTATCCATTCCTTATTCTTTGTGCCATTTATAAATGAGAACATCATTGTGGTGGGGAGGGAGTAGTATAAAAGACCCGACCCGTAAATCCATCCCAAATCCGCTTGTCCGTGGGCCAATTTTTCACACTTAACCCGACCCATATCCGACCTGAACCCGCAAATAATCGCCTCTATTCCCCACCCCCACCCACCAACCCTTTTTTTTCCCACTTTTCTCTCCTCCTCCATCCTTCCTCATTATTTCACTTCACTTCACTTTTCCTCTCTACTTTTCATTCATTCATTCATACACTTTCAATTATAAAAAAGCTTACACCAATATCTACTTCTACTACTACTACTACTACTAGTATCATATCTTTGCATGACTAGTCACTCGGTCTATTTTTAATCTTTCTACTTTTCTTTTTGGATTGTCTATCTTTAAACTTCCTACTTACGATATTTTCATTTTTGATTGATTTTTGTGGTTAGTATAATTTCCGACCATACATTTCCTCTCAACTTTCATTTTCCGCAACACATCCTCAAACTTTCAAAGGGTGTTGTTACCTGTGTTTCATGGTGAAGAAGTTTTCATATAATGGCATATAACATCATCATACTCCTCTACATTACTACTATACATATTATGCTACTCTACTTATGTTCACCCCTCTTCAATTCCCCAGTTTCCGCCGCCCTCCTCGACCACCCACTTCCTCCTGATCAGGCAAGCCTAACTACCTTCTACGTGAGACCGTCTCATACAAGAATTTGTGAAAAGTATTGGGCCATGTTACTTGGACACGTGACACACACACATACATACATACATACAAACTGTAAAATTATGAAGTGTCGAAGTAACATAGCTAGCTCTCGAACAATGATTATGTGATTATGATAGAATCGTCTGCAAATAAAATGATTAAATGTGGGTGCAGGGAGAGTTATATGAAGAGAAATCAAGGTTAGGTTCGAGACCACCAAGCTGCTACAATAAATGCAACAACTGCCACCCATGCAAGGCGGTCCAGGTCCCTACCGTACCCGGTCTAGACCGGCTGCCACCACCGAGTTCTGCATTATTATTCGACTCGGCTTCGTGGGACAACAACAGGTACTCCAATTACAAGCCTTTGGGTTGGAAGTGCAGTTGTAAAGATCGTCTGTATAATCCCTGACGACTCATTCTTCCCGTTTCAATATAATACTCCTCACAAATCTTAAAAAGCGGGAAGAAACATAAAGGACGGAGAGGGAGTATTAGTTTTATTAACCTAGCTAGCCTGCCATGCCCATGCAGTGAAAACCCAAAACTCGTAGCATGCATGCAGTCAAATTAAACAAATTCACTTGGGTTTTTGTAAATGCACCATTTTTGAATTATTTTTTATTCGGTTTTTCTAACGTGTGTCCACTGGCATAGGCGAATCCAGAGTTCAAATTTTGGGGTAACGATTTCATCATATTTCCTTACTTCATACAATGAAAATGTGTCATTTTTACAAAGTTTGAAGTAGCAAAAGTTAATAATTTTAACCATTTTTTTTTCAAATTTGGGGTAGCGAATGCTACCCTTTGCTACTAGCTAGATTCCCCTCTGTCCACTGGACACACGTTATTACAATTATGTTGTCTAAGTATGATAATTAAGAGTTTGTATTTCAATTTATCATGATAATATAATTGTAATTTCTTCCTTAATTAACATATTAACGTGTTCCCAGTGAACTCACGTTAAAAAACACGTTATAAAACCCGTTTTTTTATTTAATGTCTATCTAAATGTATGAGAATGAGACCATCATATGATGATCCTATCGAAATTAATTAGTGAATAATGTCAGCTACTTGTCATTCTTTCTTTGACTTCACCTAATGTTATGAGTTATGACAAATAACATGCATTTTGTTTCAGAAAGTAATGCCAAAAGATAATACACTACTAGTAAAAAAAAAAAATCGCCGAGTCTTATTTGTGACAGATATATTCGTCACAAATCTTTGACGGGTTAAATATTATCCATGTGGTGGATAAGACAAAACATGAGTAGACATTTTACTTTTATTTTATCTACCTAAATGGATAATATTTGACCCGTTACACACTTGTGACGGATATAATCGTCACTGGCAAAATGGTGTTTGATAATGGAGTAGAACTATTTAGTGAAATGTAGTTTACGCCACTTCGACTGGCTCCTTTCAAGAAAGAGACATGTCAGCTGGTGAGATGAATAAGTTTGGATAATTTGCATCGTTTTCCTATTGTTCATTTTCGTTCAACATTATATTCGTTTTAAACCAGAAACAGGTGACGCAATTATATTCGTTTTTTTATTGGTGTAACGTAAGTTTCCTATTTAATGATTATAAATCGCTTACTCCCTCCGATTCATTGGAATCGCAATATTTGCTATTCACAAAAAAAAAAATAAGAAAAGTGAATTGGTGGACCACAATAGTGATGTCATGTAAGATTAAGTAATATAATAATATTAGATTGAATATTTTGGAATATAGTAATGAAAAGTTAAGGGTAGGTTAGTCATTTCATAGGAAAAATATGGCCCAAAATGGAAATGTTGCAAAGCTGATGAATTTGCCAAAAAAAGAATGCGTTGTGAATCCAATGAATCGGAGGGAGTATTATTTAACACCTACCCAGTGTCCTCCTATCTAAAGTTATAAACAGGACGTCATAGATACGACCATAATTTTAGCTAGGCTACGTAAACCCTAATAATTAGTAAGCCTTGTCCTTTTTAATGGCTATATTCATTATAAATCGCGGATGAGGTGAGAAATTCTTAGATACACCCGTGTATCAACTACCATGTCGTACATCGTACCCTGACTAATGAGAAAATTGGAATCCATACAAGTTTTGATGATCAATCGTAACAAAACCTATTCCTAGAGAGAATATATGTAGCAAATTAAACTGCAGACCTGCGATACTTAAGTTGTATAGTAACTAGTTTATGGATGGATATAACTCGTCAGGAATGAATAATTCTCGTCAAGGTTTTGCAGTAGTACAGTAATAAACATAGCAAGTGTTGAATTTATTTATTTTACCCAAATTAACGAGGTAGGGTGAAAAAGTAAAAATATTCATAAGTAGACAGTAAATAGTGACAGTGTATAGTAAATATAGTGTCCTTGGGATCAGCAGAAATACAGGGGTTTAGTGTAACATGTGACTATGTCTCATCAACATCAACTTCAACTTCACCACCTTATTTTTTGCATGCAACCTAATTACGTAACTTAGGGCTCGTTTGGTTCACCATAGGAAGATAGAATTATTGGAAATTTAAATTCACGTAAACTTGTATTTCATGAGAATTACAAAAATAGTGTTTGATTACCATGTGAGAAATGACTTCATGCGGGAAGTTCTACATACTAAGGGATTTGGTGAGTATCTTACCTGGCCCCATTATGGAGGGAGTGACAATTCCCGGAAAGGGACAACCAAACAACTCCCTGAAAATGCAATTCATGGGATCTTGCACTTTCCGATAATTGGATGAGTAACCAAACAAGCTCTTACTCTTCAATCCACGCCTTAATTCATCAAGTCACGCCCTATATAACTCAGTTTAGTTGGACATGTTCTTCGTACTCTCTGTCTCGAGTCCAGATCACACATAAAGGAGTTAATTAGAGCTCTAAAAACCGTCTTTTTTTCAATAAAACTCAATTTCCGTGGATAAAACTAAATAGACGATTTACCCTCTAATTAAATCCGCACCTTTAATCACCAAATCCAGCTCAAATATCCGTCATAAACACATACAGAGTAACAGAGTAGTACAAAACACGCTAGATCAGTATCACGTTGACCGTACCCCCAATCATATGCGACAACATGTAAACTACGCAAGCGAGATTATTCATGGTCGTGGTTAACAGAGGGTACGTGACAATAGATTTATTAGTATGTAGTTGTATCCATTAATTAATTTAACCCAGTTTACATTGATTTTTTTGGTTCAACGAAGAGCGCACTTAGTCGCATTACAATATAGGGAGAGGGGGATTCGAACCTGAAACCTACTGTCCCAGAGTACCTAGTCTAACCACTAGGCTGAGACATTTTCGGTACCCAGTTTACATTGATTGTGGCAATTGATCAATGATAAAGACATGAAACTGATAGATTAGAAAGAGCCAAAGAGAAGAGTGAAAGTGGGAAGATTCCTGTAATTAAATTCAGAATTATTGTCCTTGAATGATTGTCACTTGGTTTCAACTTTGAATGCATATCCATATCCTTACACTTTTATCTTGAGTTATTACTGGTTTAACTGTAATACTCCCTCCGATTTTTAATAATCTTCCCATTTGATTTTTTGGTAAAAAATAAGTGTGTAGGAATATGTGGCTCAAAAGAGAGGAAGGATGAGGGAGAAATGTAAGGGTAATTCTAGACCACATGTTGATGGTCCAAAATAGAAATAGGAAAGAAATGGTGTCTCAACCCAATAAGGAAATAGGAAAGATAAATAAAAATCGGAGGGAGTACTTTAAAGCAGGGGCGGTTAGGAGTGGGTTCAGGTGAGCGGCCGAAGTGGGCGATCTCATAGTCCTCTTACTGAGAATTTGCTCTATATACAAAATTAAATTTGAACATACGGAGTATATATTTTCAAATTATCGTTATTGTTAACACATTATCGTACTAATGAGTCGTGCTTTTGCACGGGTCCTAAACTAATACTCTCTTTTTTTTCTTGAATTAGTCTCATTGGGGTTTGACACGGATATTAAGAAAAGGTGAAAAGGTAAGAGGATTGTGATGATATGATGAATGTGATGCCAAAAATAGAGATAAAAATATTTCCTTAAAAAAAATGGGGCTAATCCAAAAAAATATCCAGAAATATGGGGCTTATTCAGGAAGAAAGAGGAAGTAAAACCTTAAATTGATTTTTTAAAATTATTAATAACACTACGACACTGCGTCTAGTACGAGTATTTATTTCTTTCGCCTCATTTTACTTGAGTTCAGTTCAAACCAATTTCATCTCAACCACCTCGTTCAATTCATAACCAAGAACATGTACCCCTCCGTTCCATTTGATTATTTACGTTTACTTTTTCACACTTATCGATGCACATTTTCTTTCTGTTCGTATCTTTAGTTCCATATTTCTAAAAAAAATTAAAAATATGATATTTATAACGTACTCGATTAGACAATTTAAACAAGATTTCACGTGACTATATTTTATCAAATATATTAGAAGTTATATCGACAATCCCTGAACCTATAAATAGTGTCCAAAAAATAAACGTAAATAACCTATTGGAACGGGAAAAGTAGTACTAGAAAAAAGCAAAGGTAGTTGAGTGAGTGAGGTTTGAGGTAACAGAAGAGAGGATTAGATGGCAATGAGCGCCACACCTTCGACTTTGCCGCGAATCCACCGCCACCACCACCGCAACCACCACAACCACAACCATCTTCTTCTCTCTCCGCCGCTTTCCACACCGTCCTATTTCGCGGTCACCCCAAGCTCCGCCCGCTGTCTCTCCTCATCCACCGTGTGTCTCTCCGCTGCCGCCGCAGCAAAGCCGAAGCGAGGCCACTCAGCCACCGCACACGCGTCACTGAACGCCCTCATTTTCGACTGCGACGGCGTTATTTTGGAGTCTGAGGATTTACATCGTCAAGCTTACAACGACGCCTTCGCATTCTTCAATGTGAGGTGTGCTGCTGATGTTGAGGGGCCGCTCGATTGGGGAATTGAGTTTTATGATGTTCTTCAGAATCGTATTGGTGGTGGCAAGCCTAAAATGCGCTGGTATCATCTTTTTTCCCCCCTTTTCATTTCTAGGGTTTAGTCATTTCATCAGTTGTCGAACGATTTTAATTGGTTTTCTGCAGCGTCGTCGAATATTCATTTGAGGCCCCTAAATCATAAGCAATTAAATTATGCAATGCTGCATTTTTGCCTAGTGGAGATACCCTAGAGGCCTGGAAGATAACGTCACGGATTTGAATCCCCCTCCGTTCTATTGTAATGCAATTGACTGCGCGCTTCGTTGGCAAAAAAAATAAATCATAAGTTTAGCTCTTAAAATGTTGGGCCTTGATGCTTAGAACCTTCTGAACTTGCTAATCAATGACCCTGGTTTTGTGGCGGAAACTCGCTGAATCAATGATGCAGGATTCTTGGACCTGAATTTTGGTTGACACAGACTAAATTCAAGTGTTATATTGGCCTGACTTTATTTGTTTGTTCAATTGATTTGGTTGGTCCATGTGTCTAAGTCATTTGTTTACGTTTTTTAAGGGGAGGATTTGATCAAAGGTAAACAAATGACGGAAACATGAATGGGGATGTTTATTAGTTTATATATTTCACTGATTGGTCAGAAATCAACTGCAAGGTACTTTAAGGAGCATGGATGGCCAACTTCTAATGTATTCGAGGCACCTCCCGAAGATGATGCCGATAGGGCTAAGCTCATCGACACGCTACAGGTTCTCTGGCTACCCCTTTCCTTGTTTGTAATACTCCGTATAATGCTTGTTATTTTATGGTGCTTGCATCAGTTCAGCAGGTAGTGTATTCGGCATAGATCTTGATGTTAAAACCTGAATGTTAATGTCACGTCAGATTCTACTGCATTAATCGCAGTTATAGTTCTGCAGGACTGGAAGACTGAAAGGTACCAGGAAATTATCAAGTCTGGTTCTGTAAGTTTATTTCTGTTCTAGTACTTCTTCCAAATGTTTTTCAATGTCAGTGGCAAATGCATAGTATAATTGTAAACTCTTGAATGGATCAGGTGCAACCTAGACCTGGGGTTTTGCAATTGATGGATGAAGCAAAAGCTGCAGTAAGTTAAACTACTCGTTTATAAGATTTCGGTCTTAAACGTAAATAAATGCAATTAGTTTGGAGCTTTGGATATATTTTTCTCTTTGAATTTTTTTGTCGAAGTAGGAGTTAATGAACATGAAATCTTCATATTTGCAGGGAAAGAAGCTAGCTGTTTGCTCTGCGGCAACCAAAAGTTCAGTGATACTTACTCTTGAGAGTCTCATTGGACTGGTAATGCTCATTCTTTAATTGCAGACTAAGTTTACGATACCAGCCCAATGGCTCCTGAAGTTTTCAGTCCTGAGTGATGGTTTCACTTTTTACAGGATCGTTTCCATGGTCTTGATTGCTTTCTTGCAGGTTTGTCAATAATGTTTTCGTCAGTTTTGTATAGTCTGTCTGAATTTTGTAAGGAGCCCTACATCCGTATATTAGCATCTTTGCTCCTAGATACTTATCTCTTAGTCACCATGTTGCAGGAGATGACGTTAAAGAAAAGAAACCTGATCCGTCAATATACATCACTGCTGCTCAGGTTGATCTACATTCACATAACGAACTTACATTGTGCGGATTCTTTCTTAAATGAGAATTTCAGATCATGATGATGATTAGTGCTGTTTATATCCCATATGATGCAGAGGCTAGGGGTGTCGGAGAAAGACTGTCTGGTGGTGGAAGACAGTGTCATTGGTCTAAAGGTATGCTTCATTTCACTTCACTATATAGCCAAAGCAGTACACACAGAACTTTGAGGCTTCTTAATTTCTCCCCTTTTCCTTCACCACGTACTCATGTAGTCCATACTTTAAGCTTTCGGATTTAATATAAAGATTGAACACTTTATGTTTTTGGAGTGAATTCTTTACAAGGGACATTGTTGTGAGTGGTACTATAAAAGTTTAAATTCTGTGCAAGTGATATTGCTGTGTGTTGCTCTATAAAAGGAGGCATTTTCACCTGAACACCACGAGCTCATTCCCTAACGATCATTACCAGTTCTTGACCGAACACTGCTTGAGGTATTTCACACGGGATTGTGTCCTAGCTAGTGTCATGCTGAGATTTTATGAAAACACTCGTATAGATGTCTGTTTCATATCCGTGCTCAAGTGTAGAGAGTCGGACATCTCATTTTACTAGACGAGTAAACCTGTTTTTTCCTACTACAGGCTGCAACAAAAGCCGGGATGGCTTGTGTGGTGACCTATACACCTTCCACTTCAAATCAGGTCAATTGCACTCCCTAGTTTATTGCCGTTTAAACCAGAACAAGTGCCTCATTTCCTACATCTTCTTGATAGATCGATCTTTCAGGGTATCTCCCAAGTTTATATCTACTCCGTAGTAGAATTGGTAACCAAATTTATTATCTACTCGTATCTTATAGGACTTTTCAGACGCAATTGCAATATACCCCGACTTAAGTTCCATAAGGTATGATATATAATTATATGCATATGCAGTTGATGAAGTCTTGAAGCAACCGAGTTATCTTTGTTATGTGCCACTCATTGCCATTTCGTATCTTATCATACAGATTGAGTGATTTGGAAAAGGTGCTCGAAAAGGTTGTTGCCGCCAGTTAGCTGAGTGTAGCAAATGTACATACATTCCCGGCCTTGTCGATTTGTTCAACACATTTTTATTGTGCCCTGTAAATTTTCCTATCATCAAAAACTCGTCTGTATTGATGCACCACTCCATTCTTTACTCGAGTGAGTTTTGTTTGTACAATGTACACTAAGAACTTATAATACATACTTCGTAGTAGTATAAATCGGACAACGATATCCCAATCAATACGGTTGGTTGGCTAATGCTGTCGATCCTCTGTTTTACTTTGAGTTTTCAGGTTCGGGGTCATACACTCGTACCATTGTCCACTCGACTGTTGGTTTAGGACGTCAGGATCGGTATGAAATATGTAGATGACACTGTGTAATGATTCCCTTGAGGAGCGGACATGCCTTTCTCGGTTGGTCTCCTTGTGACGGCTCATGGTGTTAAAACGGGTTAAATATACTCGATTAGAAATGTAATGTCAAAAATATTTTCCTACATCCTAGCCACATCGATTTGTCTTTACCTCACTTATTTGACCCGTCATAACCTTAAAGATAGATATTTATATCACAAAGAAGGATTTACCGTTCTAATACTAATCAAGGTAGGGATTAAACAAGTGGGGTGGTGGCGCAGTTGGCTAGCGCGTAGGTCTCATAGCTTCTGAGTAATCCTAAGGTCGAGAGTTCGAGCCTCTCTCACCCCAATAAACATGTTTTAAGATAAAAATATGATTTTAAGGATATATAAAAATACTACTCGCTCCCCCCACTAAGATCTTCCCACTTTCCTTAAAAGGAAACCCTACTAAGATTTTCCCACTTCAAAACTTTCTTTATTTATCCATTATACTTTCTTCCTATTGGTTACTTTTTGTGATTTGACATCTTGAACCCCACCAAATAATTTACCACCTTTCATTATTCATTTCTTAATCCATGTGCCAAGTCAAAGTGGGAAGAACATTGTGGTGGGGAGTACTATGTATTTCTTAAAATTTTTATAAAAAATTCTAGTGTTTTTGAGAAACTTCAGCGTAGAATAACACTATTTTTTTAATTTATCTATTTTCGGACAGATTTCGACCCAAAATATTCGAGTTATTATCGGATCGGGTCACATTCGGATTTCGGACGGGTTTTTTTCGAAAAAAAATTCAAACGATTTCGGGTCGGGTCAATTTTTGACGGTTATAGCATCGAGTGACTAAATTGGGTAAAAGCAGAGGCAGGAATAATAAGAAGGTAAAAAAGAGCGGGGAGAGGTGAAGAAGGAGATTGAAACAGTCAAACACAGAGGATCAGTATTCAGTAGTGTGGCTACTACAGTACTACTACCACTCTCCACTCTTCAGGTTTCTTCAACATTTCTTCATCTTTCAATTCTTCATTCATTTCCTGCAACCTCAGATCTTTGATTGTGTTGCCACTGGATTCTGCAACTTTTTTGATCTATAATTCTCATCACTAGATTCAATCATGGCGGTGTTCGTGTTTCTCTGATTTGATCTTCTTAATTTCTTGCGTTTCATCGTTTCCTTATGCATTTCATGTACTTTGATTGATTGTTTGAGTGAGTGAGTGAGTTGTAAACTTCTATCCCGCCATTGATGGAGCATGCTGTGTTGTTCATTGTTCATAGGTGATGGTATTACACTGATTCAATTCCCTTTAGTATAGATCTTGATGTCTGCTATTTAGGTTACAAGCTTTAAGCAAGCCACTTTGTATTCGTCATTTTACCATTGGAGGTGGTGGTGTTGTTGAGTACTTTAAAGATCGCTAGAGGAATTCGGATATTAAAAAGTCGTAGTTGAAAATGGTGTAGATCGTCGACATTATGCAAATTAGGTTGATGTTTTTTTTTTGTGTTGGTAGTCTTCACCTGTTAGGATGATTTGAGGCGCATTACAAAAGAACTTTATCCCGCCATTTGCAGGAGCCCTTGAGGCAGCGGTGTAGACTCTAGACTCTAAAGTATGGTTAGACCACATCATCGAGCTGGATCTAGTGGACGGTTGAGCGAGGAAAGTCTTCTTGTAAATGATTTGGAGAATGAGGTGGTGAAAAGAAAAAGGGGATCGGAAAAGGGCAACTCATTTTACCACCGCATTTCTGACTATCTACGCAGTGCTCTTGATTTTGTTTTGTCGAGTGCATCCTCCAAACTAAATAATGAGGTTCGTTGTTTCGGGGGTAATAGTAAAAGCCAACATAACTTAATCAGTGGATTCCTCAAGCTTGTACTGGCAGCCTCAGCCTTTTTTGCACTTTTGGGATGTCTGAAATGGATGCTCTCTATCTCGAAAACTTCACCAGATTATCTCGTTGATCGTTACTGGTGGGTTCAACTCCAAGAGAAGCTCATCATTGACTTTTCAGATATTAAAGAGCTTTCTCTTGGTTCCTCGAGACTCAAAGAGATTGAATTCTGCTCCCGGGAATATGAAAACCATGTGCCTTGCTTCAACTTTTCTGTGAGCGCTCAGGGCCCACAATTTGATCGCCAGTGTGGAAAAGGATCAAGATTAGAGTGTTTGATTCATCCGCCAAAGAATTATAAGCCACCTTTAGGATGGCCTGCTGGTAAAGATGTGATCTGGTATGCTAATGTGAAGATTTCAGCCCAAGAAGTTCTGACCTCCGGAACCTTGACAAAGAGGTTGTTGCATATTCACACCATCGCATTTGTATTGTCCCCATTTGACTTTGGCAGTCATACGATGTCAACCCTCACATTCTTCACCCTATACAATAGTTACAATTACAAACTATTCAAATGAATAGAAATATTCCATATTTAATAGAACAAATTTGACAATTTGACATTCTATCTTGATATGTTTGAAAAAAATTAATGGTCATGGTTGACAACTTGACATAGGTGACAAACGAAGTCAAATGGGGAATGAATTTGAGATTTTGAGGTGATTGTTGTATTTCTTTTAGTCAGCCTTGCATAAGCTCATTGAAAAGTAAACTAAAGTTATAAGCATGCAGGTTGATGATGTTGGATGAAGAGCAGATATCCTTCCGATCAGACTCCCTCATGTTTGATGGAGTTGAAGACTACGCTCATCAAATTGCAGACATGATTGGCCTCAGAAGTGTTTCTGACTTCAATCAGGCAGGGGTATGTGCACGCTATTTCTAAAAGTCACAAACATGATGCTTGTGAAGTTCTACGCTTAAGTGATACTCCATACCATTTATACTTCCATCATAGTTCATTTTACGACGAGCTATGGCTAGAAATCTTCTATCAGTTTGCTTGGCGTTAAGGTCCCAATCAGGGTGTTAAGCATTTGGTTGCGACTGTTTTATAGAATTTTTGAAGGTTACCAGGACCACATTTCTAAGCGGTTTGGTTGAGATCAGGCTGTGGTAATTGGTTGTCACTTGTCAGGCTCAAACAGAAACTTAAGTGCCAATAAAGTTGTAAGATTAATGTGTAATTTTAAAGATTGTATAACATTAAATTAAATTGTCAAGACTAGGGTGGATTTTCCGAGTTCTACACTAACACAAAACTTGAAATTGTCTGCCTTTATTTTAGAACATTAAATGAAATCCCTCATGCTTATTGTCTAACTATACTTGATGGTCTTCATATACATGTTTTTGCATTTCATATAATTTGGCTGTAAAAAAATCTTAGTTATGACCTAATCTTCTACTGATACTTCAAAATCTGAATTTTCAGATAAGCACTGTTTTGGACATAGGGTGTGGATATGGTAGTTTTGGAGCTCATCTCTTCTCCCGAAACATGTTGACTATGTGCATAGCAAATTATGAATCCTCCGGTAGTCAAGTTCAAATAACACTTGAGAGAGGTCTTCCTGCAATGATTGCTTCCTTCAATTCAAAACGCCTGCCATTTTCATCTCTTTCCTATGACATGTTGCATTGTGCTAGATGTGGTATCGAATGGGATAAAAAAGGTACACCTACTAGAATTATTCCGACATGCCTTTTTACACGTATATAAGATGAATATACCCTCCCCGTCCAAGGATAAATTTATTGGGTTGTTTTGCGCAATTTTTTTTTTTTTTTGGAAAATAGTACGGCATGGATAGAAATGAAGTTTGTGATAGATGTTGGGTCATATGACTCATATACCATATTGCTCACAGAAATAGCAATATCCAATGTTAGAAAGCTATTCATTGCATAGCAAAATGGGGTTTTGGTAAATTTGTTCATGGACGGAGGGATTAGAAATAGAGAGAAATAAGGAATAACAGAGCGAAAGCATGGCAGAGGATAATATAAATCCACGTGACTTTATGCAGATGGCATTTTTCTAGTGGAAGCTGACAGACTTCTAAGGCCGGGTGGGTATTTTGTGTGGACATCGCCTATTGCTAGCGTACGTGGATCAGTCGACAACATAGACGACCAAAAGAAATGGCAGTTTGTCCAGCAATTTGCAGAGAGTCTGTGCTGGAGTATGCTGTCACAACAAGAAGATACTGTCATCTGGAGAAAGACCACTTTGAAAAATTGTTATGCTTCACGGTATGACTTTCCTCATTTTACAACTATTAAGTCTAGAGGTGTATGTTGCATGTCTATCTATTTGTGTTCTTCTACCTTCTGATTTGGCTCATCAAACTAGCCTGATTAGGTTGTTGCATTGTATACCAGGAAGCGCAGCTCAAGCCCTCTTATTTGTAAAAAAAGCTATGATGCTGAATCACCTTATAATCAGCCTCTTAGTCTATGCATTGGTGGAACTCATAGCCAGAGATGGATACCTCTTGGCCAGCGCAGAACTTGGCCCGCAAAAGCCGCTTTGAATGCCTCTGAACTAGCAATTCATGGTAGTCCATCTCTTCTGCTATTCTGGTTCATAAACTTCACTGTTTTTTGAATGAGCATATTATTTATCTTTTTTTTTTTTTCAATTGTTTGCATGATATCGCTCCACCAACCTTAAGCGATTGAGCTATTTGAGATTTTAGCTTCATTATATGCTGTGAACTTGTACGTTGCGCAGTGTAATCAGATAACAAATTATTTTGATCACTGATCTAAGTCAATCTTTGTTCAAATCATGACCTCATAATATTTTTATATAACCTTCTAATGCAAACCTGATCCAAATCTTGTATTAGAAAATTAATTGGCCTGTAGGTTTTCCTTTAGATTTAGAATTTTTAGATCTATATTCCAGCCAACAAATCCTACAAACTAAGAAATTTATATGACGCACAGATTAAGTTGTTTACTCACGCATCGGCAATCTATTTGCTTTGTGATATTAGTAACGTCTTCAGGGTTTAAACAGTAGGGCTGAACGGCTTTTTTTTTGTATGGGTGAATGGCTTGAATTTGTTTCAGTTTGGTAAAGTAAGTGTTGCCTTTTGGCCTGTTAAATTGATAATAGGTGTTTCTGCGGAAGTGTTCTCTGTGGATTCCTTGAAGTGGAAAGCAGCAGTTCAGGAATACTGGTCGCTGTTGTCACCCCAGATATTCTCCGATCATCCAAAGAGACCCGGTGACGAGGATCCTTCCCCTCCTTTCAACATGTTAAGGAATGTACTAGATATGAATGCTCAGTTTGGTGGACTCAATCATGCGCTACTGGAAGCTGGGAAAAATGTGTGGGTCATGAACGTGGTTCCTAAAACTGCGAGTAATTCACTCCCCTTTATTCATGACAGAGGTTTCATTGGTACATCACACGATTGGTAGGTCTACTGCCTCCTCCTGATGTTGCAACTATACATCCTATAAGTATCGATATTAAATTTACTCCTCCGTAGTAACTCTGCTAACTGCAGAACATCATCCACTAGGTGATTCGCGAGTATATGAGCAAGTTTTTATCGTAAAACTGTTATCTTAACTGAATCGAGATATCCTTTTACATAACTTCAGGTGTGAAGCTTTTCCATCATACCCGAGAACTTACGACATGATCCATGCTGATGGACTGCTGTCACTTGAGACTCATCTGCATCAAAAGTGCCCTATGCTTGATTTGTTCGTCGAAATAGACAGACTGCTTCGTCCAGAGGTACATTACTATGTTTCATTTACTCAACCTTTTGTTTGGACAGTAATAATTTGAAGTGAAAGATATAGAACTGAATCCCTTACAGCACATAGAAGCTATTTCTGGATGACTCGTGATAAAAATTGCATCGAGAATTTTGACTCTGAAAGTGCATCTCCTAAATGAGAGTTTTCCATTATTCCATCAATCATATATCAATATACTCGTATCATTACTCAGCACATTTTTTGGTTTGTCAGGGTTGGGCTGTATTCCGTGATACTCCATCAGCAATTGAATTAGCTAGGGCGCTTGCAACAAGACTTAGATGGGATGCACGGATTATAGATATTGAGGCAAACAACGATGAAACGATACTCATATGCCAGAAGACTTTCTCGGACGATAGTAAGCTTAAGCATATGATGTAGTTTGATGATACACAGTATACAGACCCTGTGAACCGATTCTGGTCCGAGACCACTGTATAGAAACACAAATTTGCACCCGGCGTTGGAACTGTTGAAGAAAATGGCTGCTTGTTAATGCATCCAGGGGAGACTCAAAGTTTACTGAGAATGATACAATTTTTTTGGGATACAAGAAAACTAGCACTATATTTATACAGAGTATTGTACAATGTAATATTCGAAAGCATATAGTACTCATAGTTACTGTATTATACTCCAATCGAACATTGTACTATTGAAATCTCGACTATGGTTTCACTGTATCATTCAAAAATACGGAGTAATACTACAACCTGTTGTAACATATGGAGTACTCCTTTGTTTTTTTTGTTCAACGAAGAGCGCACTTAGTCGCATTACAATACAAGGAGGGGGATTCGAACCTGTGACCTATAGTCCACGGTAGCTAGTCTCAACGACTAGCCCAAGACATACGGTTAAACAAAAGTAATCCCGTCATACGGTTGTAGGATGCATTGCATGGACTGAGCAGCTAGAAAGGAAATTATCAGGATAACAAATTTTCTAAGAACATCAACCATTACTATTTATAGGTGATTATAATCTTCAATGTAACTTCTAATATAGTACTCCGTATAAGATAAAAGATAGTCACGTCTCACGTGGGATCTTGTTTAAATCGTCTAATAAAATATATTATGAATATCAATTTTTTATAATTTTTAGTAACACGTAACTAAAGATATAAACAAAAGAAAACAAGTATCGACATACGTGCATAAAGCAAACGTACATAAGAATTCGCTGAAAAAAAACGCAAGAGGAGCTTTGGATATTATTAGAGTATGAAATGTAACAACAACCGACCTTAGCTCAGTTGGTAGAGCGGAGGACTGTAGTTGGGGGCAAACCTGTCAGATATCCTTAGGTCACTGGTTCGAATCCGGTAGGTCGGACTTTTTTACATTTTATCTTTCTTTTTTAAGTCTCTCTACCGACACTCTTTCGTGTTTCTAATACTCGTATTCTATACTATACAATCGTTGTACCGTATGACGGACCTAATTTATGGTAAAAAGTTACCACTTTACGTTATTACTAAATAACGTTAAATAGTACTCCCTCCGATTTTTTATTATCTTCCCTATTTCCTTATTGGGCTGAAACACCCTTTCTTCCCTATTTCCATTTTGGGCCATCAACATGTGGTCTAGAATCACCCTTACATTTCTCTCTCTTTCTTCTTTTATTTTGAAGGACACATTCCTACACCCTTATTTTCTTCCCCAAAACTAAAGGGGAGGATAATAAAAAATCGGAGGGAGTAGTAACTATTTAAATGAAAGTGATAATTAAATAACCTAAAATGGTCATCTTTTATCATAAATTGTAAACTTTTAGTACTGTCGAATTTTACAACGATTGTATACAATAATTACGGTTAGATTAAAATTAACCTCAAAGCTTCGCTTAAAAGCGTTAGATGACCACTTAATTATTGTTGTTTATTCGTCTAGTGCACTTAGTTTGCTAGCAGACTTTGGAAGACTACTTTACAAAAGAACACAAATTTGAATGATACTTGTAGTATATTCGTATCTGATGCGTTAAAATAGAAAAGAATAAAGGTGTAAATTATTGTAAATAGTAAGGTAATATGGTAAAAATTATGGACCAAAATGGAAAGTCTTTAATTTTAATCATTTTATATTATCAGACCTAAAACCATCTGTTTTATTGATATCTTCCAATTTCTTTGACTTTTATACATTTTATTAATTTTCTTAAGAAATGTGATACTTTTTTTTGGTTCAACGAAGAGCGCACTTAGTCGCATTACAATATAGGGGGAGGGGATTCGAACCTGAGACCTACTGTCCCAGAGCACCTAGTCCTAACCGTAGAAATGTGATACTTTTAAGGTGAAAGAAATCAATAACACGGAGAGAGTTTTATTTTTTTTATTTATGTTAATGTCACATATTTACGAATTTTGGGGTAGCGAAAGTCTATAATTTTAATCATTTTTTTTGTAAGTTTGGGATAACGAGTGTTACCCTTAATTAACCGCTTGCTACTAGCCAGAATCCCCGTATATAACTTGATAAATATAATAATTTATTATGTACGAGTATTACCCTAGACAATACGTGGTATAATTTCTCTTATTCTATATAAACGAATTCTCTCAATTTTTTTTTCAAAGAGTACATTTGTTTTTCCACTATCGATCAAAAAATTGATATTCTTAATTTATTCATAAAAACAAATTAGTCGAGTAGTCTTAGGATTTGAAGGAATCGGTATGAAATACTTGGATCATGGGTAAGTTTTTTACCAATTCGTGACCTCGGTACCATTTTTTTTTACTTATTTGGGACCGACGATATTTTTTACCAATTCGTCATTTGGGTACCACTTTTTTTTTTATCTATTTGGCGTCGGTGATACTTTTTTACCAATCCGTCACTTTTTAGCCACATTTTTTTTACCCATTTGGTTATTTGGCCAACAATATGAAGAGTAAGTTTCCCTTAATGGGTCAAGTAATACCACTGGATTAAAAAAATAAGTCAGTAGATAGTACATGACTTTATCTTATTTACTCAAACAGATATTATTTAACCGGTCACACATTTACGACAGATCACGGATGAATCACGAGTAATATCAATAAAAGAAAGAGGAAGTTGGGGTTGGGGTTGTGTCGCAAAATAATTTCGTTTTCTTTTGAATCACACATTTCTATACCCTTATTTTTTTTACCCAAAAAAATCGAAGGAAAGATAAATAAAAATCGGAGGGAGTAATTTCTAGCCCGTGAAGTCAGAACAGAAGTGTGAACTCAAATCGAGTGAGTGAGTGTAATAGACAATAAATAAAAGCAGTGCAGATCTCCCGTCCCATTTTGTGTCCCATTTTGTGTGCCGCACCACACGCTAGATGACACGTCAACTAGTTATGATATTTGTTGCATATTTTATTTAATTAATATGCGAGGTGTCATCAACTGTATGGTGCGGCACAGGAAATGGGACACCAAAATGGGACAGGAGATCCGCTATGAAATAAAAGACCCCTTTGAAGATCATAAAACCAGGAGGAGGAAGAGGAGGAGGAACTGTTTCAAAGTGTGTCAGTCAATCAATCAGTCAGACCCTAAAAGCTGTAGTTTTGGTCAAAATTGTATCAACCCTTCTTCTTCTTCTTCACATATCCAGTGGGGGCTGTGCCAGGTAGGTTGTTAATCTTCCTTCTTTTTATAATCAATCATAATACAGTATATGTCTGTCAAGTGGGTAACATCTCCAGTATGTATGCATCTTTTGATTTGGAATTTGGGGTTTTTTTTGGTTGGAGTTTAATGGTGTGCTACTACTTCTTAATTGATTTTTAACTAATACGAGCTACCTCCGTTCCATTTGATTGTTTGCATTTGCTTTTTGGGCACTATTCATAGACGAGTGAAATCGTTAATGTAACTTCTGTGATCTTGTTTAAATTGTCTAATTGAATACTTAGGTTATAAATATCGAATTTTTATAATTTTTAGAAATAAGACAAAAGAAAACGTGCATTGGCAATGGTGAAAAATAAATGCAAACCATCAGATGGAACGGAGGGAGTATTATTCATGGGTTTTGTAAAGGGAATGAATGTGGAGTTGGGATTGCTGTCATTTTCCCTAATGTGCTTCATTCCTTGATTTGGCAGCTATAATCACAGTAAGTGGGTGGAAGATTATTAGACTTTAGAGAGTGAAGTGAACCCTGTTGTGTGAGAATCAGAATCTGTAAAACTTCAAAGGGTTCTAATGCAAAGCTATAGTTCAGTTTCAGTATTCTTTGCACATTCTCGGAACGACCATTTCCCAAGTTTGTTAATTGAGTTATCGTCGAGGATTTTACCAACTAACTAGCGGGCATGTATGTGTCTTGTATATCTAATTTGGCTAAACTCCCTTTTGTTTTTTTTTTACCCCTTTTACATTCGGTGTGTCGTGATGCTATGTTTATTGATGATTGGCTTTGTTTCATTTTTTGTTCTCTCCCTTGTGCAGGATGTTGCTTTCTTTGTTGTCCACTTCATTGTAGTTGGTACCTGGCGCGCTAGTTAGAAGGGCATTTCTGATGGAGCCACGATTTCCTTTTGTTGTTCTAGCGTTTGTGTGTTTGTTTCCTTGTAGTATGGCGGACTTTCAAGGTACTGATCAACGACTCTTTACATAATCTAGTAGTGTTCACATTTTTTAGGCGACCACCTCACATTTTCATGATCTTGTGGTACTGACCTACTCCATAGGTGACAAACCAGTTTGACGGGAACCAATATTTTGGTCTTATGACGACTTTTCATTTCATTATCATCTACGACTGTAAGAATTATGAACATTCTACCATTTATTACGTTTCCAGGAAAGGCACTTTATGCTTTAAGAGTTTCTTTAAATGCTTCATCAAGTCAGCTGAATGATTGGAACCCTAATCTTGTGAATCCATGCACTTGGTCCAATGTCATGTGCGACTCTGGTTTGGTGTATTCTCTGTAAGCAATCCTCATTATAACTTGTTTTTTAGTTGAACTTCAGTTTATGCATGCTCAGATGCTCTCCTATGATGCAGAAAAGTTCTTTGATTTATTTCGATTATTAGATGATATTGTTGTCTAATTGTAGTTTGGTCACAGGACACTGTCATCCATGGGATTTTCTGGATCTTTGGCTCCTGAAATTGGCACTCTTACAACCCTTACGTCTTTGTGAGTCGACTTCTCATCACTTAGCTAGTTCATTCTTATTGTGCATTTGCATCAACAAAAGGAGGGAATCTGGACATAAATTCTGTTTTTTTGTCAACATTTGACCTTCTTGAGATCCTACGTGTTTCATCCCATTCATTTGTTTACCCTTTTTATGCTAGGTGAGGGGTATTTTAATCAAAGGTAACAAATGACTGGGATGTAGGGAGTATGAGACTACTAGCTTGAAAGTTGGAAACTCGAAACATATGTCCAACTTCACGAGTAACGATAGAAAAATGAAGCAAAATAGTAAGACAAAATTTTGTTGTGCTCTATTCATGATTAGTGACTATTGAGTATAAGTTTGTAAATCCTAAGAGAAGTCTTATATGATGAAAATTCACTATTCCTTGACTATGGAATATACTGGAGCAATGCACAAATTTGCTGTCTAATCTGCCAACATTTTCGGCGCTGCCTTATTTGTTTTTGCACCACATCAAACTTTTTTTTTTTGCTTTTCTACCCATTTTCATTATCTGTACCGCTGTGCATATTCAACACGAATTTTGTCTAACTAACACACAGAAATAAACATGAATTGATACGCGTGTATCTGAAGGGAATGTCCGAGTCTAATCACCCTTCATAAATCTTCCTGTGAACTGTATTGGCAATGCAGGTCTCTGGAAGGGAATGCCATTACTGGCCCGATTCCTAAAGAGTTTGGAAATTTGACCAGTCTGACAAACCTTGATTTAGAGCGTAACCGTTTGACTGGTGAAATACCATCCTCCCTTGGTAATCTCAAAAATCTTAAATATTTGTAAGTGCTACCATTTGTGCTATATTGTATTTAAACACGGTCACCTCTGTTTGCTTACCTTAGTTACCATAATTTATTTAAATTTTGTCATGCAGAATTTTGAACGATAATGATCTCACTGGAACTATCCCTGAGTCACTATCTGCGCTGAGTAACTTAGTTAGCCTGTAAGTGAATGTTAAAAAAACGTTGTGGTACTGTGTTACCCGTGGTTTTCCCAATCCTTTTATTTAAGGCAGGGAATTGAATTCAAGATAAAAATCTTAAAGAAAAGAGATATCAGTAGAACTTACTGTATACGGTATTACTTCTTACTCCCGTGTCTCATAAATTATACTCGTACTTTGGTGTGGCAGCCAGCTCTATTCAAATCAACTCAGTGGAAATGTTCCTGAACAACTTTTTCAGATACCAAAATACAAGTATGATGAACTTTGATTTAGAGCTAATTTTGTCCATTTTGTACGCTTTCAGTACTAACTCTACTAAGACTCGTGAAAGTGACCTTCGTTTATTATGTTGTCTTCTTGCAGTTTCAGCGGTAACAAGTTGAACTGTGGTGGAGATCTTCATCATTTTTGTTCGTCTGATAATAGTAAAACAGGTAAAGGGTGTATTCTTTTGTGGCTCTCCATCTTCAAATATCTCAATTCTTAAATTGTAAAGTTATAGTTGAGGTTTGATTTGATGATTGGTCTGCCATACTTTGTCAGGTTCTTCGAACAAATCAAAAGTTGGAGTTGTTGTCGGAATAATTGGAGGGCTTGTTGGAATACTACTTATTGGAGTCCTTTTGTTATGTGTGTGCAAGATTAGATATAAGGGTTTCAAGCATGAAGTATATGTTGATGTTGCCGGTAATTTGTTTACTCTTTACCTTTCTAGCTTCAATGTTTGTAGCGGTTGATCGTAGTGATGTTCTTTAAAGCTCATGAATGAAAAATAATTTGGGTACTTTTTCAGGTGAAGTTGATCGCAGAATTGCATTTGGGCAGCTTAAGCGATTTGCATACAGGGAATTGCAGATATCTACAGACAACTTCAACGAGAAAAACGTCCTTGGTCAAGGTGGCTTCGGCAAGGTTTATAAAGGATTGCTTGCTGATGGTACAAAGGTTGCAGTGAAACGATTAACTGACTATGAAAGCCCGGGAGGGGATGCAGCTTTCCAACGTGAGGTTGAGATGATTAGCGTTGCTGTGCACAGGAATCTTCTACGGCTAATTGGGTTTTGCACTACTCCAACTGAGCGACTTTTGGTCTACCCATTCATGAAAAACCTAAGCGTTGCTTACCGTCTCAGGGGTACCACTACCACCCTTCTCTTCTTGATTTTATATGATGTTTCTATCCTCGAGTGGTTCTGAAACTGAAGAATTGATTCTTCTGATTGGTTCATGAAAAACAATTTTTTCTGCCTTGATGATTCTTGTGCAGAGTTGAAACCAGGCGAGGCTGTTTTGGATTGGCCGACAAGAAAAAGAATATCCTTGGGAACGGCGCGTGGATTAGAGTATCTTCACGAACATTGCAACCCAAAGATCATCCATCGTGATGTTAAAGCTGCTAATGTCTTATTAGATGGAGATTTTGAAGCAGTCGTGGGTGATTTTGGCTTAGCAAAATTGGTAGATGTGCAAAAGACTAATGTGACGACACAAGTACGTGGCACCATGGGACACATTGCTCCCGAGTACTTGTCCACTGGAAAATCATCAGAGAGAACCGATGTTTTTGGGTATGGCATTACGCTGCTTGAGCTTGTGACTGGCCAAAGGGCTATTGATTTTTCACGCTTGGAAGAAGAAGATGATGTGCTCTTGCTTGATCATGTAAGATACCGTAACATCAATATCATTCTTTTTTTGGTACTTTGTCTTTCTTCTCTCTTGTCCCTAAATTATCGAGTTAACTGGAAACAGGTGAAGAAGCTGGAAAGAGAGAAGAAATTAGACGCCATAGTGGATAAGAATTTGAGTAGGAACTACGATATTCAGGAAGTCGAGATGATGATCAAAGTTGCATTATTATGCACTCAAGCTTCACCTGAAGACCGGCCAACAATGTCGGAGGTGGTGCGGATGCTTGAAGGTGAGGGTCTCGCCGAAAGATGGGAAGAATGGCAGCATGTCGAGGTCACTCGTCGACAAGAATATGAAAGACTGCAGAGACGCTTTGACTGGGGCGATGATTCTATTCATAATCTGGACGCTATCGAGCTCTCTGGTGGCCGATGAGGCTAACCCCTTTAGGTACACCCGCCTTTCATACAACCCACTTTTACGTTTTAACCAACACTTTTCCTCCGTGATATTGTACAGTGGTCGCACACAACAACTAATAGAACGGTTCAAATATTATACAGTATTTTATTCCACCGAGTAGTTTTTTTGATGCGAAGAAATATGAATACAATGAATAAATGAAACGAAACTCAAAATATTCAACAAATTCAAGCTAGCCGTCAATACAATCAATCAATCAGCTTGCTTGGGGATCAACTATGTTGATGTTGGCACTCTTAGAAGCAGTATTAGCCTACACACAGCCGTAATCATCATTATTAGCCCTCTTAAACGTGATATTCCCGTTAACCTTTTGCATTCTTCAGGTTTCCCAAGGAGATCATCTTCATGATCGTCAACACCGTCATTATCATCATCATAATGACTGTTGTTGATGCTATCATTAGCATTGTTAAACCATGGTTCTTCTTCTTCTTCTTCTTCGTCGTCGTCTTCATAGGCCAGTAGATGGGCTGGTGTTTCCTCCAAGTAAGCCCGCTCCCATTCGTTTGTTTCCATGGCAAAGTCGGCAAAGTCTTCTCCTGCCATTGCCCGTGCCTCCAAAGAAATCGACATTTATTTGAGTAATGATTTATTTTTCTCGGTGCAAAATTAAGCTTATTGGATTTGATGTACGAGAATATTGTGAAGTAAGTAGATGTGTTCGTCTTGGTGTCGTATTATGTGAATATTTATTTAATTATATATATATATATATATATATATATATATATGCAGCCTAATTGTGAAATAATCAAAGTGAATATTCAAAGTCTGAGTCACGAGAGAGTATCAGACTAGTTGAATTGAATTTCAAATGTGCTCCAAATCCCAGGAATTATTAAGCAACTGTTACTCCCTCCGGACACTATTTTTTGACCCACTCCATTAAAATACTCCTCACGTATATTGGGCTAGTGGGGCGAAAAATAGTGTCCGGAGTGAGTAGTATTTCACAAATTCTGCTGTTATTTTATGGGCTCAGGCCCCTTGATTTGCTGTTGCCGTTGCTGTTGCCGTTGCTGTTGGTATTTGACTGCACAATTTAGATATATTTTCGTATCTGCGCGTCTGAAATTTTTTACGGTTCAGTTAAAATTCTGTATCAAATCCTTTTTGCGTTTTTGCGTGACAAATGTTAAAATTCTGTATCAAATCCATCATCTCGGGCTTGGGTCAAGTTATATTAATATGGGTCATTTAATTTAGGGTTGAGTCAGTTGAGATGAGTTTGTCGGGTCTAGTATGGATAGTATTTGACCCATCCCATACTTACGACGGATATAGTCGTCACAGGTAAGAATTTGTGATATGGTATATAGTCTACCTTGTACGTACTACGATACTAAAATACTACTCGTACTTCGTAGATAATATAGTATTTTTAATCTATCTCATTCACAATATTATCATATTATGTTTTCTAGAATACGGTAATATGCTGTAGATGAAGTTAGTTTTATCAAAAAAATAGGATTATATACCTGGTTGTACAGTAATACTATACAACCAAGACAAGTTATTGAGCTTTTGTATATATTTTCTGAGCTAATACAAGTTTCTGAGATAAGTTGTAAGTTTTTTAACTTAAACATTTATGTGATTTAACTCGACAACTTTAAACTAAAGCTCAAAAATGTATATCAAAACTCGAAAACTTTGTAATAAAGCTCAAAATCATAAAATCAGTTGTATATAGAGTTACGTACAAATGGTTATATAATCTTCTTGTTGGTTTTATCTCAGGTCTTGGTTCCTAGATGACCAAATCAAAGCATGCATATATCATTGATGACTCAAAAGAAGTTTGACAGATTTAGGGCATCCGTGATTAATTAAGAAGGAAGAAGAGAAAAGCAGTTTTAACTTTTTTTTTTTTTTTTTTTTTTTTTTTTTTGTCAACGAACAGCGTACTTAGTCGCATTACAATATAGGGGAGGGAGGATTCGAACCTGAGACCTACTGTCCCAGAGCACCTAATTCTAACCACTAAGCTAAGACATCTTCGGTAGCAGTTTTAACTTTAAAGATTATGCAACATGGCATAACTCTTGAGGCTACCTGATACAAGTAATTCGTTAAAGCTGACGCAATGTTGCTGATCAAAGCCATGATGCCATCACTTATATATACGGAGTAATAATCTATCTATCTATACTAATATACCGAGTATAATACAACAACTACACATACGTTTTTGATGTCAAAACACATTTTCTTGGGTTTGATCCGGTATAGTTAAAATTCGAGCCAGGTAGGATTATAAACGCATCCAACTCCTAGTCGAGTCTTACATCGTTGCATTCCTTTGATGAAGGTAGAACAACCAAACCATTACAATGTCATGTAAGTATGTTGTTCAAGCATACTTAATGCAGCAGTTTTTGTCAACTTTCTCTCCTCCATCACGTTCCGAATCCTATTTGCATCTTGCCATCTTCCCGCGCTTGCATACATATTATGAATAATCACATACACAATCGTGTTTGTCGGATCCTTCTCTGAAAGCAGCTTCCCGACTTTCTCCCCAAGTTCGACATTTCCATACAGTTTACAAGCACCAAGCAGCGTCTCGAGTGTATCAGCAGATGTTCCCCCTGGCAATCTCGTGACTATGTCATAAGCTTCATTTAAACTGCCTTCTCTACCGAGCAAATCCACCATACAAGCGTAATGCTCCGGTCTTGGTTGCATCCCACATTTGAGCATAGAGTCGAATATACTTCTGCTGTGTTCAGATAATCCAGAATGATTACATGCTGATAAGAGATTCAGATACGTAATTTCGTCAGGCTTTATCCCTACATTTTCCATCTCCGACAGAAGGGCGATAGCAGAATCGCCATACCCATGTCGCCCGTACCCATTTATCATTGTGCTCCAAGAAACGGCGTCCTTGTATATCAAACTATCAAAAACTGATTCAGCCATCCAAATGTCTCCAATTTTTGCATATAAATCAGTGAGAGCATTCCAAATGCTGGTTTCATTGGGAAAACCGTTCTTTACAGCAAACCCCAATGTAGAATTACTAAGAACGATGCTATTCAACTGACCACAGGCCGAAACCAAACTCAAAAGAGTCATGTAATCCACCTGCAAGTTAGATTGAAGCAATTCGCGGAATAGAACAAATGCTTTTTCCGGGTGTTTTATCTCGAGGAATGCTGATAACATTACATTCCACAGAGAGATATCGGACTTATTTCCAGCTTCAAAGAGTAAGTGACATAACACTACATTCTTTAACCTAGAATACATTGATATCAATGACGTAACTAGAGTCGTTTGAAACATTACCCCTGTTCTGACGGCGTAAGAGTGTACTGATTTTCCCTGCAACAATGTAGAACATCCAGGTAACACGTTAAGCAAGGTTATGTGATTTGGTTTTTGGCCAGAACTCATCATTAACTTGAACAAGAACATAGCTTGTTTATGTAGATTGTGAGACCGATATCCTGTGATCATGGAAGTCCAAGAAATTACGCACTTTCCTGTCATAGTACTGAAAACCAATTCAGCAGCATCTATATGATTACAGCTGAAATACATGCTAATCAAGGCATTAGTTAACACGATATCAGAAGAAAACCCAAATTTGATAGCGTAGGCATGAAGTGACATCCCTTTTGACGAATTACTAGGTTCATTATAGACAGGAAGGATGCTAACTAGGCTAACAGCATCCACTGGAATACCTTCCCGCTGCATTTCCGAGAGAAGAGACTCTGCTTTATGTTTTTTCCCATGGTATACACAACTTGATATCATGGTATTCCATGATATAGAATCTCTTTGATGCATTCTAACAAATAGGTTAAAAGAGAGGTGAAGCTGATGGCAGCCGGAATAGAATGCCAAGAGAAGATTGGAAACATTGAGATTTGAGTCGAAACCTTTCCTTATGGCAATGCCATGTGCAGACTTTCCAGGAACCAATGCATGTAGCTTTGAGCAAGCAGAGAGAACATTGATGATAGAGATTGAATCGGGTTCAAATCCCAACACCGCCATCTCACGTACTGCGTCCAGACTTTCGTAAAGACGCCCATTATTCACATATACTGAAACGATTGAATTCCAAGCGAGGAGGTTCCGAGTTGACATTTGGTTGAATAGATATGTCGCTGAGTCAATTTCTCCTAGTTTAGAATACATAGATATCAAAGCTGGTGCAACCGAGACCTGGTTTTCGAGCCCATATTTTATCACACATCCATGAAGACTTTCACCATGGGACATATTATTCATCTTCTCACAACATGGAATCACAGACACAAATGTAACTGCATTAGGACACAAACCAGCACGCACCATTTGAGAAAACAACATGGAAGCTCGTTCAAAAAATTGGTTTTCTGTATACGCAGAGATCATAGAGGTACAGATGACGACATCACGTAAAGGTGAGAGATCAAACAAAGTTTCAGCGAGATTAACATCTCCGTTACTAGCATACAACGAGATTAGAGCCGGAGTTAACGATCCATCCTGACTAAACCCAGCTTTCATAGCATAACCATGCAAAGACCTGCCCAAATTCTGAAATCCCAAGCGACTACATATCGGAAGAACGCAGGCCAAAGTCGGAACAGTAGCCTTTACAAAGTTCACCCACACAGCATAAAAAACATCAAGAGCCTCATAATCAAGCCCATTATAGGAATACCCTGATATCAACGCATTACACGAAATCACATCCCATTCAGACATTCCATTGAACACCTTACGTGCAAGATCGACACGCCCGACTCTGGAGTAAAAAGCAACCAGGGCAGTCTGCAACACAACATTGCAGTCATACCCAGTTCTCAGAACAGAAGAATGAACCTGTGAGCCTAATTTCACATGACATAAAGCAGAACAAGCCTTGATGACAAAAGGGTAAGTGTAATCAGCACTAGGGCAGCCAGAAATAATGCAGGTTCTATACACAGAGATGACATCTTGGTATAAACCCAGTTTACAGAGATGCTTGATTACTGAATTCTGTAAAAGTAGGGTGCGATTTTTGGAGGCATAGAATGCTGAGAGACCAACATCAGGAGCACCCAGATTAAAACATTGGATAATAAACTCAGATATGACATGTTTATGATCAATCAGTCCAGTTCTAATCAATAGCGATTTCAGCGGCTTCAAGTCATCAATTCTTTTACAAAGTTCGATTTTGGGATGAACAAATTGTCGATGATGAGAAGAAGAAGAAGAAGCGGCTAAGTTCCTGCACTGGGGCAAACATCTTTTGAGGTTTGAAATCATGTCAACTTATAATGATTTCGGAACTGAAGATGCCTTAGCCCAGCGGTAGGATTAGGTGCTCTGGGACAGTAGGTTTCAGGTTCGAAGCATCAAATTTTCAATCAAATTCTATTAACATTGAAACAAAAGCAGGATAATCTTACACTGAATCGACACGAACAAAATACAAGACCATTGTAACATCATTTTCATGGCTATTTTATTTATATATTTGTATTGTGCTTCATACTACGAGTATATTTTTAGCATCTAATTCAGCGAGATCTCATAAATTTGCGACCACAGTCGGGGCCGTTTAAGCCCAAATCATTGTTATTACTAGTACGAGTACTATCGACTTGAAGATCGCCACACCTTCCCCTTTTTCTCCCGCACTCCTCCTTGAGCCAAACTCCAAACAACTTCAACCCTTCTTCCTCTATCTTCTTCCTCTCATTCACACCTCCATCCTCCTCGCTACTATCCTCAGTTTTGTCGTCGTTGTGGTTGTCGTTGTCGTCATCATCACTGACAGCCGATGATCCCTCGCCGCTAGCCCCACCTTGTAGGACCCAATCAATTTGTTCGGGCCCCACGTTGAGGTGCCTAGTCAAGAATGCAACCAACCCGTCGCATTGCTTCTTGGTCCGAGCCAGCTCCGAGCTTAGCATCTCATTATCCCGCTTCAACTTGTCATTCTCCCCCGATAAATCCGCTACCTCCACCGTGGCCGGTGACGTGGATGTGGACCCCGCATCGTCCCCCGAGGCCGACTGTGACTGGTTGTTCCCGCCGCCCCCCGTGAGTTTGTCTGCCGGCGATGAACTGGTCTTTCGGCGACGTATTTCCACCAGAAGAGACCTGTCATCTCGCTTGAAGTTGTCGTTTGCAAATTCCCATTTGTCCGGGACTATTTTGCGGAATCCCTGCCCAAATAATCGTCAATAAGTTAACCCTGTCGTGGACATATTTCAAAGATGGATAGGGCATAACACGTGACCAGAAAAGGATTTAAGGTTGGATTAGGCGTCCCCACTCCACAGTTACCCTTAATCCAACCCTAAAAGTACTCCCTCCAGTTCTAGTGAGTGGAATGATCTCGAATATAATTTCTACTGTATAGCGTAAAACATAGTCATGTGAGATTTTTTTCGAATGGGGTTAATAAGTACATTAAGATTATCAAATTTTTAGAATTTTTAATCACACGTAAATAAAGATATGAACGAAATGAAATGTATCTCGAATTCTCGACAAGTGTGAAAAAACAAACGTAAAAAATCCATTGGAACAGAGAGAATATAAGTCTATAATGAGTGTGTGACGGATCAAATATCATAAACATAAGACGATATTATTGTGTAATAAAGGTAATATTGTAGGCATCATATTCAAACTTCAAAGCTTCTAGATTTGAGTTGAATGGGCAGGTTTATGACTTATGAGTGGTAAGTCAAGATACAGGAAATCTAGAAGCTAGCATTGGCCGGTAAAAGTCGTAAAGGCCGTCAAGTATAAACAATATTAAAGCCAATGTTGACCCGTTGGTACGTACAATAATTTTTTTTTTTGTTCAACGAAGAGCGCACTTAGTCGCATTATCAAACCTGAGACCTACTGTCCCAGAGTACCTAGTCCTAACCACTAGGCTAAGACATCTTCGGTTGTTACATGCAATAATTAAGGGTGACTAACTGACTACTACGTTGGATGACTATAATCATAATCCAAATTCATACCAGAGGACTAGTCTGTGCGTTCATACCAACATACGAGTGTACTACCTGCCTATGTTCCACTAGATTATTCGAGACCTGACCAGAGTAATTTCGGTGCAACTTTGGATAATTATCGGGTTCTTATCTTGTGTGCGTTACTACCGAAAGGAAAAATCAAAATTGGTTTCTAATAAGTTCGTACCAAGTACTCCCTCCGTTCAATTCCAACCTTCCCCTTTCTTGTCTTGACACTATTTGCAATCACGGATAACTTTCGATATTCACGACAATCTATTAGAGAAAATATATGCATGTGGGATCTTGTTTGATTCGTCTTTAAAAGTAGATTATTAATATCCAATTTTCATAATTTTTACTAATATATTACGAAAGATATTAACGATGCAAAATGCGCGTTGGCAAAAGTGAAAAAACAAAAAGGAAGCTTGGACTTGAACGGAGGGAGTACTATAAGTTGTGATCTAAATTCGGTGGAAGGAAGATATTCATCTAAATCTATATTCTATGGAAAATAGGAGTAGTATGAAGTGGTGACATCAAACGAAAATACATGGAAAATACAAGTACAATTTCTGTGCTTCCAATTCCATCCTATAAGTCCTATTACAACACGTTTACACGTAACCCAACGAACTTTCTTGCTTCACTCAAATTATTCATACCGAATACTCCCTCCGATTTTTTATTATCTTCCCTATTTTCTTATTGGGCTGAAACACTCTTTCTTCCCTATTTCTATTTTGGATCATCCTAGAATCACTCTTACATTCCTCTCTCTTCCTTCTTTTATCCCAAAACCAAAGGGGAAGATAATAAAAAATCGGAGGGAATACTATTATATTTTGTCTTATTATGCACTAATATAATACTCCGTATTATTCAAGAATTCGTGATTTGTCTTAGCTTTTCGTTTTGGAAAAATAGTACTCCCTCTCCACCACAAAGATTTTCCCAGTTTCCTTAAAAGGAAACTCCACTATGATTTTACCACTTCAAAACTTTCCTTATTCATTCAATATACTTTCTTCCTATTGGTTACTTTTGTGATTTGACATCTTAAACCTCACCCAACAATTTATCACCTTTCTTTATACCTCTCTATATTTTTCTTCGTAATCACCGTGCCAAGTCAAAGTTGGAACATCAATGTGGTGGGAAGGGAGGAAGGTAAATAAATATGTATCTCGTACTAAGTTATTAAGAGCAAAATTTCACTTATAAGTGTCAAATAGATACCAAATGACAAATGAGTGAGATAAAACAAAAGTATAGTTGGTAGAACGTAAACCATTGTTCTTTTATCTTCACGCAAACCTTACAATTATTACTAGACATACAAGTATTTTACTTCAATTACACATTAAAAATTACCGTTTGATTTGTTTTTTCACACTGCACATTATCTTTTTGTTTATATCTTTAGTTAGGTACTCCCTCCCCACCACAATGATGTTCCCATTTATAAATGATACTCCCTCCGTTCCAACGAATTGTATACGTTTGCTTTATGCACGTACGTCGATGCTAGTGTTGTTTTGTCTATATCTTTAATTACGTATTACCAAAAATTATAAAAATTTGATATTTATAATGTATTCGACTAGACGATTTAAACAAGATCTCTCATGACTATCTTTTATCTTATATATTAAAAGTTATATTGAAGATTCTTCTCACTCATAAATAGTGTCAAAAAACCAAACGTATACAATTCGTTGGAACGGAGGGAGTACATGGATTAAGAAATGAGTAATGAAAGGTGGTAAATTGTTGGGTGGGGTTCAAGATGTCAAATCACAAAAAATAACCAATAGAAAGAGAGTACAATGGATGAATAAGGAAAGTTTTGAAGTGGGAAGATCTTAGTGGAGTTTCCTTTCAAGAAAAGTGGGAAAATCTTAGTGGTGGGGAGGGAGTACTATATTTCAGTCAACTATAAATAATGTCCAAAAAGCAAACGCAAACAAACAAAGGTAACGAAGAGGGTAATACGGGGTAATAATACGTAATTACTCGTAGGATGTAAGGAGGACATGAAATGATATGATATAGAACTCACATAAGTGTTAAGCTGGCGAACGAAACTGGAGAAATTGTTGTGCTTGAAATACTTAGGCAGCAAATCCTTAGCAAACTCGGCTGTCTTCCATACTACGAAGGTTGTACCCTCATCTCCCCATGATATCACATCATTTGTCACACCATCATCCACCAAATCATATGTCTTCGTCAAAAACGGTGCTGGCACTGATCTCTGCCCCATTTTCAGATAGTATCTCGGCTACCCACTAACTTCTTGTAATTTCGTTCTAGTAAACTAAAATCTAGTAATTAATGATATGATGAAAGATTATTGGATGTGTGTGTGTGTTGGTTTATGAGGAAAGAGAACTAAAGAGCAGAAGGGCAGTCAAAAATTCCCAATCCCAGCAGTAAAACCCAGAAAGAAAAGATCCAGAATACATGATTTTGTTTCAAGCAATCAAAACTGATAATCAGATTATCATAATGGAAAGAGTCATCAAGTTGATCATGTGTACGGTAGGAGATTTGTTTTCTTAAGAAGCTAAGGGAGAAGATAGTTTCAGGAGGATATATATTACTCCCTCCACCCTACTAAGATTTTCCCACTTTCCTTAAAAAGAAACTCCACTAAGATTTTCTCACTTTAAAACTTTCCTTATTCATCCAATTTACTTTCTTTCTATTGGTTACTTTTTGTGAATTGACTTCTTGAACCCCACCAAATAATTTACCACCATTCATTATCGATTTCTTAATCAATGTGCCATATTGAAATGGGAACATCAATGTGGGGAGGAGGGAGTAGGTGTAATATGAAGACTTTATATAAAGAAAGAAAACAAAAGAGAGAAAGATTAAAAAAGGGAAGTGATGTGATGTGAGTGTTGGGTTGGGGATGGGGTTGGAGGTTCTAGAAAGGTAGAGAAACTGGGCGGGGTTTGAATGTTTGTGGGTGAAATAATACTCCCTCCGTTTCCAATCAATTTCATAGACTTAGTTACATATTTTTTAAAATTACTTCCTTCCCATCACAATGTTCTTCCCACTTTGACTTGACACATGGATTAAGAAATGAATAATGAAAGGTGGTAAATTGTTTGGTGGGTTCAAGATGTCAAATCACAAAAAGTAACCAATAAGAAGAGAGTATAATGGATGAATAAGGAAAGTTTTGAAGTGGGAAAATCTTAGTGGAGTTTCCTTTTAAGGAAAGTGGGAAGATCTTAGTGGAGGGAGGGAGTATAAGAATTTGATATTCATAATGAGACAATTTAAACAAGATCTCACGTGACTATATTTTATCTTATATATTAAAAGTTATATCGAAAATTCTTATTACTTATAAATAGTGTTAAAAACTAAAGGTATAGGATTGATTGGGAGACCGTCTCTCTCAAGATTTTGTGTTGATTGGAACGGAGGACGGAAAAAAAAAAAAAGTTGAAGACAAGAATGCCAATTTTCGTCTCCTTTGAATTATTTACTCTCATGTGATGATGCTGACTTATTGGGAGGAAGAGATGATGGCGGAATCATCTTCATGGGTGACTATATTTTACTCCGTGTATTTTTATGATAGGGTATTCAACGTCAACACCTCTTTGTTTTGAGTAGGTCTCCCTTAGGATAACTACATATCTAATTTTTGAGAATTGTAAAAAAGCGCTTAGCATTCAAAGTAGGAAGATGACTTTAAGAACAACTAACCCGTGAAAGAATAATCACTCAAGAAGATATTAGTATGCTATGGTAAGTACGAGTATAACTTATAAGTGCATAACTCAAGTGTATTTAGATTCAATCGGACGTTGTTTTCTCCCGAAAGTTGGTATTGCGTATCATATTATAAAGATTCTCGTGTTCAAGGTTATTATTGATGTTGTATGCACTTAATCTCGAAAGTCGAAACTCTCGCATATATGAGTAATTCATAGCCTGATATGGATGCCTTAATCTGGTGATTAAGATGTGGGAGGTACTTTGTACACTAGGTCACAGGTACGATCCATGCATATGATTAGTTCTATACACCTACCTTTCTCATTTTTTGTTGTCTCATTGAATGAAGCTTTGTTTTCTCCGTCAATGCAACGACTATATATACCCCCTTCTACAACCAGTTTCAACACACAACTTCTCATATTTCTGTCCCGATAATTCTGAGGTTACTTGGCAACGTTCTTGGGGTGTTCAATTTACAGTTCCGTCTGCATCGAAACCGCAAACATTGTGTACTCCTGAGGGTCGATTGTCGTGACTTTGTCACGTCCCAATAGCTCAGCTCGTTCCTTCTTTTTACTAGTCTATTGCTTACACAAGTACTGTATATATAAACTACTCCCTCCGAGTTCCTATTATTGTCCCACTTTCCTTTTTGGGCTGAATTTGATTTTTGTCCCACTTTCCTTTTTAGGCCATCAATGTATGGTTCACAATTAATCTCTTATTTCTCTCTCTTCCTCCTTCTTTTTTCAACCACTCATTTCTCCTTCCTTATTTTTCACCCCAAAATTTTATGGGACAATAATAGAAACTCGGAGGGAGTAATCCGTATAAATGTTTAATTTGTTAGATGGTGAGAGAATTAAGGAGTAGAAAGCATTGTTTGTTTGTTTGTTTGGTTGGGTGACACACTGACACATGAGATGACTATGAGAGTAGAGTTGGTAGCAAGAATGCAAAATACTCCAATAAGATTATGGCACTATGCAAAACACTTTCTTTCGGTTTCCATAGTGACATGCATATTTGTGAACTTTTATGCTTTTCATTTGCCTTTAATCATCTTACTTGAGTGAGTGAGTACTAGAACATATCAATAGAGGAAAGTACTAGAATTATTAAGATCTACTCACAATACCTAAAAGTTGACCGGATATGGATGCATCAATCACAAAGACGCTTCAATCCTCACAATATATGTCTTTGTGCTCAAGTTCTAGGTTAAGTCAAGAGTCAATAAAGTCGCACAAAAGCTGTTTAAGACTCATTCAAAAGGTCAACAAAATCCCGGATGATAGTAAACAACCACCCAAAGGGGAGTTACATTAGGATGCAAGGTACTAAATGGACAATACGGGAAAGTGTAATTACATCACCAAAGAACGAGAGCTAATGCGACTCATGCCGTTAATTACTAATTACTAATTACTAGAATTATTAATGCCAACTTTTCCATGGACTCCACTCCTTTTACTCCCAACTTGATTCTAATATGAAACTGCCCAAAGTCATGTCATTCTGGAATATCCAATGCTAACTTTCGATATTCATGACAATCTATTAGAGAAAATATATGCACGTGGGATCTTGTTTGATTCGTCTTTAAAAGTAGATTATTAATATCCAATTTCCATAATTTTTACTAATATGTTACGAAAGATATTAACGATGCAAAATGCACGTTGGCAAACGTGAAAAAACAAAAGAGAAGCTTGGACTTGCACGGAGGGAGTACGGAGTAAATGTAGTTATGTGATATCTTATTTAAACTGCCTAATCGAATGTATTATAAATATCAATTTTTTTTATTTTTTTTTATAATTTTAAAAATATATAACTAAAGATATATTCATGCAGTGCGGAGTATAATCTACCAAATTTCACAATCCACATTTCTACGCGTTATTGTTTGGAATTGGCCCCTCATGTACAGTACAGTACTACGTTAGTCAACAGCCCCAACCACATGATTTTGCACTAATGGGCTTTCCATTGCTTGGCCCAATAACAACCGGATATGGTTTGACCCGACCAATACTTGGTCGATCTAATATCCAATCTTCACCTGATCCGATCATAACTTAACATATTTCTGCATTTTTTATCATTTTTTTGTCATACATTTCAACTCTTCTGAATTTTTAGAAAATGGTAGGATCGGAGTAAATGTTGTTGATAGACGGTTCGACTAAAAAATTGGAATGACCGTTTGGTGATCTTATATCCAAACTTTAATCTTTAGACTACAAGTTTGGTTGCAAATTTGCATCGAACACTTAGACTACAAGCGTATCCATCGATCATAATTCGATGGCTACACGATTTATTATTTAAACTTGATTGATACAATAAAACAACAAAAATAACAAGCAAAGCAACATGACATGCTCTTATGATTTAGTTAGCAATAACATTTATCTTATAGTCTCTAATACGTTGAAGATTTCGTACTATAACTCGATAAAAATACATACAATTAAATAAAATACATACAAAAAATAATTTTAATAATTGTACGTACCATATACTAGCATGCATGTTCTTGGGGTAGGTATATGTTTAATATGAAATATTACAAATGTGTATTAATTATTTGCATGTGCATGTCACCATTTTTAAATCAATCATTTACGTAAATAATAGAGAAATTCTGGCTTCAGGATATCGGGATTCCTGAGCTTGTAGGCAATTCTAAGGTGATAGTCACGTCGCTGTGTCGAAAAATCACTAAAAAGTTCGACAGAAAGGAGATTTTCGAGGTTGGGCCGCTTTCTGACTGTCAGGGTTAATGCAATTGGGAACTGAAACTGTTACTGTTACTGCAGTTAAACTTGCTAGCTGTAAAAGAACTCGAGGGTGTTCCGATCCTCTTGCAGTTAGCGGAAATTTTAAGTGATGTACCTGAAAACGAGTGGATCGAGGAATTACCAGGGTTAAACCAGTTGCTGTCAGTAGTTAAATTACATACTCGACTGTATGTTTCAAGTACAGTTATGAGAATTTAGGTGAGGTTTCGATGCAGGGTACTTGATCAATATAATGTAAGGAATTGAAGTTGATTGAGTATTGGATTTGGGAATGAAGGGGTTTTAGGTCAAATTACGTCTATAGACGAGAGAGTTTGAGGTACGTTAAGGATGCTGATTTACTGGAAAATGTCGGTGAAGATTCAGTCAGGATGATGAATGTCGTACGACATGTATGTTGCAGTCGATGCTATTGTCATTTCTTCCTTCAGGGTGGAAATACCCTTACCCTTACCAAATACCTGGCCTGTGGACACTGTACTGAGAGAGCATCTTTTGTGCAGAATCAGTTGCATGATTTGCGCAGCTTTCCGAATTATTGCAGAAAGTTGTCGTCGCTGTTACTGCAAGAAAATCCATCATTGACCTCGATTCAACCCGGCCGAGAACTTCTTTTCAAAGATACTCGGTCTAAAAACCCTTCCGAAATCACTGTATGTCAGGGTTGAAAAACCTGCGCGACTGTCCGCACCTGAAAAGCATCCCGTCTTTGTCGAATCTCAGGAAATTAATTACTAACTCTCGATGTTTCTGGGACACCATTAGAGCAGGTCCCTGAAGGGGTCGGAAACCTGACCAGTTTGAGACGGTTAGACCGGTCTCAAACCATGGTCGACATTTTTCCTGCGAATGTGATAAACACAGGCTAATAGAAGTTGAAGAATTGCTACTGATAACTGCTCAAGGCGGAGGTTACGTGTGGGGGTCGAAACAGATAATTCCGCAATGGCCTGGCGCCTGTACGTGTCGAAGAGTTAGTACAGCTGAAAAAACTAGCTGTTCTTCATCTGACTTTCCTGAATGCTACAGTCTTCAACAGTTATGTAACCAAGGTAACAGAGAAGCGGACGTCTGTTCCGAAACAGTTTAAATTCTGTGTCGGCGGTCTATACACAGGAATTGATGCTAAGGATGCTACTGCTGGTAACAGTATAGCAGTAATCGGGGATTACAACATCAGACTTCCTGAAAAAACATCAGTACTGCATTTAATGCAATACAGTCAGAAAGTTACATCACTGAAGATTGAGGGATTTGACAGTCGTCGAGGTTTCAGACTACTTGTTCACAGCAGAGATGCTAGGAAACCTGAGAAGTCGATCTGAAGAAGATATCAGTTAAACGGTGTAAGAAGATGTTAGGGATTATACAGCCAGACGAGGAATGAATACGGTTATTAATTTAGTATTGTCTATCGGATAAAGAACCGGTCTCGGAATCCAACAACCCATCCAAATCCAAATAGTTCTATTTTGAGACCGTCTTCCACATCGAATCGGGTTAAATAAAATTGGGTAACTGCCGTGCACGATATACGCGCCATAGCCATACATACATACATTCCAGAATCCAGAAATCCCCAATTTGTTTGAAGCTTCATCTTTTTCTTCCACGATTATTCCCGATTTTCTTAATTTCACTGTCGTACAGGAGATCCTTCTTCATCCCTTAACCTAATAATCATGGTACGCTGATTAATCTATCTATTTCTTATTCTTTTTTTGTTTGTTTTTATGATTATTTTGATCCTCATCATTGAAATTAGGGTTTTTTTATGCTATTGATTCATTATCGCTTGATTAAATCGATTGATATGCTGTTATTGTGATTCGTTTGTTGCTGGAAGTAAATTAATTAGGTTTAACTTGATTGATAGATGAAAGGTTAGAATCATCGTTATTAGAAGAATTTTGATTATGGTTACGGTTGAATTAGGTGATACGATCTCATGTCCTTAGGGTTCGTCGCCTTCGTAGTAATTTAACAAGCTGTACAGAAGTTGAAGAACTAAACTTATGTAGGTTCAGCTTCTATAGTTCATGGTGGAATACTCTGTGATGATTCTTCATTTGCCCTCCTCGGTGTTGTGAAGCGTAGTAATCCGTAGCAATGATTTTGTGTTCTCTTGATGACGAGTAGAGCGAAAGATTCAACTTCTGTACTTGTTTTCATGTCAAAACTCTCATAATTTAAGCTATAAGATGGTCTGAATAGAGTATGAATTTAGATATAATTGCCGGTAAATTTGCTCGAGTAATTCCTGTAAGCTTCTTGGTATTCAATGTCGAAAGAACACTTTCTCGCAAATTTTTTCTTTTAAAAAATAATGGGGTTCTGTGAGTGATCGGTACCTTGAATTCTGATTGAATCTGCTATGTTCTAATCCGATATCATTGTTTTGTGTTGGTACAGTCTTCACTTGCTGCAGCGAGAGCTGATAATTTTTACTTTCCTCCGGAATGGGATCCGAGTCAGGTATGCACATCTTTTCACATTGAATTTTTTGTCGTATAATGTCTTTTGTTTCAGCTGTTTGCTAAGCTCGTCAACGTGATTTCTTACGCTGTTTCTTCAACAGGGTTCTCTCAATACGTTTCATGGTCAACATGCTTTACGGGAGAGGGCGAGAAAAATAGATCAAGGCATCTTAATCATAAGGTACGTGAAATCGGTCAGACTAGCTATATCTGGTTTGAGATCGATGCCTAGTTGCTTGTTCTGATGCATCTTGGTTTCAATTTTCCAGGTTCGAGATGCCTTACAATATCTGGTGTGGAGGATGTGAATCCATGATTGCAAAAGGTGTCAGGTTCAATGCAGAGAAAAAACAAGTCGGAAACTACTATTCCACCAAGGTACCTTTTTCCCTATTTGTTGGTATTAATACTCTGTAATAGTTTACTCGCTGATCGTGTTTCTACTTTTGTGGCTTTCTGATCTGACTGTAATTGTGTTCAGATATGGAGCTTCTCGATGAAATCTGCTTGCTGTCAGCACGAGATTGTCATACAAACCGATCCTAAAAACTGTGAGTATGTCATCACTAAAGGCGCTCGGAAGAAAGTTGAAGAGTACGACGCTGAAGATGCAGAAACATTAGCTCTTCCCGAGGATGATGGTTAGTAGAATTATACTGAATGTATCATATATGTCGATTTCATCTGTCGTTATTTCCTGCTCACCTCAACAATCACCGTATATCATTATTAGCTTTTTTTATCGACTTAGAACGTGGCACTGAATGTAATTGTTTCCTGTACAGTGAAAGGTAAGCTTGTGGATCCCTTTTTCCGTCTTGAGCATCAAGGATAGGATCTGAGGAAGAAGAAAGAAGCTGAGCCAGTACTTGTGCGTCTGCAGCGTGTAGCTGATGCAAGGCACGGTGATGACTATTCCGCCAATAAAGCTCTGCGAGCAAGATTAAGGGTATGTTATCAACATGAGACAGTCTCGAGAGGATTTGTGGATTAAAAAATAATATATCCGTATTTAATAATTTACACGTCTCGTTACAGGGTCAAAAGAAGAGAGTAGTGGAAGAGGAGAATGCTGCTAGAAAAAAGGTCTTGCTATACGACTACTACCACCATCAGCAGAAGATGCTGCTGCAGCTTCCCGTGTAAAGTTTGCTCCTAAATTCAACGAAAACAGGAAGCTAAAACGAGCTCTGATTTCTACTTCCTCGATATTCTCCGGGCCCACGGGATTGTCCTCAAACGATACTAGTAAACAACGAGGGTTGTCCAAGCTGGTGGTGTGGTGTTGAAACAGCGAAAAGCAAGCTTAGTCGTCTTAAATTTGTGGAGAACAGACGGTTTAGGGAAGTCAGCGAAAAGCATGGGTATCTTGATGAATTGGTATATATGACACCCCCAGAAGGTTATGAAGTCAGTAAAGGTCAAGTATGTATTCTCAAGAGGTCGCTTTATGGACTTAAACAAGCTTCGAGGCAGTGGAATAAAGAGCTTACGAAGTACTTACAGCAAGTGGTTACACACAATCAAGACATGATTATTCCTTGTTTACTAAGTTTGATGCGGTATCTAAGGCTTTTACCATAGTCTTAGTATACGTTGATGATGTTTTGATAACTGGCAACAGTTTACTTGAAGTTAATTCGCTTAAAGCTGGGTTGGATGCAGCGTTTTCCATCAAGGATTTGGGTCTCATGCGATATTTCCTTGGGCTTGAGGTATCCAGGAATAGTTCCGGGTTGATGATTAATCAGCGAAAATATATCGTTGACATCCTCAAGGATATGCAAATGGAGAATTGCTCAGAGACTCTATTTCCTGTGCCTAGAGGCCTGAAGTTATCCACAGAAGAGGGGGATCGACATACTGCAAGAACCCGAACAGTACAGAAGATTGGTGGGCAAGCTGCTGTATTTGAACTCCTCACGACCCGACATATCCTACTCAGTCCAACATCTAAGTCAGTTCCTGAGTCAGCCCAGACTTCCTCACCTTCAAGCCGCTGTCCATGTGTTACGATATCTAAAAACAATAATCAATACTGGCTTGTTTTACAGTGCAAGACCAAGCGAAAACTTAACAGCTTTCAGTGATGCTGATTGGGGTCAGTGCGCGTTCTCATGTCGATCCCTCAGTGGTTTCTGCATATTCTTAGGAAATTCGTTGATCTCATGGAAAACGAAGAAACAGAAGACGGTAAGTAAGAGTACAGCAGAATCCGAATACCGAAGCATGTCATATACCGCCTCAGAACTGGTGTGGGTGGACAGTATATTGAAGGATCTACGAATTAATGTACCCAAACCTATACCTCTCTACTGTGCATATTACACAAAATCCGGTGTTCCACAAACATTTAAATATCGATTGTCATTATGTAAAGGACAAGCAAGAAGAAGGTTTCCTACTGACGCAATACGTAAGAACGGGACTGCAATTAGCAGACGTGATGACCAAAGCATTGGGTGCAGAGTGTACTCCGTTTGTACATATACTCATGTAAAGACTATGATATTACGATTTATTAATGATAAACACATACATTTGAGAATTAGTATCAGTGCAGTAGGGTAATAAGTGAGTTTTCGAAGTGTAGACGATTTGATCGTTGCAGGTGAAGGTTAAAGGTCCTAAAAACTGATGCTAAACGGGAAGGTTCTTTAGGAATGTGGTACTGTATTTGATATGCAAAATGGGTTAACGTTGCTTGAAATCTCATGATAACTACGTCTACGTGCCATATAAAATTATTAACCAAGAGATGAGTTATAACCCTAGTTGCTTGTGCTCGGCCTATAACAAATCCAGAAAACGAGTTCAAATTACAAGACAATGACGTCAAATCGGGCTGCATTTTACTTCGTTTTTCATTACCCATGTTTGATGAAAATACTTTGACAATCTAAAGTCAATTTAGATTTCGATAGTTTAGACCCGATTTTAAGGGTTTGTATGGTAGTTTAAGGGAGAAAGTGGTCAGGAATCAACATTGGGGCATTTATTTCGCCAGGATTCCTTCGGGGGCTTGTTATTGTATAATCTTGAATAAACAGAATTACCCGCCCATTGATGAACCACAGAATTGTATTTTATCTCCTCCATTTTTTTGTTGTTTTAAAGTTCTACAGAATGGTAATTTGTTGATCTTGTGTATTTTTAAAGTTCGGATCTCACAGAAGAGCAGCCTTACAACCACGGTGAAGATGAGATGAAAGAATTACGGAACAAGTGGGGCTACATACTTTACGAAGCATTGTAGTACGTGAACTAGACTAGCTAATTAGAAGATTCTAGGATTTTGATTTGTTTAATGTTAGAAATGTATCTGTGCCACTTTTTAGATTTGTAGAATATTATGCATGCTGACCTTTAAGAAGGATTTGTAATGTTTTTTTCGGTAAAAGCGGGGTTGTATTATATTAAATCAATGTCCGCGAGTGATAAAATCGCGTCCGGAAAAGACGATACATACACTAATTCATCCCCACTTCTCGGGCATAAACGTGCCCCATGATGTGCCACTGTATTGGCCTCACGCTTAACATGTGACCAACTACATCGGACAAAACGGCTCCTAAGAGACCAGATATCCTCAATGAGTAGACCCAACACCTTTCTCGACCACTTCTCCCGCCTAATCGCATCAACAACGATCGGAGAGTCACATTCTGCCACAATCTGATCAAAGTGTAAGCGGCTAGCCCACTCCATGCCCCACTCCATTGCCTTGCCTTCAGCCACTACCGGCTCCCAATTTGCTTGCAACCTTTTGCTCGCGACCAGTATCACCTGCCCTTGACAGTCTCGACCAATGACTCCGAGTCCAACTTCGACATTCGCATAGACAGCTGCGTCAGTATTGATCTTTACCACTCCAGGTTCGGGTCGGCACCAGCGTATCGGGCTGACTGGAGGATCTCGCGACCCTGATACACACCTAGCCCTGTCAAAACGTCCATACTCTTCTGCTGTTCTGATCAGGCTATGTATAACCAAGCTGGGGTCGGGTGGATTAGCTCCAAAAGTTCGAAGATTGCGTACATACCAAATAGCCCACAACATCGCCAATAGACGGGTACGACTCTCACCTTGCGTTTCCATCAGGAGCCAAAGCAGACGTCGTGTAAAGGAGGAGGAGGATGCAGCGATCAGGAGATCATGGAACTCACTTGATTCCCATGTATCCTTGGCCCACCTGCAGTCAAAAATTGCGTGAAACGAAGTCTCAGCCCCCTGTCCGCACAATCCACAGAGAGAGTCCGGTATACAGTGGCGTCTGGCCAGGTTTGCGCGCACCCCTAACGTGTTCGAGCAGGCCCGCCACAGGAAATGTGATATCTTAGGCATAGTTTTCAGGCTCCATATTACCTTCCACACCCCACCCAATTCAGGGTCGTCAATGTTTAGGCTACTCGGTGTCACGTCCCTCGAACCTAGCCAGTAGGTAGATCGAACGGAGAACTCTCCATCCTTACTGGGCCACCAATACAAGCAGTCCTCCGGAAGACGTCTGCTAAGAGGAATGCTAAGGATAGCCCGTGCATCCTCCGGATTGAACAAAGACTGGACAAGGGGAGCATTCCAGCGAGCGTGATTCTCGTCTATAAGCACAACCACTTTCATTGATGGGTCAGTCTCGAGATTTGGGTGAAGGGCCCGAAAACCTCCATCCCTCGGGACCCAATCGCAGTCCCACACCCGAATATCCTGACCGTTACCCACCCTCCATCGTATTCCGTCCAAGAGTATCGGCTTCGCGTTCCATATACTCCGCCAGACGAAGCTAGGGTCGTGCCCCCTCCTCGCGTCTAAAATTGAACCATTCTTAAAGTACCTGGCTCGAAACACTTGGCTCACAAGCGAGTCCGGCTTAGTAAGGAACCGCCAAGCTTGCTTAGCGAGCAAGGCCTGATTAAACACCGCTAGGTTGCGAAACCCCATTCCTCCATCCCTTTTAGACCGACACATTTTGTCCCAAGACCACCAATGTATTTTTCGATTAGACTCCGTGGACCCCCACCAAAACTTGGCCATGATGCCATGGATTTCGTGAATGAGTCCATCCGGTGTAGCAAACAAGCTCATCATATAAGTCGGGATAGCCTGGGCTATCGCTTTAATGACCACCTCCTTACCCGGTCTAGACAACAACCGCTCCTTCCAGCCTCGAAGTTTCTTCCACACCCGGTCTTTAATACCCGCGAACACCTCTTTTTTCGACTTCCCAATAATGGTGGGCAAACCGAGATATTTTTCGTACTTATCCACCTCCCTGACCTCAAGCAGCCCCTTAATTATCGTCCGATGACCAGCAGTGACCTTTTTACTAAACACTATTTCCGACTTGGAATAGTTAATTTTCTGCCCCGAGGCTCGTTCATACAAGCTAATAATATTAGCTAAGGTTGAGCACTCCCTTGTATTAGCCCTAGCAAAAAGGATACAGTCGTCCGCGAAAAATAAGTGATAGATACGAGGTGCACCCCGACACACACGCACACCGTGAATTTTACGATCCACAGCCGCACGCCTGAGTAGGTGCGAGAACACATCGGCACAGAGGAGGAAAGATACGGAGATATCGGGTCGCCTTGTCTTAAACCCCGAGTCGGAAGCACAGACCCCAGTATTTTCCCATTTACTCGAAATGCGTGAGATACAGTAGTCACACAACTCATGACTCGCCTACACCAACCTTCCGAGAAGCCCAAACGGCGCATAACCGAATCAAGGAAGCTCCATTCGATCCTGTCATATGCCTTACTCATGTCTAACTTGAGGGCAACAGTCCCATCCCTTCCTTCTCCACCCCTTTTCATAGCATGGAAAGTTTCGAACGCGATAAGAGCATTGTCCGTAATCAGCCGGCCAGAGATAAAGGCGCTTTGGTTTTCGGTTATGAGACCGTCAAGAAGCGATTTTAGTCTATTCGCTAAGGTTTTTGATATCACCTTATAAATAACGTTACATAGACTAATAGGTCTAAACTCCGTCATCTTCCGGGGTGACCCACACTTAGGCATTAAGACCACGACCGTTCTATTAACCGCCCTCAAATCGACATTACCCGACCACCAGCTCCTAACAAAGTCAACTACGTCCCTGCCCACCACATCCCAATACTTTTGGAAGAACAAAGCACTCATCCCGTCTTCTCCCGGAGCTTTATTAGGATGCATTTAGGAAAGGGCTAGTCGAACTTCCTCCTCCGTGATTTACCCGTCAAGAAAATTGTTCATCTCGGACGTCAGCCTACTCGGGACGCAACTGAGGGCTTCGTCCATATTGGTCGGACCTTCTGTAGCGAAGAGTTCCTCAAAATAGGATGAAACCACTCGCTCAATATCCGTCTCGCTGGATTGCCAGACCCCATCCTCGTCTTCGACCCCCGTGATCATATTCCTTTTTCGTCGTTGCTTTGACTTATGATGGAACTAAGCAGTATTCTTATCCCCATCACGAATTGAAGTTCGTTAGCCTTGGCTCTAGTATGCCAAAAGGTTTCCACCTGAAGACGTAAGCAAGCAGCCTCTTCGGACAGGCGCAAGCAATTAGCGAGCATATCTGCCGATGCAGGAAGTCTCTGCCACCGAGCCAACTCCTCATCAGCCTGTTTAAGTCTCCTGTTTACATCTCCAAATTTCTCTCGCGCCCAAGAGCTCAACTTAGAAGAACACTGGCTAATCCGCTCCATAACACCTGCCCCTCTGTTCTCCTGCCACGAATCACGCACAACAGTACTACATTCGGCCTCGGATAGCCACATGGGCTCAAAGCGGAAAGGGCGTCTTTGGAACCTTGTCTCAAGCATAACCTTCGGTCTTGTAATGTTAGAAATGTACAATATTATTTTGAATAATGTAAGAAGCATATTTGGTTAAATTGGGTTTTATTGAAATAATGTAAGAAGCATATTTGGTTTTATTGAAATAAGAGGTTGTCGTAAAAAATGCTAGATTTTTTTTGGATTTAATTACACACTATTTGCGGCGTCAAACATATTTTGTCAAAAGGCACCTAACATTTATGCCTTCTGTAAAAAAGGCACCTTAAGTTTTTTTTTTTGCCCAAAAGCACCTTAAGTTTCCATTTCCTTGTTTAAAGGCACCAAAGCCCCAATTCCGTTAAAAAAAAGTTAGATTTAACGGTTGTTTCATTTTTATTACTCTTAATCACTTCATTCCTTGCTCAAACTCAATTAATTCATTCATCCCCTTTATTCATTCCTCATAATCCTCAATTTTTCCTTCAAGAACTCTTTTATCTCTCCCCAATATCAATAAGATTACATCATAAGTTCATAATAGTATGAACCTACTCCAATTCTTCAAATCCGGTGAATATCAACTATCCTTCTAAATGGCAAGATGAAGAGTAGAATCTGCGAAAGTCTGACGATGGATATTCGTAATATATATACTTCGGCTTAGAAGCATGTAATTTAGAAGGATAGTTGATATTCACCGGCTTTGAAGAATTGGAGTAGGTTCATACTATTATGAACTTATGATGTAATCTTATTGATATTGGGGAGAGATAAAAGAGTTGTTGAAGAAAAAATTGAGGATTATGAGGAATGAATAAAGGGGATGAATGAATTAATTGAGTTTGAGCAAGGAATGAAGTGATTAAGAGTAATAAAAATGAAACAACCGTTAAATCTAACTTTTTTTTAACGGAATTGGGGCTTTGGTGCCTTTAAACAAAGAAATGGAAACTTAAGGTGCTTTTGGGCAAAAAAAAAAACTTAAGGTGCCTTTTTTACAGAAGGCATAAATGTTAGGTGCCTTTTGACAAAAAACTCTAAAATTTACCAAAAAATGTTTCTTTTATAAAACCTAATTTAATGACGGAATATGTAAAGCTATCTAATTAAACATAATATACAAGTATATACGACACATTTTCAATACGATTTTGCTAATCATGCATATTATGAGTAATAAGATAAAGACATGTTATTAGTGTTATTGAGAACGTGAGTACCTAAAACGAGTGCATGCAATAGGTTAAATACGTAAATAAAAATTACCAAAAAATGTTTCTTTTATAAAACCTAATGACGGAATATGTAAAGCTATCTAATTAAACATAATAATACACAAGTATATTATATACGCGACACATTTTCAATATGATTTTTCTTTTTATTATGGCCCTCATTTTAAAATTTAGAACAGGGTCACCCGTATGTAACTCTTTGACCCGGGTATCTGCTTTCTCGACATGCGTATCCGCAGCTTTCACGACTTTCGCGACCTAATTTTAAAATTATCCTTTTACAGATAATATAGAAAAAATCTATTACTATTCCGAATTTCCTAATTTTAAAATTATCAAAACATAGTCAAGAATGGACATACTATATATATTTTTATATCGAGTACAATATATTTTTATATTGAGTACAATATATTTTTGTACTAATCTTATTAATATTAGTACATAGTAATCATATTAGTACATAGTAATCATATTATAGTAATCATATAATATTATGTAACATGTAAAAATAGTATTGTACAATCATATTATTATCATATAATATTTGGAAAATGGGTATTTGATTGGTCATCAATTTTATCTCCTAAATTATGGAGTATTACTAATTTTATCAACTAAAAATTTTGCAAGGACAATAATACATTGATATTAGTTAATATTAGTCATTAATTAATTAGATGTTAGAACTAGCAAAAAAAAAGGAAATTATTTAGTAAGATAATGAAATTTTAATTTCTTTCAAAACATAGCAATGGCATACTATACTAGAAGGTAGGTTAATTATGTAACGGGATATATACATCATATTATTATAATAATGTTAAATACTCGTACTATTTCCTCTATTAAAACCCGAAGTGTACATTAAACTTTTGCACATTTGACTATGCATGTTTTGCATAATCAAGAGCAAAAAAAAAAACGTACACTTCGGATTTGAACAGAGGAAATAATAATTTAGATAGATTATCTGATCTCTAAGCATCGATATTAGATATATTCAATGCTTTCATTTGATATCTATCTAGACGTTATTTAACACGTTATACTAATATGACGAATATATTCCATCACAAATAAAAATCGTAAAAAAATATATGGAAAACATGACTTAGACATCTAAGTCACTTTAATATAAGTCATATTATTATATCGACGTTAAATACTACTTCCTCTATTAAAATCCGAAGTGTACATTAAACTTTTGCACATTTGACTATGCATGTTTTGCATAATCAAGAGCAAAAAAAAAATGTATACTTCGGATTTGAACAGAGGAAATAATAATTTAGATAGATTACTAAGTTATGCAATTTTGAAATGAGTAGTGAGTAAGAGAATAATGTGATGATAGTAGAAGTGATCAGAGGAGGGCGCTGTTTTTATTGATGAACAACGATCATGGATGTCGTTGTTTTTGCTGATGGTTATTGTCAATGTGAACTAATTAAGACCAAAGAATATTATGACCAATTCATTTTATTTACATAACAAGAAAGAAAAACCACGTATTATGAAACCTAATTTTATACACACATCTAATGTTAATTTCAACGAGACTGTATACCAGGAAAATGAAGGCCGCCTCGTTCATTTGTAGTAGCATTTTCCCGGTCATCGTCTTTGTCGTTTCCAACGACGTAATCAACTGGTAGATGTTGTTCATCACTGCGGCCGCAAGTAGATACCCGACCCGGGTATCTACTTTCTCGACATGCGTATCCGCAGCTTTCACGACTTTCGCGACCTAATTTTAAAATTATCCTTTTACAGATAATATAGAAAAAATCTATTACTATTCCGAATTTCCTAATTTTAAAATTATCAAAACATAGTCAAGAATGGACATACTATATATATTTTTATATTGAGTACAATATATTTTTGTACTAATCTTATTAATTCAATATATTTTGTTTTGGACTTAATGTATTTTTGTCTAATAGTATAAATTTGATACTCTATTTTTATCAAATACCAAAAATCTTCTCAATTAATGAGATAGTTTACACGTTTAAACTATATTTACATGTTACATAGTATTATTTTTTTTTTTTTCACATTGGGCCTCTCTCATCATTGGGCCCTAGACAATACACTCTTCCATATACTGAACAATTTCAGCATCCTTTTGACTCAGCACCTGAAATCAATCGCTTTTGCTTATCCTAATTCTTTCATTAACTTTTTACTTTGATTTATTTTGATGTGCAATGTATCCTAAAATTGCTTTAGGAAAGTGTATAAGATACTATACTTTCGTGTTTAACTTTATTTTAGTTCACTTGTTTCGATTTCGAAATTTCGCTATTTCAGTAAAGTAACGAGTCTATGGGCCAAAAAGCCCGATATGGCCCATGGGCCCTTAAAGGCCCGCTTGGGCCGGGTATGGGCTTCGAAAATAGGCCCTGTATCTAGGGCCGACCCGGCCCAGTCCTTCGAGTCTTCGACGTGTGCTTTTTTTAAGGTTTGGCCCGGCCCATGATCAGGTCTAGATGAGATGAGATGTTCATACAAATCTGCAATATACGATTTTATCATAAATGAGTGTAGTTTATGATTATCAGCCCATCAATAATAAAGTTTTGGCCCATATATGTTAAATGTGTTATGCATTACAAAATCTACTATTATTAACCTTTTATTTGTTTATTTCGACCCTAAATAATTATATTAGGTCACTTCAAATCATTTCGATCAACTATATATATATATATATATATATTTACGGTCCAAATAAAACAACAAGTAAGATTATCAACGAGATTTTTTTAACTCTCGACCCGAAACTCTTGATTGATGGGTACGTAATGTGTCATTTCATGTCATGCCATGCATGATCGACCTTAATTAATTAGCTTACATTAAACCATAGTTAAACCATAGTTAATTAAAATTCATGATGCCATAACTTTCCATTTTTAGAAATTGTGACGTAACTAGAGTGTGAACTGTTATCAAATAATATGAGACCGGGACTTCAGAAATATATTTGTGACTCTAGGCAAGGAAACGAAATTGTATACGAATAATAATAATGTACTGTAGTAATTTAATTTAATTTAATTTAATTTAATGAACGCTAAAAAAAACATGAAATTAATTAACCGTATTTTTGACGTTGTTTAACTATCCACTAAACCTAGACATTAAATGGGTCAGATCATATGGGTCGCACGCATTGAATATGGGTCAAGTCTGTTGAGTTATACGGATCATGAATTGAGTTATGATCAAGCTACACTACGACTTAGAAATAGTTTCGAACGCCTAACACCGCTTTTAATTTTGAGTCAAATTATTTTGATGATCCACTGTCTTACTGTGGCTGTGGGTGACATACAGTACAGGGCAGATTGGGAAGAGGAGGTAATTAATTAAGTTTATCTGATTTTTTTTAAAATCGAGTGCAATAATCACAGCGATAAATGAAGATGGTTTTCTTACGAGGTTTGAAAATCGTGTTTTGGTAGGTAGAGAAGGCTGCAACGCGTAAATACATGGGACGCGAAGAAAGTCCCTCTTCTTGAGTAACTGTGACAGATTGATGGTCGACTGATGTCAAACATTAGCATTGCAGAATATTTGATGCAGGAAGCTGCAACTCGGCATAGCATTCGTTCTGCGCTGTTTTTCTGAAGAAAATCGATTCTTGTATCAAAAAGGCATTAAATTGTCGGTTTCACAGCAAGAAACTGTCATATTATTTCATTCCATTTTTCGGAATAATTATTGTCTGAGATTGCATCTCAGTTTTCAGTCTGTAGAAACTATAAACAGCAGAATGCAGTAACAAACCGGAGTTTTTACCTTTGATTGTGAACTGTCTGAAAATCAGAGTGATTTCTGCCGATGCTCTTGAATCCCTTCAGGCCTGAAGAGACAGCCGACAGTTAAAATATTAGTTACGTCCCAGGTACAAAAAACGAGAAAAGTACTGTAGTTATCAAATACCTGACGGAATGTCGAGAGACAGAATCCTCAGCGTCACTGCTAGACTGAATGGCATGCAGGTTTTCAGCTGAATGTGAAGAAACGACACTGCCCTTGGCTCGGAAAAATCTGGTGAATGTACTGCTGCTGCTGCTGGCAGTGCTCACCTGTTTAAACTCATCTGTTAGTGCAAATTTCGATTCCGACATTAAAATCATTGACATAACGATGCAGGAGGAACGTACTTGTTAGACTAGCTTCACGACTAACAAGTTTCGTGAATGTAACAACAGATGGAAAACCTGCAAAACAAAAACGACATTACAGTTTTTATTTACGATATGATGATGTTTTAAAGATCTAATTTGAATGTGAAACTAGAGTGGAAGAGTGTAATTCGAATTTTACCAAATCTGCCTCGACTCTGAGTCGGGTCTTCAGTGATGAAACTCGAAAACTGTAAAATGTTATGTTATGTTATGTTCAGTTAGAGAACACATTAACTCAAACTCGGGTTTTCAATTTGGGTGTCAGACGAACATACCAGGGAGCAGAAGACAGAGATGCAACACTGAACTTGAAAGTAGACTTAGAACTTGGTGTCTGCGCTTTAATCTCAATAATAATCCCGCTGTTTCGCCCCAACAACATCTCGGGAAGCTTCAACTTATCACAATTAATTCCAAACTTCAACTCCACGTAAAGACGGGCAGTTCAGTACTTCTCCACTGTACAGTACATGCTCTCAAGTTCCGGCAACTGAACCAGTGTTACTGTCATCAATTCAGGATGAACACGAGTTACCTTCCTCGTCTGGCTGTATAATCCCTAACATCTTCTTACACCGTTTAACTGATATCTTCTTCAGATCGACTTCTCAGGTTTCCTAGCATCTCTGCTGTGAAGTCTGAAACCTCGACGACTGTCAAATCCCGAATGCAGCCCTCAATCTTCAGTGATGTAACTTTCTGACTGTATTGCATTAAATGCAGTACTGATGTTTTTTCAGGAAGTCTGATGTTGTAATCCCCGATTACTGCTATACTGTTACCAGCAGTAGCATCCTTAGCATCGATAGACCGCCGACACAGAATTTAAACTGTTTCGGAACAGACGTCCGCTTCTCTGTTACCTTGGTTACATAACTGTTGAAGACTTTAGCATTCAGGAAAGTCAGATGAAGAACAGCTAGTTTTTTCAGCTGTACTAACTCTTCGACACGTACAGGCGCCAGGCCATTGCGGAATTATCTGTTTCGACCCCCACACGTAACCTCCGCCTTGAGCAGTTATCAGTAGCAATTCTTCAACTTCTATTAGCCTGTGTTTATCACATTCGCAGGAAAAATGTCGACCATGGTTTGAGACAGGTCTAATCGTCTAGATAGTCACGTCGACAATCTTCAGAGCTTATCGGTGCAGGTTTGGTCTCAAAATATCGAAGATTTAGGTGTTTGTGAAGAACCGGGATTCGCTGACGTCTTCAACATACCCAACTTGGACGTTACATTCCATAATTTCGAAGATTTATTCCCTGGCGATATGACCTTAAACGGATCATTGCTCGGAGAAGACGATCTGATATGGTCTGAGAATGAAAACGAAACAAACCAGGTCGATTTTCTTTCCATTTCTTTCGGTATAACTATTTCCACTCGTTTTCTGATTGATTTGCGTCGTTTCAGGAGTTATGTGCTTCATCTTCATCTGTGTATGTCGTCGACCAGCAGAACAAGGGCGATAATAAAAAGTTTAATTCCGGCTTTTGTGCGTTTTCACCACCGTCAAGATTCAGTGCTGAGAGTAGCGGCAGTGAATGTCGTGACAGTAGCAAAGAACGGAAAAAGACCCGAATGTAAGTAAACATGAATAAGTTCAGGAACAGATGAAGAAAATCGACTGATGATATATAAAACTTGTTTACAGGAATGCTAAACAAACTCCACTGTCGCAGCAGCGTAAGAGGATCAAAAGCCGATGTACAAAGTATGACGGTTCTCAAACACAAGCTGCAAATGCAACGACAAACGGCTACTGAGATTCCCGTCTGTCCTGTATCATATGTACAGGCTACAGTTGTCTTGTTCATCACGTTTAGAGGTGTATGAACAGTATATCAGTAACGATAAGGAAGTTCAAGGAAGTTTCACTTTATATGATTTCATAACACATACATCAAAGTTCGGATTGGTTTTGCCTAAACCACAAAAGAGACATCGATTTTTACACTGCATTAAGAAAAAAAGACGGAACTGTATCCCGGTTTACAATTCATTAACAACTAGACTTATGGGGTCGATCAATCAGGTCCTGCGCTTGCCTGTTTGCTGAACTACTTTGCGACCATGAAGATGGCTTGAATCCTCCGGTCAACAGATTTGAAGCTGTAGCCGCTTGGATCTTTCTCCTTTTTCTCTCCAAATCCAAACGTCTAGTATCGTTCGAGGACAATCCTGTGGGCCCAGAGAATATCGAGGAAGTAGAAATCAGAGCTCGTTTTAGCTTCCTGTTTTCATTGAATTTTGGAGCAAACTTTACACGGGAAGCTGCTGCAGCATCTTCTGCTGATGGTGGTAGTAGTCGTATCGCAAGACCTTTTTTTCTAGCAGCATTCTCCTCTTCAACTACTCTCTTCTTTTGACCCTGTAATGAGACGTGTAAATTATTAAATACGGATATATTATTTTTTAATCCACAAATCCTCTCGAGACCGTCTCATGTTGATAACATACCCTTAATCTTGCTCGCAGAGCTTTATTGGCGGAATAGTCATCACCGTGCCTCGCATCAGCTACACGCTGCAGACGCACAAGTACTGGCTCAGCTTCTTTCTTCTTCCTCAGATCCTCTCCTTGATGCTCAAGACGGAAGAATGGATCCACAAGCTTACCTTTCACTGTACGGGAAACAATTATATTAAGTGCCACGTTCTAAGTCGAGATATATGATACATTCAGTATAATTCTACTGATGGGGATGAGATATCGAGAGCTAACTAACCATCATCCTCCGGAAGAGCTAATGTTTCTGCATCTTCAGCGTCGTACTCTTCAACTTTCTTCCGAGCGCCTTTAGTGATGACATACTCACAATTTTTAGGATCGGTTTGTATGACAATCTCATGCTGACAGCAAGCAGATTTCATCGAGAAGCTCCATATCTGAACAATATTACAGTCACGTTAGGAAGCCACAAAAGTAGAAACACGATCAGCAAACAAACAAGCAAGAGAGAAATAAATCCCGATAACAGCCGCTTGAATATGCACGTGAAAAAATAGGGAAAAAGGTACCTTGGTGGAATAATAGTTTCCGACTTGTTTTTTCTCTGCATTGAACCTGACACCTTTTGCAATCATCGATTCACATCCTCCACACCAGATATTGTAAGGCATCTCGAACCTGTAAAGTTAAAACCAAGATGCATCAGAACAAGCAACTAGGCATCGATCTCAAACCAGATATCGCTAATCTGACAGATTTCACATACCTTATAATCAAGATGCCTTGATCTATTTTCCTTGCCCTCTCCCGTAAAGCATGTTGACCATGGAACGTATTGAGAGAACCCTGTTGAAGAAACAGCGTAAGAAATCAAGTTGACGAGCTTAGCAAACAGCTGAAAGGGAAGACATTATACGACAAAAATTTCAATGAAAAAAGATGTGCATACCTGACTCGGATCCCATTCCGGAGGAAAGTAAAAATTATCAGCTCTCGCTGCAGCAAGTGAAGACTGTACCAACATAAAACAATGATATCGGATTAGAACATAGCTGATTCGACTACAATTCAAGGTACTGACTCACAGAAGTACAGAACCACAATATTTAAAATAAAAAAATTGTGAGACGGGTTTGGAGAATAAAGACACAATCTCATGATGTTGACTATAAGATCGTAATTCGACAAAGAAAGTGTTCTTCCGACATTGAATACCAAGAAACTTACAAGAATTACTCGAGCACATTTACCGGCAATTATATCTAAATTTGTACTCTATTCAGACCATCTTATAGCTTAAATTACGGGAGTTTTAACATGAAAACAAGTACAAAAGTTGAATCTTTCGCTCTACTCGTCATCAAGAGAACACAAAATCATTGCTACGGATTACTACGCTTCACAACATCGAATGAGAATCATCACAGAGCATTCTACCATGAGTTATTGAAGCTAACCTACATGGGTCTAGTTCTTCAACTTCTATACAGCTTGTTAAATTACTACGAAGGCGACAAACCCTAACGATACGAGATCGTATCAACCCTAACCATAATCAAAATTCTTCTGATCATGATTATTTTAATTTCTACCCTATTTCATAGAATTGTAATTCATCCATCAATCAAGTTAAACCTAATTATTCCCAGCAATCAATGAATCACAATCAAGTTGATTACGCAATAATGAATCGATAGCATCAAAAAAACCCTAATAATCATAACAAAAACAAACTAAATAGAATAAGAAAATAGATAGATTAATCAGCGTACCATGATTATTAGGTTAAGGGATTAAGAAGGATTTCCTGTACCACTGTGAAATTAAGGAAATCGGGAATAATCGTGGAAGAAAAAGATGAAGCTTCAAACAAATTGGGGATTTCTGGATTCTGGAATGTATGTATGTATGGCTATGGCGCGTATATCGTGCACGCAGTACCCAATTTTATTTAAACCCGATTCGATGTGGGAGACGGTCTCAAAATAGAAATATTTGGATTTGGATGGGTTGTCGGATTCCGAGACCGGTTCTTTGTCGGATAGATAATAATATAATAAATTAATAACCGTATCCAATCTCTTTTTGCCGTTCCCAAAATATCGGAAAATTATACTCCGTACTGTGTAATATTGTACCGTGCGACAGAATGGCAAAAAAACGACCGTTTTTGAAGGTTATTATCAACGTTTTTTCAGTATTTTTGGTCCGGAAATAAAACGGGTCCATATTCGTGTTGAACAAATAAAATGACTCGGTGTACTACGAGGGTCATTTGGATTTCAATAAAACTTTTTTTTAAAGTACTAAGATTGCGTTTTGAAATGTGTTGAAATTAGTCGAAATAAGTTTTAAACTCCATTTTATTTCGTGTCAGAGGTTTTGGTAATCATTATTAGACATTTTATTGCTATCAACAAGTTTTCGTCAAAAAAAATCCGCGCTTTCGAACAAATTTCGCCGCTTTCAAAAAATAGCAAATAACGACCGATTTTTAAGGTTATTGTCCACGTTTTTTCGACCTTTTTGGTCTCGGATTAAAATGGGTTCATATTCACGCTGAACAAAGTTCAATCAAAGAAAAATGCCCCGGTGAAATATGAGTATCATCTGAATTTCAATGAAAGACTTTTTTAAAGCCACAAGTTTACTTATTGAGACGTGCCGAATCAGTCGAAACAAGCACTAAACTATATTTATACGAGATAAATTTATCCGAACCAGATTCCCGAACTGAAGACCTGAAGGTGACCCGACCCGTAAGGCCGTAACCCTAATCAATCTGGGCTAACCAATTATTTATTTACCTTGGATTAAAATAATCGTCAGATAAAATATAATATAAAATAAACAAATGACTGAGACGGAAGAGGAAATCGACAATTTGACACCTCATCAAGCCAATCACACACATTCACACCCTCTCAACTCATTTACTCAACACACAACCTCGTAAATTCCCCAAACCCACACAAAAAAATGCCCAAAGAATTCACGATCCCACCCGTCGCCTTCCCAACAACCCCCACCAGCGCAACCACCGCGTCAACCACCACAATGCCGACACAAAACCCCAATCCACCCCAATCAATCACCTCCCCACCCTTCCCCCACCACCACCGCGTCCCCCCCTCCGCCCCCTTCCAACCCACCCCCAATTCCCACAACTCCATCCCCTTCATGTCCTTCGACGTCTCCTCCGCCGCCGCCTCCGCCGGCCACACCTCCTACCTCCCACCACCCACCCTCTCCTCCGCCGCCTCCTCCTCCACCCTCTTCCTCGACGAACCCTCCCTCCTCGAAGAACTCGAGATCAACCCAACCCTAATCTGGCGCAAAACCCGATCTCTTCTCAACCCTATCCGACCCGACCCGAAACTCCACTCCAACGACCCGGATTTATCCGGTCCGTTCCTGTACTACCTCTCTCTTGCCCTGTTCCAGCTTCTCGCGGGTAAAGTTCAGTTCGGCGTGATTCTCGGGTGGATCGCGATTTCCTCTGTTTTTCTGTACTCGCTTCTCAACTTCCTCGCGGGTCGGGCGGGTAATCTTGACCTGTACCGGTGTGTGTCGGTTGTCGGATACTCGCTTATGCCGATCGTCGTCTTTTCAGCTGCGTCGTTGTTTCTTCCGCCTGTTGCGTCTTCCGCCATTGGAGTCGCTTTTGCAGCTGTGTTCGTTGTTTGGGCGACGAGGTTGTGTTCTAGGCTGCTCGCTGAGGATTCGATTGGATGCTCTGAACATCGTGGGTTGATTGCTTTCCCTTGTTTCTTGATTTACACTTTGTTTTCTATGCTTGTCATGTTCTGATTTTTTTTTTGGTTTGATTATAATTTTGATATGAACAATTGAAGTTGGAAGGAAGATGCATGAATTAATGTATGACTTGGTTGTGGTAGATTGATAGTATAGTTTTTTGTTTTTGATTATTGATTTTGGATATAGATTGACTTATTGTTAGATTGATCGCTGCGGTTTGTTTTCGTTGATTTCAATTGAATTGGGATTTAGGGTTCTTGATTTTTTGTCTCCCATATCATGCATGTTAGATTGATCGCCGCATTTTGTTTTCATCGATTTCAATTGAATTGGGATTTAGGGTTCTTGATTTTGTCTCAGATTGACTTATTGTTAGATTGATAGCTGTGTTTTGTTTTCGTTGATTTCAATTGAATTGGGATTTAGGGTTCTTGGTTTTTGTCTCCTATACCGTGTTTTATCATATTTGATTGATCGACTTTGTTTTGTTTTCGTTGATTTCAATTGAATTGGGATTTAGGGTTCTTGATTTTGTGTCTCCCATGCCATGTTTTTAGATTGACTTATTGTTAGATTGATCGCCGCGTTTTGTCTTCGTTGATTTCAATTGAATTGGGATTTAGGGTTCTTGATTTTGTATCTCCCATACCATGTTTTATCGTATTATATCGACAACTGCGTTTTGTTTTCAATGGTTTCAATTGAATTGGGATTTAGGGTTCTTGATTTTTTGTCTTCTGTACCATGTTTTATCATATTAGATTGCCTTATTGTTAGATTGATCGCCGTATTTTTATTTTCGTTTATTTAATTTGAATTGGGATGCAGGGTTCTTATTCTGCGTCTCGTATACCATGTTTTATCATATTAGATTGATCGCCGCGTTTTGTTTTCATCGATTTCAATTGAATTGGGATTTAGGGTTCTTAATTTTGTGTCTCCCATACCATGTTTTATCATATTAGATTGACTTATTGTTAGATTGATGCTCGTTTTGTTTTCATTGATTTCAATTAAATTGGGATTTAGGGTTCTTGATTTTGTGTCTCCCATACCATGTTTTGTCATATGAAATAGACTTATTGTTAGATTGATCGCAGCGTTTTGTTTTTATTAATTCCAGTTGTATTGGGATTTAGGGTTCTTCATTTTGTGTCTTCCACACCATCTTTTATCATACTTATAGTTCGTAAAATCACGAGGCGTGATCTGAATTATATAAGAGGGAATGGTGTCTGCGTACAAGATATATGTTTCCATCTTCATGCTGACATCTCTCAAACTCCTCTCGAGTTTCTGTCACTTCTCAATGGTCTCCCTTGGCACGTGTTTGGTATCCAACATTTTTGACTTCTCAATTCCATTGCATTCCTTCTGTTATCTACATAGTCCGAGTCTGATTGATATACACTTTGTTTTCTATGCTTGTTATGTTCGGATTTTTTTTTGGTTTGATTATAATTTTGATATGAACAATTGAAGTTGGAAGATGCATGAATTAATGTATGATTTGGTTGTGGTAGATTGATAGTATAGTTTTTTTTTTTTTGGTTTTTGATTTTGGATATAGATTGACTTATTGTTAGATTGATTGTTGCGTTTTGTTTTCGTTGATTTCAATTGAATTGGGGATTAGGGTTCTTGATTTTGTGTCTCCCATGCCATGTTTTTAGGTTGACTAATTGTTGGATTGATTTCCGCGTTTTGTTTTCACTGGTTTCAATTGAATTGGGATTTAGGGTTCTTGATTTTGTGTCTCCCATACCGTGTTTTTATTATATTAGATTGATCGCTGCGTTTTGTTTTCATTGATTTCAATTGAATGGGATTTAGGGTTCTTGATTTTGTGTCCCCTATGCCATGTTATTAGATTGACTAATTGTTAGATTGATTGCCGCATTTTGTTTTCACTAGTTTCAATTGAATTGGGATTTAGGGTTCTTGGTTTCGTGTCTCATATACCATGTTTTATCATATCAGATTGATCGCCGCGTTTTGTTTTCATTGATTTCAATTGAAGTGGGATTTAGGGTTCTTGATGTTGTGTCTCCCATACGATGCATATTAGATTGACTTATTGTTAGATTGATCGCCGCGTTTTATTTTTGTTGATTTAATTTGAATTGGGATTTAGGGTTCTTGATTTTGTGACTCCCCTACCATGTTTTATCATATTAGATCGACTTATTGTTAGATTGATCACTGCGTTTTGTTTTCACTGGGTTTCTATTGAATTGGGATTTAGGGTTCTTGATTTTGTGTCTCCCAAACCATGTTTTATCTTATCAGATTGACTCATTGTTAGATTGATCACCGCGTTTTGTTTTCATTGTTTTCAATTGTATTGGAATTTAGGGTTCTTGATTTTGCGTCTCCCATACCATGTTTTATCATATTAGATCGACTTATTGTCTGATTGATCACTGCGTTCACTGGTTTCAATTGAATTGGGATTTACGGTTGTTGATTTTGTGTCTCCCATACCATGCATATTAGCTTAGTGGTAAAATCACGAGGCGTGATCTGAATTATACGAGAGGGGATTGATAATCTTCTTCACGTGGCCGAAACTGTAGCTGGGGGGATCAAAGGGGAAGAGAATGGTTCACGAATTAAAATCCCTCCAGACCCTCCCTCACTCTCTTCCGCTTCTCCTACTCTCGTCGTTTGGTATCCAACATTGTTTACTTCTCAATTCCATTGTATTGCATTCCTTCTGTTATCTACGTTGTCCGAGTCTGATTGATAACTCCCTCCGTCTTTATCAGTAGTTACGTATGTTTGGACCGTGCAATTTGAACATGTTATGATAACTCCCTCCGTGTTTCTGATACATGGACCGTGTTGCTAATTTGAACGTGTTATGGTTCGTTATAAGTTCATTTTATGGTTTTTTATGTTACGATTTTTTCATTCCTCTGCGAATTTGCAGTATTACTAGTTCATCAGTCGAGTTTCTAACATTGCATGATAAGTTAACTGTTAATCCGATGAGATGTTTCAGCGTTTAAGAGATCATGATGTTACATTTTTACGAACCGTTGTCTATATTTCCCTTCGTTCATGCTACGATCTTCATTTCTCTTTGATGATTACTCGCTATTATGAGTACTAATTATCGTTTCAATTTTGGTTATTAATGATGGATTGTTGTCGACTTTCATAGTTTGTTCAATCTGTACATGTTATTTTCGCATTATTCAGCGTATCGGCCATGTCGATAAGTTAGCTCATATTTTGTGTGGATAGTTTATCTAGCCCAAGGAACATCTTGAGCGATTTTAGCATTTTTATTTTGATCGCTGGAATAAAAATGTGTATTATACACTTCTTTTTTGAGCCGTTTGGGTAGGCGGACAGAACCCCGTTTCATTTTTTCCAGATTTTTGTACCACGTATTACACCAGGATATTTTACTAGGTGTCTACACCTCATTCGGTGCGAATATTGACTATTTTTATTTCGGGGTCCAAAATGTCGAAAAAACGTGGATAATAACCTTCAAAATCGGTCGTTTTTGGCTATTTTTTGACAATGGTGAAAGTTGCTCGAAATTCCAAAAAAATTTCACGAAACTTGTTGATAGGGATAGAATACTACCTAATAACAATAAGTAGAACCTTCGAGGCGATATAAAATGGATCCCGACACGTGTCATAATGCATTGTTATGACTTTTAAAAGTATCTTTTGAATTCCAAACGACTCTAACATTACACCAGGACATTTTCCTAGATGTCTACTATATTCAGCGTGAATATTGACTATTTTTATTTCGGGACCCAAAATGTCGAAAAAACGTAGATAATAACCTTCAAAATAGGTCGTTTTTTGGTTATTTTTCGACAATGGAGAAAATTGCTCGAAAGTCCAATTTTTTTCACGAAATTTGTCGATAGGGATAGAATACTACCTAATAACAATAATTAGAACCTTCGAGACGATATTAAATGGATTATAGAACTTGTTTCGATTGATTCCGACACGTGTCATAACGCATTGTTATGGCTTTTAAAATTATATTTTGAATTCCATATGACTCTAATATTACACCGGAACATTTTACTAGGTGTCTACTTTATTCAGATCGAATACTAACTATTTTTATTTCGGGGTCCAAAATGTCGAAAAAACGTGGATAATAACCTACAAAATCGGTCGTTTTTGGCTATTTTTCGACAATTATGAAAGTGCCTCGAAAGCTCAAATTGTTTTCACGAAACTTGTCGATAGGGATAGAATATTACCTAATAACAATAATTATAGCCTTCGAGACGATATAAAATGGAGTATAGAACTGTTTTCGATTGATTCCGACATGTGTCATAACGCATAGTTATGGCTGATAAAAGTATCTTTTGAAACCCAATGACTCCAATATTACACCGGCACATTTTAGTAGGTGTTTACTTTATTCAGCGTGAATATTGACTATATTTGTTTCGGGACCCAAAATGTCGAAAAAACGTGGATAATAACCTTCAAAATCGGTTGTTTTTGGCTATTTTTCGACATTGGTGAAAGTTGCTCGAAAGTCCAAATTTTTTTCACGAAACTTGTCGATAGGGATAGAATATTACCTAATAACAATAATTATAGCCTTCGAGACGATATAAAATGGAGTATAAAACTGTTTTCGATTGATTCCGACACGTGTCTTATCGCATTGTTATGGCTTTTAATAGTATCTTTTGTAATCCAAATGACTTAAATATTACACCGGACATTTTACTAGATGTCTACTTTATTCAGCGCGAATATTGACTATTTTTATTTCGGGGCCCAAAATGTCGAAAAACGTGGATAATAACCTTCAAAATCGGTCGTTTTTGGCTATTTTTCGACAATGCTGAAAGTTGCTCGAAAGCCAATTTTTTTTTTTCACGAAACTTGTCGATAGGGATAGAATACTACCTGATAACAATAATTATACCCTTCGAGACGATATAAAATGGATTATAGAACTCTTTTCGATTGATTCCGACATGTGTCATAACGCATAGTTATGGCTGATAAAAGTATATTTTGAAATCCAAATAACTCCAATATTACACCGGCACATTTTAGTTGGTGTTTAGTTTATTCAGCGCGAATATTGACTATTTTTATTTCGGGACCCAAAATGTCAAATAAACGTGGATAATAACCTACAAAATCGGTCATTTTTGGCTATTTTTCGACAATGGGGAAAGTTACTTGAACCCAATTTTTTTTTACGAAACTTATCGATAGGGATAGAATACTACCTAATAACAATACTTAAAACTTTCGAGACGATATAAAATGGATTATACAACTTGTTTCGGTAGGTATAGAAAACTATTGTGCGGCGTTTTTAGACGCCTCATATAAGATACTATTCGCGGCGTTTTTTATTATATACGCCTCTAATAGGTGCTCTTTATGCGGCGTCTTCTTCTTAGAACGCCTCAAATATTCCCTTTATTTAAGGCGTCCTCACCTGTTTGACGCCACAAATAGTGTTTATTTTTAATTTAAAAAATAACAGTTTTTTTTAACATTTTTAAGAACTATTTGCAATTTAATAAAACCAAAATTTGATTCTTACATTATTCAATTAAATTTATATCCATGAGATTTATACAACGCCAACAACGGACATGGATACATTACAAAAAAATTCAAATTCTCCCAACTCTACGCTTCCGACACCCAAATCCCTTTCCACATGCCAATATGCAATATTACGGAAGCTCCAGTCATCCCGTCCTTTCAATATAGTACTCGAAGCACCACCCGAAACATGTATGGCCAAATACCCTTCGGTTGTCATTGGAACCGTATACTCAAATCCGTCTAGCAAGACTCCACCACAAGTGCGCGATCACTGAGAATTCCATGGTAAACTGCAGCTTGATTTGCCGTCATTATTTCTCGTATTTGGAACACTTTATGGATCTGAACAATGCTGACAAAAGAAACTCGGGTTACATTGACTTCAGAGATCCACTAGAAACTTCATCACATCATCATCATCATCATTATTCGGGTGGACAGTTGCATCACTGGAAGAACAAATCATCCAAAAATCGACGCTTGTTAGGATTCGACAAAAGGTGAAGGCAAGACTGACAGATGGTATTCTGACAAACTGAAGAGCAACACTATTAGTTGTGATCCAATAAATATTATGCCACAAATTTTACGATGAGCATCAGTACAGTATGCTGGTCAGGTCGGGTCAGGTCGGTGCAGTTTGTGAGCATCTGGAAATTTTGTGACTATTCTAATCTATGCTACAAGGATTGAAGGACTATATATACTACAAAGTAAATTATAAGCTGCGGAGTACAACTCTACAATAGTTCAAGATGATCTCGAATCATACATCAAACTAGTGATTGGCAAGAAAGAGTGAATAAGAGCAAGGAATTCACTAGGCTCATCAAGACGCACCAAGTTGATTCTCATAGGAAAAAAATATCAAGTGGACTTGATATCATCACTTGAAAATCTCAATAAGTGGTTAACGGATACTTAAACTCTCGGATCATAAGCATGAAAGTTCAGGTAGACCATTAGGAGAAAATATATGAAGTCGTCACTATCCACCACACAAATGCACAGCCAGTTATGTACATTCATGATTCAACAGCGGTCCTTAAAGGCCTATGTTCCAAATTCACTCGCAGCACAAAGATGCCACTAACAATCATTATCCTTCATCTTACCCCTACACGTCCTGAGTTTTATACTAATTACTCCCTCCGATCGAAGGGAGTATTATTTACTATAGAGCCGATTTGTTATTTAGGCCCTAAATAACAAATTAGCTCTATACTGAATACCAAGTAATAATATTCATGAATATGCTCCTCGTATGGATGTGGAAGCAGTATTGGTTGAACTAATAGAGCTAATTGCATCGCAGGTGTCGACAACAGATTAGTAGTACATGAAACCAACTACAATAATTATCTGGTTATTATACATCTTGTATTACTGTACAGCAAAACATGCGATTTCCAGTGTCCACATTATCATCTCGTATTATTATACATCAACTTTGTGCGTCTTAATGACCCTGGTGAAAAGCCGTTGCTCTTATTCACTCTTTCATGCCAAGAGAAGAACTTCTTGCCAAGTGAAATAAAAGAGGATAAATGGGTAATCAAATTACCCGGAAAACTAAGATATGAACGGAAAGATTATTGTGAGAACGAAGTAAGCAAAATGGAGGAACAAGACACGAAAGCAAAGTAGCGGTTTTAACGGATAGAAATAGAGAAGGCAACAATGCGTACAACAGGGCAAATCACATTATCATCGTAGCACACAACACGACAGACAGCAGCGGCGGTAACAAACGCAAACACATGAAATTTATATAATGAATCATGGTATAATGGCCTACAAAATCATTGCAATACTCGCAATATCAGCATGAATTCACACAAGTTCCCATCTCGACATTATCCCCGACTTTTAAGTCATTCACATTTAAGCCTGCCTCTTGAACTGTTCCTACAATCCCACGACTTTACACCAACCAAGATTTATAGAAATAAGTGATTAAGGAATAAGTGGAAAAAGCTTGCCTTGTCTGAAACTTGAGTGTTAAGATGCATGTTCCTGCAACAACAACAACAGATAGCAATGTCCCAGAATTCGAACGATGTCGTGTCAACAGATAACAGTTAAGGCATTTGTCGTGTTGTCCTATGCTCTATGGGAAGAACGATGCCGACGAGAAAGATTGATGTCATCTGCCACTTGAAGTATTTCGTCAAAATGGGCCAAACCCTACACGAACACTAGGATAATAAGAAAAGATTGACAAATTCGCTCAGAAAATCACTAAATTGGTGTACTTAACAGGTCTAAAAACAACAATAGAGTGCAAATCAACCAACAAATTTACAAATAGCATCCCAGAATTTCAAAAAATCAAGAAACCCAATTTTACAAATCCAACAAATTAAAGCAATTAGGGTTATAAACACCTGCAATTCGATAATTGACGATTTAAAAAGAAGAAGGAACAAACCCAAGGCTAATCAACCAACAAATTCGAACAAATTTATAAATAGCATCCCACAATTTTGAAAAATTACCAAAACCCTAATTTTAGAAATCCAACAAATCGATTAAATTAAAGCAATTAGGGTTAAAACACCTGCAATTCGACAATTGATTATTTAAAACGAAGAAGGAACAAACCCAGGGCTAATCAACCAACAAATTCGAACAAATTTATAAATAGCATCCCACAATTTTCAAAAAAAACAACAAACCCTAATTTTACAAATCCAACATATCGATTAAATTAATGCAATTAGGGTTATAAACACCTGCAATTCGACAATTGATGAACTAAAAAGACGGAAGGAACAAACCCAGGGCTAATCAACCAACATATTTATCAAAGATCAACAAACCCTAATTCCACAAATCCAACAAATCGATCGAATTAAAGCGATTAGGGTTATAAACACCTGCAATTCGACAATTGATGATTTAAAAAGAAGAAGGAACAAACCCAGGGCTAATCAACCAAAATTTTTATCAAAAATCAACAAACCCTAGTTTTACAAATCCAACAAATCGATTAAATTGAAGCAATTAGGGTTATAAACACCTGAAATTCGACAATTGATGATTTAAAAAGAAGAAGAAGGAACAAACCTTGGGCTGGTAGCGCCGTCGCCGGAAAGAGGGCGAGAACGGTCGTGGGAGTCATAAGAACGGCGTCGTTTTGGTCGGCGTCAAAGGCAGCAGCTTCATACAGTAGTTGTTAATGGCTTCTGACTCCCTTGACTCCATTAAAATTGCAGAAGCCATTGATGAATGAAGAACGGCGTCGTTTCGATCTGCATCTTTTTCGAAGAGACGAAGGAAATGAGATAGAGGGAGGGAGAAAATGTCTGAACCCGTATTCGGATCCGCCCGTTTATTTTTTTTATTGGTATCGGGATTCAAAATGTCGAAAAAACGTGCATAATAACCTTTCAAATTGATCGTTTTTTGCTTATTTTTTTAAAGCGGTGAAAATTGTTTTAAATCGTGAATGTTTTTTTGCCAAAACCTGACGATAGTAATAGAATACATAATATAGCAGTGATTATCAGAGTTCATAATTCTCTGATACGATATAAAATGGTGTTTTGAACTTTTTTTTCGACTGATTCCGACACGTTTTAAAATGCAATCTTATGAGTTTTAAAAGTCTTCGTTGAAATACAAATGATACTTATATTACACCGGGGTTTAATACACGCGAATGTGAATTCATTTTATTCTGAGACTCAAAAAACCGAAAAAACGTGGATAATAACCTTCAAAATCAGTGGTTTTTTGCAATTTCGAATGTTCCAAATTATCGAAATAAAATGTCCACGTAAAATCCGAAAACTCATTTTCCGATAATCATTTCGATTTTTTTTTTTCGCTCGATGATTTAGAAAATATATTTCTAAATAATTGTTGGTTTTATGATTTTATCTACCTTACATTATAAGCAACATTTATTATGATTAAGACATTAATTACACCACCCTACCACCTTCTTCCTACACAAAATTAAATTTCCTACGCGTATTCCTCAATTGCAAGCAATTTTTTCACCTACACTGAATAATATACCGTCTCGATCATTTATTTATTTTTAATCAAAATAATTCTCGCAAATAATAAAAATAAATCGAGACATAAAGAGAGTAAACACAGCATTGTTCTTCATATATATACATATGCTATACATAAGCTGTCAACCTACTGTTTTTAGTTATATCTTACTTCAACATTTCTCAAACTCTCAAACCACATTCATATAATAAAATACCGTCTCACGATCTGCCTCTATGCCTCAACCCAAACTCGTTAATTTCAACAATGCTGGTTTCAAAAAAATCCTGCATTTTCGCGGGTTTTATTATTTTTTTCTTCGTATCTCTTACTTTCATTATTTCTCATACGCATTATTGCGTGAGTTGCGTAACGAGTAATCCTATGAAGGGTAGTCGACCGAGGATTTTATTCGATTTTACACCGTTTTACTCACATCAAAACAACAAATTTGGTCACGACGAGATTGATAGTCGGTATGGTGTCGAGAAGAGATTAGTCCCAACGGGTCCGAACCCTTTGCATCATTGATCAAGATTATTACAAGGAAATTACTCGTAACATGATATTATTATTTGGTCAGTTCGTACATCTTTTATTGTATTTTCGGTCATTGTATAAATGTAATATGCTGAGTAAATCTCTTATTATTTCTCATTAACGTTACTGAGAGACGTTTTATATTTTTTCTTTTTGTAATACAGATTACGGAGTATATTACTCCGTAATATACAAAGTGTGAGGTAAATCGTTTTTTTTTGGTTTTCGATTATCTTTTTAGCGAAATTTCTCTAATTATTCCTCGAGAGCACCCCATTTAATTAAGAAATATGACTGAGATAGAAAAAATATTTAAAAAAATCTTAGTTAATCCGTCTTATTCGTTTGTTTAATCTTAACTATATTTTCAAATTTCAACAAACTTAAATTTTTATTTATTTATTTAGTTTTTATATTTTTTTATATATATATTTTCGACAAACTTAAACATTTATGATTGAAGCAGACTTAAGATTGATAACGAAAGATGACTTAGTATAGTGGTTTGGACTTAAGACGCATGTATGTATCCTCGACAATATGATCAGGTCCGAATCCTCCATTTTATCTGTTACGAAATATAATACAATACGATTAAGTGCACGTTTCGTTGAAATCTGTAGAAATATAATCATGTGTATTTATTGTATGGACATAATGTCATGCTCATCTAAGGAGACAAGAGTAGTGGTGAAGGCAAGGCAAATTAATGAAGTTATACCTATTCTTGTGGCTTCCAAGCAATTGCTATTGCTATTGTAGTACTAGGAATTTATTTTCGTAAATCTCGATCATTTATTTAACCTTTTTTTTTTATTCGATATAAAAGTGGACTATTAATCGACCAACTTAATTTCAGATTCAGACGATGGATCACATGGCAAAGTTCAAAAGTCAACTCGTCACAAAATTATTTTTATTATGTCGTATTATGTTGAGTCGTGTCATGTCGTGCTTGGGTTTTTGTCGTGTTTTTCTTTTTCGGACGAGGATCCGAAATCACTTGGGCTAGGATTAAAGCCCATTATGTGGATCTTCTATATGGGCCTTTAAAGTAGTCCAATATGGGCTTAATATTTTTAGGGCTTTACCCTAACCGGACTTAGATCAATTATTCGAATCACTTCGATTATTTGACCTGGTATATGTCATGGGTTCGATTCCTCGGAAATATAACAATGTCGAAATTCACGATCGATAAGTTATTTCACCTCGGTAAGTTAATGTGAGTTAAATATAACAGAATAGTATATACGTCCGTATTTAACCAAATTTTATACGTAGAGCTAGACTATACTCCGTATTAAATACCGTATAAATGTATAAACTTGATTGTTTTTTACTCGTACATCTTATTATGGTATATAATATTAACGTATTATATACAATATATTACGGTATATTATATACGTGTTTAATCGAAAAAGTAGGAAAAAATATATAATCACAATCTTGTGCATCTTCTTTATTTATTGAGTCTTTTACTCTTCACTTCACGCCAATTGCCTTGACTCAACTAACACAAAAACTTCTTAAGTCTATTTATTTTACATTAATCAAACACAAATTAAAGAACGTGTTGACGAGGTCTTCTACTCAAAACCTTAACCGTTTTCGTAACTGCGAACGTATCAATATATTTAAAAAAATCACGAGAAAAAAATTTACTCGTCTTTTTAATTTTACTTGACTCGAATCTAAACTAAATCGAATAATAATTTACAGCAACAAAATATCTGATCTAAATATTTCTCGTGTTAGCTTTTTAACAATGAATTAGTGGATACATACGAGTAATATTATAAGCGCTTTTATATCGTAAATTTGTATGTAATACGATAATTAATTAATTAATTAATTAATTTTATTATCACCGTTTTATTATAAAGCCTACGTACCATACACATGTATGTCGTTGAATTACGATATAAAATATAATATACAAAAAAGTCATTGTAGTTGGTGAAGATACTAATTAATAAACCATATAAATACAAATCATATTAATAATTACGTGGGTTTATGAAAATGTACGTAATTTCTCACGATAATTAATTTGTTTATCTATGATTAAAATACTCTCGATAAAAATAATAAAAATAAATAGATATTTTTTTAGTACTTGTAATTAAAAGATAAGCTAAATTTTAAACCCACGCGAAAATGATTATAAGTTTTTTGTAACGCAATTTTCTTTATCATCGAAGATGTATATATTAATATGCTGGATAATGGGTATCAGGTTCGAGGAGTTCGAGAACCTCTTTGTGTATTATAATGAGCGACTAAGATCGAAATAATTAAGGATTTAATTATATACAAATTAAATTATTAAATATACAATGTTAAAGACTTTAAGTCTATATATATTTGCAAAAATAAAGTCTTCACTATAGGTCTACTACAACCATAATAATTTTGGAAGTAGCTATTGTTCTAATTCTAAATATAATATTCTAAATACAACTTAGAGCCACTAAAAGTCAATTAATCAATTATTAATTATCTCCTAGACAAACTTTAATATCATTATAAATTATACAATTAAAATAATATATAACCCTCTTCACTTAAACTTTGAATAATATGTCATCCACCATCTTTATATTATTATTTTTTATCGCTTTTTCTAACACCTGTCCACTGATCACAACCTCACACGTTAATAAAGACAAAAATCACAAAATCTGATAAATAAGAATTAATATTTCAGTTCCTCGTGATAATATATTAATATCTCTGTAATTCTTACTTTAATTATAATATTGACGTATTTTCAGAAAACACGTTTCAAAAAGTATATTATTATTATTTGTACAAAATATGATAAATAAGAATTAATATTTCAGTTCCTCGTGATAATATATTAATATCCCTATAATAATTCTTACTTTAATTATAATATTAACGTGTTTTCAGTAAACCCGTTATAAAAAATATATTATTTGTATATTTAGTTTGACCAAGTTTGATGCATATGCTTAGTTAAACCTTAACTAATACCTACCAAACTATGTAGGCCTTTAGGCACTCACCTTAATCATATATATAAACACACACACTACACACAATCAAACATACATACAATTAATTTCACACCATATCATAATAATTCATTAATTTCCCTTTGTAATAATTTCTAAATCTTGTACAATAAAATCATTCAAATTATTACACACCCGTCTACATAATATAATATCGACTATATTATCATGGTCCGACCATTTCCAAGTCATAATAATAATGATGTTACGGTCCATTTCCAGCTCACGCCCTTATCGGCCATAGGCCTATTTATCTCGGTTTTCACCCTAGTCGCTCTTTGTGCAAAACGGGCGACTAAATCTTCGAAGAAAACCTACATTGAAGACCATTTGGAGTCGCCAGCGAGTAATAGTAGTAATAATAATAATAATAATTACGAGAAGGTAATTAAGAAGAATAATGATGAGGAAATGGTGATTAATGAGGGTAATAATAATAATAATAATAATAATAATAATAATAATAATAATAATAATAATAAGGAGAAATTTGGTGAAGGGGGATTATGGCAAAAGAATATATTAATGGGCGAAAAATGTCAACCACTTGAATATTCGGGTGTGATTTATTACGATAATAATGGTAATCGTATTTCCGAAATTCCTAGGTCTCCTAGATTTGGTGTAATTAGCCAACATGGGACTTTTACTTTTCCTATTTCAAATTAATTAGTAAATGTCAAAATTCAATAATTATTATCATATTAATCAATTTTTTTGCGTTAATTAGCAAATATATTAACGTGTGTCTGGTCTGGTGGACACATGTTAGAAAAATTGTGATTAGAATCGAGATTTTATTGAAGTATTTGAATGAAATTGTAAGCATTTGGATTATTATTTCAAATAATAACAAAATGAATGAAACAATTGTTCCTATATTACCATTTTCTTTAGAAAAATTAAGCATTTATCGATTATAAGACCATATTCTTTTCGACTGAAGTGAAATGAACGAAGTTGACGTGAATTGACTGAGATAAAATGAACCTAGTGAAATTGAACTGAATTGATTTTTCTTATAATATCGTCATTTTTCCTATATTATAGAACGAATTCAATCTAATTTAAAATAAAGTGTTACGAATTAAATGGGACGTGTTACGAGAAAAAAAAAAGCTTTTTTTTTGGCTAAGTGATTAATGGGTTGATCTTACAAGTTACAAACCGTCTCATAAAACAATTTGTGCGATAATAATCACGAACAATGATCGACCGGGCTGGACTAGCTGGGCTGATGACTTTACTGGACTTCTTACATGGACCTCTAACTTTCCAATTAAACAATATAAGCCCAATCGATGCGTAGGCTCTATAAAGCAGTTAGTCTAAATTTCGTCGAAAAAATAAATAAAAAAAATCGCGATCTAAGATTTTTTTATTAGCTTAATGAAAGATGATCTTTTTATGTACTCAATTTATTTTTTCGTGACGCAATTAATCAGTGAAATATATACTGTACTCCGTATTAATTATCTTCTAATAATCCCTTAATCAACGACAAATTATAATAGTGTATTTACAACAAATTAATTAATAGTAATGATTTTAAGATTTTTTGTATGATTAAGTGTTAAATATACTAATCAAAGTCAGATCAAATAATTATTCTTAATATATTCAAAATAATAATAATAATTATTCTTAATTATTATGGACTTATTATACGTGGTTGTTTAATAAATGCATGTATCGACTATCAGATATTCAAATCTCAGAGCAGATTTTATTGAGGTATATAATAACGATTTTTTTAACGTATGTCCTGTAAACACACATTAATGACTTAATTAAAGCAAGATTAATAATTTAATATAGATATTGTTTAAGCATGATGATTAAAACTTATTAATATTTCAATGTTTCATGATAATATACGTGTTAATCTTGTTTTAATTAGCTGATTAACGTGTGTCCATAGAAAAAACTCGATATAATAATTTATAATAATTCGAAACAATTATTTATTCCTTTGACATTTTCTATCATATTATTATTTTGGTTTAATAATTAGAAGATAATTAAGTTATACCAACCAACATTCCTTGATTTTAACCAAATTTCAATATTTCATACATGTGCTGTATAATTATTCTCATACTACGTGCAAAGAAGTACGTACATGTAACATATGCATGTACTTAAAACCTATATATATACACGTTATTTTATCAACGTAAATAAAACACACAAAACAAATCAATTTCTAACTCGATTCAAATTAAATCAGATTAAGATCGTAAAAAAATGAGTTCTTCGATTTCAAGTAGTAACGTACTCGTTGCCCTAACCATTTGGGTCATGTTGGCATTGAGCCATGCCAAGTCCGATGGTTACGGTTCAAATAATAACGAGTATAACACGTATAATAATAATAACGATAATGGTCACAAAAACCATAAGGGTAAAAACCACGGGTCCCATAACCATGGTCATGGACCTAAACACGCACCACCGCCCACTACGAGCCCATCTAGCCCACCTACGTCTAGCCCGTCTAGCCCACCACCAGCGACTAGACCGGTTGGGTTAAAAGCAGGGTTTTATAAAGGGTTGTGCCCTAATAATGTTGATATTGAGGATATTCTTATTAAAAAAGTTCGAGAACATTTTGTTAATGATGTAACACTTGTTGCTGCTCTTCTACGCATGCAGTTTCACGACTGCTTCGTCAATGTAAGACTTTCTATGTATCTGTAACGGTAATTTAATTTGTTTATTACCTTCGAATTTAATTAATTTACTGATTTTTTACGTAGTTATTATGTTTGTGTTTTATTTTTTGTCATGAAGGGATGTGACGGGTCACTTTTGATTGACGGACCTACATCTGAGAAAACGGCTTTTCCTAACCTAAGCGTAAGAGGATACGATCTGATTGATATTCTTAAGAGTATCGCGGAGAAGGAATGTCCTAGGATGGTGTCGTGTTCCGACATTATTGCTATTGCTACTAAAGAAGTCCTTCATTTGGTAATTTAATTAATTTTTTCCTGAATAAAACTGACACTGAATCGTCTCTGATTTCATAATAAAACAATGCAGAGAAAACAGAGTAAATAGAGATGTAACCTGAATATTATTATCTGTAAATTCATTGCTAAATTCCAGATGCAGACGAAAAATTCAAAGAAATGAATTTCGTTCTATTATCCTAAACAGAGAAAACAATAATGAAAAATGAACTGGTAATTACAGTTAAATCACCAGCAAGCTAAGAAGCTGCATTATTATGTAAATTTGTTGCTAAATTCAGATGAAAAATGAACTGGTAATTACTGTTAAATCACCAGTAAGCTAAGAAGTTGCATTATTATGTAAATTTGTTGCTAAATTCAGATGAAAAATGAACTGGTAATTACAGTTAAATCACCAGCAGGTTAAGAAGTTGGATTGTTTGTGTATGTAAACAGGCAGGAGGACCGGATTACCCAGTACAGACAGGGAGAAATGACGGACGTGTTTCAAATGCTGCAGACGTGAATCTCCCAAGTCCGTTCTTTTCTGTCAACGAAAGCATTGCCGCTTTTAGAGCCAAAAACTTTAATCCTAGAGAAATGGTCGTTTTATTAGGTACGTACGCAGTACTCTTTTTCTCTCTGTCATCTGTTTACTTTTAAATTTTATTCTGTGTGACCAGTATTTCAATCAAAGGTAACAATGATTGTAATAAGGGTTCTGAAAATCATGTAACTCATTTTTTTTACCGCTGTCAAAAAAAATTGTGACAGATAATTACTTTCTCTGTCTCAAAATAATCTCGACCTAATAATTAATAAAGTACGTGTCAATTCAAATGACAGGATGTCACACAGTCGGAGTTTCAAGCTGCGCGTTCTTCCAAGACATACTCTACGAAGGAACAGGTCAATTTGATCCGAAAATGGACTCGAGTTTACGAAGACAGTTGACATCAACGTGCCCTAAAGACACTGCGTCAAGCAACGTAGCATTCCTCGATCAAAATCCACAAAGCTCGAACAAATTTGATAATTCTTTCTTCGATCAATGTCTTAAGCAAAGAGCCCTTCTCCCAATCGATCAAGATCTTGGACGCGATTCTGCAACTAAGGATATTGTTCGAGAATTTGCAGAAAGTTCTTCGTCGTATAATAAGGAATTGGCGATTGTTATGGTGAAATTGCAAACTCTTGATGTTCTCCTTGGAACTAAAGGAGAGGTTAGAAAAACTTGCAGTAAAATTAATTAATTAATTAATTATACAGTTCTTGGAACTGTATTTATCTTTAATTATACAGTTTAAGGACTGTATTTATCTTTTTTCTTCGTTAAAACTCAAAAATACGAGTGCGAATATTTGTTTATTTTTATTTATTTATTTATTTATGGTGTGTAATGCATGCATTCTTTTTTGTATTCACTTGTAACTAAAAAAACAAAGTTTTTTTTGTTGATCTAAATATTTATTTATTTATTGAGAGTTGATGATAATGTATTTCATTTGTCTCGATATTAACTTTTCAAAAAAAAAAAAAAAAAAAAAATTGTCTTGATATTTTTTTTTACCTATTTCATTTTAAGATCTCAATTACGAGTATTTTTTTAATTTTTCTAATTAAGATTGTCTTTTATTGATAATTTGATCATCGTCACAAATAGTCCACGCATTTATGCTGAATATAATGATCGAAACTGAGAGTATTAAATATGTGTACTGATTTTATAACGTAATCATATGTTTAGAGATTATACGTAGTACTCTATAGTATTTACAACTCTCAGCTAGTTTTGTTTAATACAGAGTACGAGTATTTTTTATTGGAAATTTCGTAGTAAGATTTTTTATGCATCGCGCTAAAAATTTGGACGGTTTTACCCTTTAACATATACTCGTGTTAAAATTTCTCTCTATCTAAGAACGAGCAAGTTCATAAACTACAAAATCTCCTACGAGCAACTCAACTCACAGTCATAATATTGTCAGATCTCTCATATAAAAAAATGGTTATTATTCTGTCATCGATCAACCCCTATATAAAAGATCTAATAAACTGATTTACGTGGCCACGTGGGGTTTCGTGGCCTCGCTTGGTTCCTTTTCGTGCATTTCAAGCTCTTTTACGTACTAGCTTTTTTTTGAATAATTCCGCTTCTATTTCACCAAGAAACTAAATAAAATTCACGATCATGTATATATCATTACGTATTATATTCATTCAATTATTCAGATTATAATATATTTGAAATTACATCAAAGAATAAAATTTAACGAAATTAAGTCAAAAGTATACAATGACTGAGACGAAGGGGTAGTGTTCGATCAATTAAAACTACCACAAACTTGTCTAACTTTGCATTGATCACCCGCCAAAATTAAAACTTCAACTGCTTGTAATTTCAACATGGCAGCAGCCAAATTCGGATTAAACAGGGTCGAATCATCAGCAAACTTCTTAACAATCACGCCCGTTGTTGAATCATCAGCCAAGTTCTGATCTAGCCGAAGAATTCCTTTCTTACTCCTGATTTGGTTGAAGAATGAGTTGTCGAATCTGTCTAGAGTCGTCGAGTTTTGATCGAGGAATGTGAAATGATCTGATGACGTGCCTTTTGGACATAAGTTTTGTAACTTGGTCCTAAGGCCTGGGTCCATTGTCCCATCAAATTGGTCGTATAGTCGGTCTTGAAAGAATATGCAGTGTGAAATTCCGACTGTGTGACATCCTGTACAGTTCAAATCGTTGGATATATATGTTAGCAGGTCTAGTTAACTTGTAAAATTATTTATAAACAGGGTTGAATCTCGTCATCATTTATTTTATCATTTTTTGTTCACTTTGCAAAAAAAATAGATACTCGATAAAATCATTTTATGACCTGTTGATTATTCATCAGTAAGTCTTAATTTAGGACAGAGTTATTCGTCATAACTAAATGACGAATATTTTCGTCACAAATTCTTAAAATATGGGACAAAAATGAGTAATGCATGCATAGATAGATTGAGCACAAGCAATTTAGGTGAACATAAATTCTGGTCGAGATATCCGTCATTTTGGGGATTCTTTGAAACAACGATGTTTTGTCATTATCTATCTAAATTCATGATTAATATTTTGCTCGTTATTCTATTAATTATTATTATTTATTTATTTATTTTAAATATGTTTATTGTGACATCACTCAGTCTCGCTCTCACGAGTCACAATAGACGGCTATTTTAATAGTTTTTTTTCTTTTATTTATCTATATGTAAACAATTAAAAATTGTATCTGAATCATATGATCTAATATAAGACGGTCTGACACAATGACACTGACGTAATCTTAATTTATTTACTTTATTACTTACCTAGAAGAAGAACCATTTCTTGAGGAGTGAAGCCTTTATCACCAAAGAATTTAATACTTTCTTGAGCAGAAATAAAAGGACTTGGGAGAATATCAGCATCATTCATATCTGATTTAATCCCATCACATCTCCCTGTTTGAACTGCATAACTTGGTCCTCCTCCCTATTTAATTTAATCAAACATTAAATTTTATTAATTCTAAATTATTCTCGAAATATTAAAAAAATTAATTAATTAATTAATAATTCGGTATAAAATAGATAATTAAGTCGAAAAGATTTTATTAATTACCAGTTTAAGAACTTCGGACGTGATAATAGCAATTAGATCGGCACATGAGACGAGTCCAGGACACTGTGCCTCAGCGATAACCTTTAGTCTGTCGATTACTTCGTATCCTCGTACACTTAGGTTTGCACCCGCATTTTTCTCACTTGTATCTCCATTTATTAAGATCGATGCATCACATCCCTATTATCCAGAATAAAACATTATAATTTATAAAATTACGACAAATATCTTGTGGCTGGTAAAAAAAATTACTTCGTATAAAAAAATGTAACAAATCCAAAGAATCTGATGCTGATAAAAAGAAAAAAAAAAGGATAAAGATAAAGGTAAAATGTAAGGTTTTCACTTTACACTTCATACAATAAAGTTGACATTATTCTACCAATGGTTGATAATATTTATATTTATAATAATCGACATATATATTCATTTTAAAAATTAAAATAATTTTTTGGTTGATATTTATACGAAGTATTTATAATTGATATATCAGCTTAATTACCTTATAAACCAGTTGTTATATATGCATACACAACCTAATAATTAATTAAAATGATTTATTACAATTTACAAATATATAAGCAAAATCATATTACAAGGTAATTGTACTATAAATACAGTGACATATTTTTGATAATAATCATCTCGTTCAGTTAATTAAAAATCAGGGAACTTACTCTGACAAAGCAGTCATGAAATTGCATTCGAAGGAAAGCAGGAAGAATAGTCGGATCTGCTTTAAATTCTTTTAGTATTTCAACTTTAAGGATTGCTTCAATATCGACCGGGCAAAGTCCTAAGTAGAAGCCAGCCTTAAAACCGGCGGGTCTAAACGGCTTAGGCGGCGGACTAGGTGGTGGTGGTGGTGGTCTCGTTGGTGGTTGTCGTGGTGGGAATAACCCGCCGATTATTGGACCCAAAAATGAACCGTGTGATTCATTGAGATGACTCAATATTATTACTAGCATTAGTTGCAAGATTAGTAACTTATTAATCGCCTTATTAGGCATTGAAATAATCGTACTCATAATAATAATTATTATTACTCGTATTATTATTTAAAACTGCGACTTTTATAGAGATAAAATCAAATTTACGAGAAATTATTATTAGAAATAATAATAGTGAAAATAGTAGTAGTAGTATGTAGGTGAGGTAGTGTAAGTTTAAGTTGTAAAGAAACTTAGATTGGTTTGATGGTTTGGTTTGATTTGTCACTTAGTATTTATATGAGTAGTGTGACCAAGTAGCTCTTTGTTTAAGTGGATATTTCCATTTTAGACTTAAAACGAGTGGATCGGAAATCAGATAATTAAATCAGTTAAAAGGAGAATGTTTAGAATAATCGGAACTGGTTACATGTTTGTCTCGGCTATTAAAATGGTTGAGATCCGACTATTATATTTGTCTATTACACTGCATCACATGAATATCATTGAACTTGAAAAGTGGTTCGTGCACAACAGCACAAACCCCTTCTGGTTCTCTACCTCGTGCTGAAATTTCACTTGTGATATTTTTTGACGTTATTGTAGGATTCGAGCACACAACATTTGATCATGTTGGTTTAGATACATACTCGATGAATCATTTTGATCAACCAAAACCTTAATAATCAAGGCGATATGGTTGATGAAAAGGCCGGAGTCAGTGCACATACAGACGGTCGGACCCCCTTTGGTTATTCTCGATCTACCATGTGCTGATGAAATTCCACTTGTGAGATTTTTTTGACACTATTGTCAAGATTCGAGCACGCGATATTTGATCACATGTTGATTCTGATATATACCATACTCGATGAATCATTTCAACCAAAACTTTAATCAAGACAGTATGGTTGACGAAAAGTGCGTGGTCAGTGCATAAACATGCATACAGTCAGACCCCCTCTAGTTCTCTAAATCTCTAGCTACCATGCGCTGAAATTCTACTCCCTCCATTCTCTTGAATAAGCCCCATATTCCTCTTTGGGCATTTTTTTGGATTAGCCCCATTTCCTAATAAGGTAAAGTTCAATTTTTTTTTTACTATTTTACCCTCATATTTCTCTCTCCTTCACTCATTTAATATACTTACTCTACCCCACCTCATTTCTTAAAAAGACAACAAATACCCCTACTTTACCCCCTTTTCCTTGGTATCCGTGCCCACCCCTAAGGGGGCTTATTCAAGAGAATGGAGGGAGTACTTGGTAACATCTTTTGAGCTAGGCTGACAGGATTCGAGCACACGACATTTCATCATGTTATTGACTTTAATACATGCATATCATGCATGTTTGTTGAATTATTATCTCAGCCAAAACCCTAACGTAATTAGGTATCATATTCATTATTCAAACCGTTTTTAATCATAAAACAGATATTATATGTCCGTGTTAAGAGAGATCGAAATTTGCAACTAACTCTTGCAAGTAGCTAGCTCGAACTTAGAGTTAGGATTATTAGGCGTATTTGTTCACGTCGTTGTATGTAGGAATATTACAGCACATGCAGAGCAGAATAGTGACCATGCAACGTAGCCTGTCATAATCCCATGCTTTGACTTGAGAATGTTTAAAACAAACAAACAAACGAGCAATTATTTTCATTAATTAAATGATTTTATTATTTATCGTGTTGCGGAAAATCTGCATAAAAGATCAGCTTCCTTGCATTTAATCTGTACTCATAAGTCAAAGATATATTATAATTTACAAATATTATTGTCTTTTCGTGGGATTATAAAACCAGCAACGGACCACCGATAATATAAAAAAAAAACTTATAAAAGACGATATTTCAATAACGCTAATAAGAGAAAGCTCACATGCAAAAGATAATTAATTAAAAAAATTACGAGTATTATTTGTAGGAAAATGATGTACTATAATCCTTAGAGCAACCACAATGGTTGTCCATCCATTGTGGTTCATTTACCGCCACGTCACCGCTACGTCATTTACTTACAAACCCAATCCTTATGAACTTCTATCAACAATGGTAAAAGTTCATCCAAATTCATAAATGGGTCCCACCCATAATCTACTCCCAAAATTTAATTTCTACTAATAAAATATCTTATATTTAATTAATAATCTTTTTGGATTACTTTAACAATGAACTAGTAAAATAAAATAATTAATAATCTTTTTGGATAAATTTATCTGTCAATTAGTACGTATAAATTTATCGGGTCAGAGTATTTTTCTGGATCGAGTCTAATTTAGGTTCCGACAATAGAAACGTGTTAATAATAGAGAAATTATTCTATAGAAAAATTATTGTTAATAGAAAAATTATTGTTAATAGACAAAATATTAGACAAAATAATAGATACATACTAATTTGTTAAGCAAAATTAAATGGGATGTGAAAATTTGAAATGAAATGAATGGGAGTGTGGAGGAATATTGAGATGTACTTGATATCTCAATTGCTCATTTGTATGCGTGAACTTCACCCACACTCCATCTCCCTTTTGTAATTGATCCGTGCTGCTCACTCTCACTCTCTCTCTCACCATTTTCTCTCCCCACGAACGAACCAAAAAATTTATCCAACAATGGTGGGAGTTCCGTCCATCAATTACAAACCCATCCACAAACTGCCATTGTGGATGCCCTTAGGGGTTGTATTTAAGAAACCGAATAAAAAAATAATTTTTTAATACATGTATTATTTATTTTAATATATGTGTAATCTTTGCTCAAATTAAATCCATATGTTTATACTAAATTTGAAAGATTTTTAATGTTTAAATACAACCGTTAGAACTATATATATTTAACATTACTATCCTTAATTATTTTTAAGTCACTTTTCAAATATATAATACTGTGACTCTGTGATGATATACTCCGTATAATGAAATAATGATCTCGATCATATGATTAAATTTATTTGTAATATAGTAAAAAAAAAAAATATTTGAGTAGATTTATTGTAAGACCGTCACATGTTACGATAATAAGAAAAATAAAATTGGACATATTAGGCTAAAGTTATATGAGTGATTTATTATTACTGTAGGTTCACGGTTGTGATGCATATATATATAAAATCAGACACAAGTTGCAGAAGTAGTACGTAGAGTACAAATAATACGGAGTATATACTCAACCTTGAGAATGTCCAAATAATAAACCAACAATAATAAACACTATGATTACATTTTCATTGTTGTGTAGCGTCAACCGAAGATGTCTTAGTCCAGTGGTTAGGACTAAGTGCTCTAGGACAGTAGGTCTCAGGTTCGAATCCCCTCTCCCTATATTGTAATAAAAAAATTGTTGTGTAGCGTCAAATCTGCTTACAGATTACAGTACTAACGGTTTCCCTTTTAATAATTGCCTAATTGCTATATAATTAATAAATTAAATCAAATCAAACCCTAATAATTATATTATACTTAAAATATTTTCTTTCAATCGGTCTTACAATAATTGTATTATTATTATTATTATGAGATAACACTTAGATAAGAGGTGATTATACAGTTACTGTGAAATCGACCCATAAAAATTTTTGTGTTATACGTATTGTGCATGCATTGGTTGTATTTGTACGATAAAAAAATTATAAAAAAAAATAACCGTTTTATGATAAACTTTTAATGTCAAAAATGATTATTTTTTCCTATAATATACTTTTTTTTATCGTAACATACTTACAGAGTACTATATATTTAGTCGCATAATACAATAATTACCGAGTACAAGTAAGAATTAAAGAAGGAATGAACAACGATAAATTGAGCGTGATTTTGTGCTAATCACGCGTTAATATGTTCTCTAATATGTTTTCTGGTCTCTATATATGAATTTTTTTTTTTTTTTTTAAGAACTATGAAATATTTCTTCACAAATTCTTGTTTGTACCGAAGATGTCTTGGCCTAGTGGTTAAGACTAGGTGCTCTGGGACAGTAGGTTCCAGGTTCGAATTCCCCCTCCCCTATATTGTAATGCGACTAAGTGCACTCTTCGATGAACAAAAAAAAAACAAATTCTTGTTTGTGAATTGTGAACGAACATATCAGTATACTCGTATTTATTATTCACGAGTGGATAATATTTGACCCGTTATAACTTTGTAACGAATAATAACATGGTCGGGAGACCGGTTGATGACTTGATATTTTGTTTAGTTAGCAAGTGGGGTTGAAATTTACGTAAGTCTTTTGTCTACTAATTACTCGTATCGATCGATAAAACCAAACATTTTATTTTATTTTATTTTATTATACGCATATCTATTAAACTATAGCACTGCATTTAGGGTTTTTGTTTTCTATCGTATGGCATTATCTTAGATATTCTTATTTGTATGTAAATTATGTAATTAACGTGGATCTGGCTTAGCTTTGCACGATCTTAGTGTACATAATTTAAAAAAATCTCGACATTGGTCGAATATATATGAATAATATTTTAATAAAATGTCGTAATTTTCGTGAAATATGATTAATAGCTCGATATTGTAGTCTTCTCATGTGGTTGAAGTATTTATTATTCAAAATATTATGTGAGGTTATTTAAAGAAAAAAAAAAGATTAATTTTTAAAAAAAAATAATAATAATTGTGAGACCGTTTCATATAAAAATGTGCGTAAAAAATTGAGGTTACCATTGTTAAAAGAGAGATCGTCATTTTGATGAATGAGTTATACACAAGGGTTTATGGGCCGACCCGATAATTTTAGTAGGTTATGTCCATATAAGTATTGGGCCATCTACCTTGCTTTTCATGGGATGAATGAGGCCATATTGAACGTAGAAAATGACACGATTCAAGCACAGGAAAACGGGTTAATGGGTTTTATAGTTTGTACTCGTATTATACTATCGTGTTGCATCGGTGAAATGAAAATCGATCATTAGCATATCCCAAGACAAAAAATGTACCTTGAAATCCTTGAATAGTAGAAAATAAATGTGTTTTTATGACGAGAGAACCTGCCGTCGTTATTTGTAATCACGTTGAACGTCCCAGGTCGGGTCGAATATCAGGAATTGAAGATGATTCGAACCTGAAACCTTATTGTACAGGTCAAGTCGGGTCAGGTTGCTTTCGAGTCAGAAAAATGGGATTGCCTTCGAGATGTGGGCTGGTCATTTCGGATTTGTTATTTTTAACTTTATTATGGATATCGACTCGGTTGCTGTATATAGTAACATTCCGATCAGTTCTGTGCTAGGTCATACTATATTAATTTGGGTTACGACCTTACGGGTCAAACTTATTCAGTTCTAGAATCGAGTCTGGTCAATTTCGTCAGATCTAACCTTAACCAATTACCACTCAACCACGACATTTTTAATAAAATCAAATACTCCGTATAAATCGAGTGAAGAAAACTCGTACCAATTGAGTTAACTCGACCCAAACTCGAAAGTGACCCGACCCGAATCCGGCCCAGACCCGTTGACCCGTTTTGTCAGTTTTTGTCACCTCAAATTTGGGTCTTCAGTTTGAGTGTCTTGATCAGTTTTGTCCGAACTAATATCACTCGACCACAACATTTTCAATAAAATCGAATATAAATCGAGTAAAGAAAACTCGTACCAATTGAACTAACTCGTGTTCTTATCGTATCGAAAAACCTCGATTTAGTTCCAACAATTCACTGAAAATCTGCCAATCACAAGGACCATACAAAGCATGTGTAAAATCAAATCAAATCCAACAATGTATAAGAACAACACACATCACTAAATTCACTACCAGTAAAAGCTTCAATTCCTGCAATTCCTGCAACAATGGCGGCTTGTTTTACCTCTTCAATTACCCCATCCCTGTTTTCACCAAACTCCGATTCCAATTTTACCCATCTTAATTTTACTACAGGGGTTAAATTAATAAGAACAATAAGGGTAAAAAAATGTCGAAGATGGGTAATTGTTTCTTCATCTAATACTCAAAATGTAACGGGAAAATCGGCAAAGTTGGTAACTTTTTTGGGTAAAGGTGGTTCTGGTAAAACAACTGCTGCTGTTCTTGCTGCCCAGGTTTACCTCTTTTAATTATTCTTACTTGAAAGCTGTAATTTTTTCAAAAAAAATTTTGGTTTATGAATTAATTACAGTGAAGTGAAATTGTTTTTACTGAGGGTAATTGAATTGATTGCTAATTGTTCATTGTTCTTGATTAAAGCTGTAATTTTTTTCAAATTTTTTTGTTGGTTTATGAATTACAGTGATTACAGTGAGGTAAATTGTTTTACTGAGGGAATTTGATTGATAATTGTTCATTATTCTTGCTGGAAGCTGTATTTTTTTTCAATTTTGTTGTTGGTTTATGAATTACAGTGAAGTGACATTGTTTTTATTGAGGTAATTGATTCTCAATGAACAAAGCGCGCACTTAATCGCATTACATAGATAGATAGAGGGTAGAGGGACGGGATCGAACCTGAGAACTATTGTTTGGGATCCTTTCGATCTAAGCACTAGACTTAGACATCTACGATAAGTGATTCTTTTGGGACTATGGCTCTGATGTTGTTGTTGCTATTGTTAGACGACCCCAAATCTTTTGGGACTATGGCTCTGATGTTGTTGTTGCTATTGTTAGACGACCCCAAATCTTTTGGGACTAAGGCTCTGATGTTGTTATTGTTGTTGTTGTTACACGACCCCAAATCTTTTGGACTAAGGCTCTGATGTTGTTATCGTTGTTGTTAGACGACCCCAAATCTTTTGGGACTAATGCTCTGATGTTGTTATTGTTGTTGCTATTGTTGTTTAGACGACCCCAAATCTTTTGGAACTAAGGCTCTGATGTCGTTGTTGTTGCTATTGTTACGATCAGCATTATTCGAAAGCAGGGCTTAGCACATGCTTGGTTACACACTCCCAAGATTTCGCAGCCGAGTACCTTCTAGGTTGCAAAATCGGGATAGATCCTGTTGTATGTAGCACAAACCTCTCGGCCGTTAGGTTGGAAACGGCTAAAGTATGTTTACTTCTTTACTTCTCCACGGCTTTCTTCAAACGTCGAGTTTTACTATCCTATGGCCGATTCCTCTGAAACTGATTTAATCGTGAATCGTGATGTTACAGTTGATCGTTGAGCCTCTTAAACGACTAAAGAAAGCCGATGCAAGCGTAAATATCACTCAAAAGGCTCTTGAAGGGGTAGGTATGTAATTATTTTAGCGTAATCTTAAGCTACCGAGTTTTTCTTCTCACGTTGTTGTTTCCTGATTTCCGATTTCTGAATATTATGTCTTTAGATTGTCGGTGAAGAGCTCGGGGTGCTTCCCGGAATGGATTCGATTTTTTCTGCTTTTGCTCTTGAGAAGTTTGTCGGATTTTTCGGGGTTAAAGCTTTGAAAAATCAACTGAAGGAGAAGTTTGATGTGATTGTGTACGACGGGTTAAGCACTGAGGAGACTTTACGAATGATTAGTGCTGCGAATAGTTCAAGGTGACGAGATTTCTCAACCAAAGAGACGGTTGAATAACTTGAATTGAATTGTCGACTTTCTCACTTGTTCTTCTCGTATTGCAGGCTGTACGTTAAGCATCTACGGAGCATAGCTGAAAACACTGATGTCGGAAGATTAGTGGGTCCCTCGCTGTTACGACTGGTAGACGAGGCAGCGAGTGAAAGTGGCAGCAGCTCGAGTTTTAACGGCCGGTTCAGTTCACAAATATGGGATTCTCTTGAGAAACTTCTTGAGGTAACCAAAGCACTATAACTACACCTGTCAAACGGGTCGGGTCAGAAATAATTTCGAACGTCTAATTTTCCTGTGTCATTATGAATTCGTAAACTGTGTTCAGAAAGGAGCGTCTGCCTTTGCAAATCCACAAAAGTTCGGTTGCTACATCGTCGCAGATCCATGCAATCCCGTCTCTATAAACACTGCAATGCGATATTGGGGATGTACGATCCAAGCCGGTGCACAAGTTTCAGGTGTATTTGGTATAACGTCTCGACAGCCATCGTCTGAATTGATGGAAGACGTCAAAACACGTTTCTCGCCTCTGTCATTTGGTTTGGTTCCGAATATTCCCAATCATTCGACCGTGGATTGGGATGAGATTATGTCGAATACTCAAACTAAGAACGTAACAAATCTTCTTCCTCTGCCTAAGGAAAAGCCGAAGAACGTTTTGCCATCATCGGTCAAGTTTGATCCCTCGAAACGATGCATCACCCTATTCATGCCCGGTTTCGACAAGTCGGAGATTAAGCTTTATCAGGTATAATGCTCCGTTGCTCGTATTCTTCTGTAATTTTTTATCCATCGAGAATTCAAGAATATTTGACTGTTGAAAACCCGGATTTGAAAAATGCAGTACCGAGGAGGAAGTGAGTTGGTGGTGGAAGCCGGAGATCAGAGACGAGTAATAAGGCTACCTCGAGAGATGCAAGGCAAAGTCGGAGCAGCCAAGTTTACTGACAGGAGTCTCGTAGTTACATTGAAGTAAAGACGATAGAAAGGTGTCCTTTGTACCTACATTTTTCGGACAGTGTCCTACGAAACAAAAACTGTTACTGAACCGAATTTATGGACAAAAATTGTACTAACATCTAATTCAATTTTGCGTCTATTTAATGCGCAATCAAACCGTTGTTCGTTCTTGTGATCAGATGCAACCCAAATTTTCGGAGAAAACCTGCAGCAAACTACAACGATGAAACGATTTTCAGGCAAATAGGTCGTGTTTTAAATACTCGAGAATGACTAACCTATATACAGTGTACACTCGTACAGTCGTACACGCCTTGCTTGGAGAATGAGAATCGAGGCGGCCTCAACCGGAACCCCTTGAAATCCGGTTACAAAATGTACACAAACATGATCACACGATAAATAGGAAACCAGTCGATCGATTGATTATTTTCCTAACGATTAATACTGACTATCACATCGCCATCGTCTCCCCACCTCTTCGAGGACCTTTGATCGAGCTTTGCTTTTCCTTGCTTCATCTTCGATCCAGGATCTGCATCAACAGAGAGTCAGAGATGAAGATATGTAATCACTAAAGTGCCTTAATACAAAAAATATTTGGGGTCTGCTAACATGAATCGAAGTCGTGAATCCAAAAAAAATAAGAAAATAAAAAACTTCGCGAACAATACAATAAAATAATAATAAAAATTCAGTGTCAAACGCCAAATTTGAGAGCGTTAATAACAAGTTCTTAACAAGCTCCAAGTTCAAGAAAAAAAATATTAGTAAGTAAAAATACTACCGAGTTGGAAAAAAAATAGGTATGAAAATAATTTTGGAAAAATAAAATAAAAGAATTAAGGATAGATAAATAAATAAATAAAAAGATCAATCGGAAGATCATAGGTATGCTAGACCGATGAATATGGGCTCCTTAAACACCTAAAAGTCTGTTTAATTCGGTAACTGGTGTACTAACTTCAGGTCTAAATAAATTCAGGTGATTGCAAAGTTATATACCTTAGAATCCGAAGAGCTTCTATCTCAGCCTCGAGCACAGACTTGGCATCAAGTACGCCTTCGTTCTTAATTTGCAGCTCGTAGCGAAGATTTTGTACATTTGCTTCATCGGCAATTTGTTCAGCCCTCTCTGATATAATCTTCTCGGAAATTTCACTGATTTCTTCTTTCACGTGATTTAAGAGTTGTTTCTGACAGTCGATAGTAGCCTTCTCGTTCAAAAAAGTATTAAATGCATTCACCTGAGCGATCTTTTCTTTCTCCAAGTTATCAATGGCGTCAATGTACGACTGTTGTACCTCCACACCACGGATTTTCTCGTCTTGCATCTTTTGAGCCCAATACTTCGTTATGTCTCCTCGATCTAGCAATTCCTGTGTGATTTCCTCTTTGGCGAGTTTTCTAGAAGATTCCTCGGCTTCTAATCGCGACAGTTCGTTCTGAATTGCTTCGGTCATTCGGCCACTTGTAAGCGCGACAGCTGCTTGGGCGATTGTCGAGGGTTTATTTGGTTGAAGCCGCCTAATTTGTCCTGCAAAAGTATATTTAGCCTTAAAACTAGGGGTGTGCAAAATCCGGTCCGAACCGGAAAAATGGACCGGACCGGACCCGGAATAAAAAATTCCGGTCCAGTCTCAGGTCCATCGTTTTGGGCGATTCCGGGTTCCGATCCGGTCCGGTCCGGTTCGTTTTGGGCGATTCCGGGTTCCGATCCGGTCCAGTTCGTTTTGGGCGATTCCGGGTTCCGATCTGACCCGGTTTTTTCCGGCCCGGACCGGTTTGGACCGGAAAGACCGGAATTATATTTATTTGATAAAAATACCGGTCCAACCGGTCCGGTAAATTCCAGTCCAGTCCCGGTCCGAAATTTTTAGATTTTGGTCCGGGTCCAGTCCGGATTTTTTTTAAGATTCCGGTTCGGTCCACAGCCCTACTTAAAACCGCATTTTCATGAAAAAACAAGGAGAAAGGAAATAAAGGCGGTGAAACCAACCGAAAACTCTTCTGAGGATGCTCTCGTCTCCAAGAATCATGTCCATGAGAAGTCCCGGCCCTTCGTCCGTGCTTATCTCCCTTACATCTAGTAAGTTCAATTTTTGATTCAATATCTGGACTGTTATAAAGTCAGGACTTGGGGGAGTTTTGGGATCGAGAAAACAATGTCTACCCAACCGAAATTTTATACTCATTATCGCCTATAAAAATTCTGAAATATTTCTACCTCTTGATTTCCCATGGCGGCAAAATCGTACTCTAGCTGAGCTCTCCAATCTATGAGATCCCATCGAGAAACAAATCTACAACATTGAAAGACGTGTCAAAGCTATGTGTCCAAAATCCAAAGAACAAACCCCCCTATAACTCGGTCTTTAGATTCGTGAGTACCTTTCAGGAGAGAAATAGAAGAATCCGTGTAGGTTATGTTTTGACGATAGTTTGCTTGACACAACACCAGCTTCCGCAAGAGCTGAAATCCGATTACGACAATTGATAATTGAATTAAAAATCTGCAAGTAAATTTCGGCCCCATAATGTCGAGAATTATTGATTACCTTGAATAGATTCAAAATCCTGATCTCCGGGAGGAACATCTTCATATGCAGATACAATCGACCCAGCAAGACCTACTGCACTGCTTATTTTGTATTTCGGGTTCCTAAAAGTATAAGACAAATACAGGTGAATGTACAAAGGCATGCTAGACAAATAAACGGAAAAAATAAACGGAAAAAATAAACGGAAAAAAAAGGATACCTTTCCAACAGTGAACTGGCTCTAACTAACCATCTTGCGTAATCCCTACGTGTGCAGAGCTCATCGGCCTTGACATCATCATCTATAATCTGCATACCTTATCCACATTTCAGATACCTATGCTCAGAACTCAATCAAAATTTCACGCAGGCACAAAAGCCACACGCTCTTGAAGTACATCAGTACATGTTTAAGAATTGTACATTGCTATTTTGTGGAAAATTATCGTGCATGTGAAAAACAACTAAAGTGAAGAAAGGAGGTAATAAATGAGAAAGCCATGTCAGTCATACAAAATCGATAATTTGGAAACCAATAAACCCATTATCTGAATGAACTTTACAAATTCATATCAGGAGCTCATACATTTTTTTCGCTTATTACAAACTTCAACACTTCATGTTAAAACATAAAATCGTAAAAGCAACCTAAAGCATTATACCCATCATATCTATGATTTTAAGAGACAAATACTCCATACAATAAAGGTGGCAAGCATGTGAAAAAACATTTCCGAAAACACACCTTCAGTTTCTTCAGCATATGCACAGCTTCTCGCTGATTCGAATCCAAAGTGATGGTAATAATACGAGACCTGGGTTTTTCTGTAAAGTAAACTTTATATAAGTATTATTCATGTAGGAAAATTCAAGACATATGTTATAGGTACATTTTGAGTTCTGAGTTCTAAAGATCACAAATGGCATAACTTCTCAAAGTATAAAGAGTCATAAATAACTAGCTTTGGCATAAGAGTATAAGACTTAGAGGAGCTATAGTATGAGTAGAAAAGGCGGTACCTGATATTAAAGGCTCGTTGACCACATCAGGGGATTCGATCTCGTTCGTCTCGGGTACCATATGTTGCTCACTAGTAGCAGCATCATAATCATCCGTTTCAGTTTCTTCAGATTCAATCGTAACAGGCACTGATGAACGAGAGAAGGAACTCCGTGTTGGCAGTCTTAACCCTGTACAGATAACAACCAACATTAACTTAAGCATTTACAACTTTAACCAAACCATCAAATTCCTCGAATATGTATCAGATATGCCCTTGGTTACTGCCTAACATTAACCTCCAAGTATGTCCACCTCAATTGTTCGTAGTTACTGCCTCAAAGGCTCTCGAAAATTGCTAGTATGTTAGAAACATGGAAAGATTACTTGATGAAACACGACGGGAATTACATTAAATTACACAACGCTCTACTTAACAACGGAAAAAAAGCGCAACCAATTTAGTACTCCGTATCATTTTGCTCAGAACCAAAGAAAACGAGACTTTAAATCTATGTAAGCGACGCTGAAATCATAAAACAAACCACAAAGAACGTGTAGAAATAATACTGTAACACAAAGAATGGAGTTACCCTTTATCGTAATTGAGAAGCGAGCTAGAGCAGCAAGCAGAAGAACAATCGAAGCTCCGACACCAACAAACAAAAATCTCCGATAGCTTCCTACACACCAACGAAAATCTCAATCAAACTCGAACAATCGTTTTAATCGACAGGTCTAAAACTCATCATCAATAAACAACATATTTAGAACAACCCTCCCTGATTCAACTATGAGAAACTCTCACGTTATGTTAGTTAGTGTGAGACGTAGCACAAAAATGAAAATAGTATTAAAAATTAACTCTAACATACGAGAGGTTTCTCGTTAACGTTGTCGAGAGATGTCTCTTTGAAGTATTTGTGTAGTCCATAATGCTACTGTATTATCCAATTCACATGAACACGACATAATTAATCAGAAATTCCACACTATCATAAGATTATCATCGTAAAATACTCCTCACATGTATTCAAAGACGGAAAACCGTTCAGAGATTCAGATGAACACAACAGTATCCAATTCGATTCACAATTTCACATGAACGTGTATTCAAGAGAAATTCCACATTATCGAGATAATGCTACTGTATTATCCAATTCACACAAACATAACACAATTCATCAGAAATTCCACACTATCATAAGATCATCATCGTAAAATACTCCTCATATGTACTCAAAGCCGGAAAACTTTCAGAGATTCGGATGAACATAATAGTATCCAATTCAATTAACAATTTCACATGAACATGTATTCAAGAGAAATTCTACATCATCGAGATAATGCTACTGTATTGTCCAATTCACACGAACATAACACAATTTCATCAGAAATTCCACATTATCATAAGATTATCATCTTAAAATACTCCTCACATGTATTCAAAAAGACGGAAACTTTCAGAAATTCAAATGAACATAACAGTATCCAATTGAATTCACAATTTCAGAAGAACATATATTCAAGAGAAATTCCACATCATCGACTCAAGAAACCGTCTCTTCAAAGTTTTTGTGCAAACATGACACAAATTCATCAGAAATTCCACATTGTCATAAGCTTATCATCGTAAAATACTCCTCACATATGTTCAAAAAGACGGAAAACTTTCAGAGATTCGGAGCGAACACAGGGAATTCGAAGCTACGCAGATATTATTACGATTCCTCCGTCTTAACAACTAAGCTAACACCTCAACCTCTACCTCTACGACATTACCGATTTGCTAATTAAAAGACGAAAATGGCGAATTGACAGTCGACGATATACCTGAAGGTGTGGAGGAAGGAGAGGGAGGAGGAGGAAGCCAGCCGCGAAAGTTATCGTCGGAGGTGGAGAGCCACGAAGATGCGTCGGCGATGGCGGAAGGACGGCGGAGAGAGGAAGTGACACGGCGGAGAGAGAAATGAGTGCGGCACCGTGTGGAGGATAGTGAGTGGTGGTGACCGCGGTGGTGGCGGCGGTGGTGGTTGGTGGAGAAGAGAGAGAAGGATGTGTAAGGGATCACGGTGGTGGTGGTTGCATTCATCGCCGATTGATTTTTGCGAAACTGGGTTGAATTGGGGTTTTAGTCGGTTTTACCACATTTGTCGGGTCAAATTATATATATACGAGTATTTATGAACCCAAATTACTCCGTATCTGTCTGTGACGGAATTAATCATCATTTTGTAGTGTTTTTATACTCCGTATTTTTCTATGCAAATGGATATTATTTGACCCGTTATAATAAAACATATTTTTTATAAATGGATATTATTTGACCCGTAATAACGAAATGTTTTTTCCTATACAAATGACGGATATTATTTAACCCGTTAAAAAATAATGACAAATAGCATCACAAGGAAGACTAGCGGATTGATTTATGAATCGTAAATTGAAATAAAATTCTGTAAAGATTAATTAAGTGACGGATATATTCGTCACATTTTAATGACAACTGATTTTTTTTTTTTAAAATTTTTTATCTAAATGGATTATATTTGAGTTTTTATATTTGTATAACGTGATATTTATCACGATTACGAATATGTCAATAAAGACAAAAAATACGACTTAATTGATTACTTGTAATTAATTTCAAGTAGACATTGTGTCGATAATGGGTAACTTCAAGTAAATTTTGTGTAACTTCAATACCGATAATGTGTAACTTCAAGTAAATTTTTCGTAACTTAAAAGTACGGAGTATATGAGTAACATCAATCGAATCAAAACTTTTTTACTTGTACAAGATCCTATAACAGACTCAATTTTTTGTACAAAAAATGGCCTATATGTAAGGAATTAGTATACAGAAAGTCGAAAAAATTGCGAACAAAATCTTCAAAAAACATTGCTTTTTTCATGTCAACAGAGACTCGATCCAATCTGAAGAAAATTCGTAGGCGACAAACGTTACAGCACCAGCAGGTGCGGCTTTGATAATCGAAGGTACAATGCCTTTGTAAAGACCGCCCCACCCCTCTGCTTGAAGGATCCTTACAAACGCGTCGTACATATTCTTGTACGCGCCTTCCTCTACTCTTGCTCCGTACCGTGTATCTCTTCGTAATCCTTCAACCTAAAAACGGATCAGAAATATAAATATGTTCTGCACCCCAAATCTAACGGAGGAATACAACCAATCGATGACAAAAGGGGTAATTGGATGAGTGAATCGACGACAGAAGTTTAGAGTTTTTACCTGAAAACGCTTTTTGATGACATCCATAGGATGACAAACCGCTTTCGCACAAGTGCCAGCGGCTAACCCGCAAAGGAAAAGCTGGAAGCTTGAAAGACTCCCGTCAGGGTTAGTGTTTACCCCAACAGGTCTGGTTTTGTTCCACGCCTGCACGATTGCATAATATAAGTAAGTCCGTGAAGGAAAAGTACAGACAGAACAAATCACGGTTATCTAATTCGGTGTTGAATTTGGGCCTCAGAGATCGTGTTTGAATTTGAAGGACATTTCAAACATAAAGAATGTTGGCAGCACAGTTCATGAATGCACGCTATACCAGTAAGGATGTTTCTGTCTGAGGATCTGTCACCCGGGTGTTTGACCTATGGCACGCTATACCAGTAAGGATGTTTCTGTCTGAGGATCTGTCACCCGGGTTTTTGACCTATGGCACGCTATACCAGTAAAGAAGGATGTTTCTGTCTGAGGATCTGTCACCCGGGTTTTTAACCTATGGCACGCTATACCAGTAACAGCAGTAAGGATGTTTCTGTTTGAGGATCTGTCACCCGGGTTTTTAACCTATGGCACGCTATACCAGTAAGGATGTTTCTTTCTGAGGATCCGTCACCCGAGTTCTTAACCTATGGCACGCTATACCAGTAAATTGACAACAATTTAGATATGTTGTCTAAAAAGTCTTGATTCTATGCCTACGAAATGAATAAGCCACAAAAGTATGGAAGATACAAAGGAAGAAACTGCAAATCATAAAACTAAAAAAGTAAACCAATATCCGATTCAAGAAATCACGTGGATGACAAATGCGTTAAAGGTACAACCAAGAGGTCAGAAGAACAGTAGATACAGAACATACCATGGTCTGACGCTTAAATGTGTCGTAAGTGCCAAACTGAAGGCCGGCATACGGAATGATTTCAATTAGTGTAGGCGATAAACCCGCATAGAGTCCTCGTAAACCACGTTTATTAAAGATACCAACAAATGCGGACCTCATGTTTGGATATACCTGAACAATGACCATTGATTACTCAACGTGGCAATAGCTAAATTCGACTACCTAGATTTGGAGAAACAAAAAGTACCTTTGGCTCACCCTGTGATGCTAATATAGTGCGTACAAGATCAAATGGATAAGACCCGATAGTGGCTGCACATCCAGCCATGGCACCACTGATGTAGGACAAGTACGGACTTAAATGAATATGGTCAGCTGCAAATGGGAATGTGACAGTGAGACAGTGACCCAGCTTAATCACTTACGGTAGCAATTTGGCCAATCGTCAACAACACAAATGTGAGCAGAAATCTCAAAATACTAGAATGAGAAGATGCAACAAACCAGCCTTGGAAGAACCAGACATGTACGTTTTGATCTTATGCAGGACAGTGAACTGAATGGATGTATATGGCATAACCATGAGAAGAGCTGGGACATTCCCACGCCAAAATCCCTGCAAACAAAAGGAAATTAGTAATTAGTAAGAAGCTCAAGGTTATTAAAGACAACAACCCGCACATGGGACGTAGTCAACTGGAGCAAGTCCGATATACTTTGTCAGCACTTATGGCCATCATCAATTTAATCAGCTCCCACAACTTCAATCGAAAACCAACTGCCATAAACTGAACTTTAAATATACTCCTAGTACTTAGCTAGACATCTTCGCACAAAGTGTTAAGAATAAAAGATGGGGTTTACATCAATCGATGTACTAAATTCACAAAAATTACATGTATAGTTGTAAAATAAATTGTAGTGATCTTAGATCAACCATTTCACAAGCTCCCTCATATTTATATAATGAGGATTAGTTTCAAGATAGGCAAATTTTCTTGTTGGGCTCAGCCATAATGACTCCAAAAAATAAATGCAGTTGAATATCAGCATCCAGCAAACAACAAACAAAATAAAAGATCATGCAGTTACCGGAAGACCTTCTTCTCTAAAGATATCTTTCGTTGCCTGTAGCATCCCAGTGTACTTGGATGATGCATATAGATTTTTGTGAAGTAAGGCCCATGAAGTTGTCGGTTCTAGCTGGACCTGTAAAATTTGACAGGAACACGTCCATTAACAGACAAAAGGCCACAAAAAAGGACGTCAATTAAACAAAACATCGCATATTTTTAAAGTGGAGTACATAAGTATACAACATTCGGAAGATAAAACATGATCAATTGGGCCTAAGGTGGTTATCGGAATTACCACCACATGCATCAGAAATGAACATATAGTAGTAACTACTCCTTCACTGGATGACATTTTGTAAAGAAACTAAAGAGATACAGAAAACCCTCGTAAGGGAAGTGAAAAGAAATGTGGAATCACAATCGGTGAATCGCGCTAAGGCGGAGCAAGCGAGAGTTGAATCGGATATTGAAAACGATATTAATAGTGAAATTAATGTCAGACACCTGAAGATAGAAGTTACAGCCGTACTAGGGCTTAATTACTTAAATGAATATCAACTGGCGAAGATAGCCTGTTTTGAATTAACCACACAACGGCATTAACGGAAGTAATATAACTTCATTTCAGAAGAAAATTTTGTCACAGCACTAATACAGTTTTGCTAGAAGGAAAGACTGTAATTATACATTTTAAAAGTAGGTGGTCAAGCAAAGTACCTGAAATCGAATCTTGATAACATCCAACGGAGATGTGACTGTTCGAGAAATGGCACCAGAGATTGCTCCAGCTGATGCATCAACTAATGCTCGTTTCAATTGACTAGATTCTTCCATCGCCACAGCAAATCTAAACTTCAATTTAGACTAATAGCTGAAAAAACAAGTAACCCATGTGTCATGCAACACTCAATTAACTCTGCTACGAACTGTACTATGTACAATCTTAGCATAATGCCGCAATCTCCATTAGCATGTACTCATAAGAGTCATAACAGACGAACATCGTGCTTTGAGTTTGAAAATTTCTCACAATGCACGGCGAGAGGATGATAATTATGTCGACGATTAATCGAAAGCATTAGTAAAGTTTTGTTACATTCACCAAACATAATTGCCAAATCAGAAATTAGAAAACCGGGTTGGATTTATCCATCTTTATAAAACATGTAAATTAATGGAATAAAAGCAAGTCATATAATTAATCAAAGAAACGCGATTTCCATCCTAAAAAAACACATAAGACACAACCCTAATCGAATCAACATGAAAGCAATCAAGGCAAGTCATATAATTAATCAAAGAAACGCGATTTCCATTCTAAAAAAACACATCAGACACAACCCTAATCGAAACAACATGAACACAATGTTATAAAACATGGAGCACTAACCACATCCCGAACACAAAAATAACAGATTCTAACAGCATCACCTAGATCCCCCAGCCCGACAATAAAGCGGCTTAAAACTTTACTCGGATACAAAAAGCGATTCTTCCAATAAATACAAGCAGTTCAACAAGCGCCATGAAACCTCGCTTCACGCCTTACCAACACTAAAACTCGTTATGGCTCTCGCCACGCATACAGCTCAATGAAGGGCAAACTGCTAACAAAAACAATTGCTATCAAATTTTTCCGTCAATAGATTTACAGATACAATTCTCACTATTCCAACTTACATTGACCTGAAAACTCTGTCGATTTTACAGTATCTCAAATCATTCACTTATATATATCTACAACTCACAATTCCAGCTTGAATTTGACCCGAAAACCAATTCTAATTACTACAATTGCAATTTAAACTCTACTAAATTCACATCAAGAACGAGCTAAATTCATCAATACCTGTTAGAAACACATAATCTATCTTCTATATAATCAACAAACTAAATTCATAGCGAAATTGAAAACCCTAAAATCGAAAGAGGGGAGACCTGCAGTAACAGAAAACGTGCGGAGCCACCGTTGAAGCAAATCAATCAGAGACCGCGACATACGAAGCGAAGACCACCTGTTAAGCGGAAAACGGCGATCGACGGTGGTGGCGGTGGGCGTTGGTGACGGCAAAGGTGGTTCGCTGGTCGTGGACAGATATACGACGAAGAATTTGGAGGAGTTTGATATTTTACGGATTTCAATTTCAATTATAGAAATCGCAAATTATTTACGGAATTAGGGAAAAAATTGCGTGTGAATCGAATTGGGGAAGAAATTTTAGGGTTTATAATTAGATTGGGGGGTTTTGATGGTCAGTTGGGGTACTTGGTGCAATTTCTAAAGTTTTGATCGTTTTGTGTATTTTTTTTTTTAAAAATCGGGTTTCAAAAAAGGCGTAAAATGTGATTTACTCTTATAGATATCGCAAATATTTATGGAATTATTGGAGTTTAATACTTCCTCCGTCCACTCTTTATCGTCTCATTCCATGAATATATGTGAGGAGTATTTTAATGGGGTGGGGCGATAAATAATGGACGGAGGGAGTATTTAATCGGAATTATTTAAGGAGTTCGATAGTTATTTATGGACCAAATTATCAAATGAGTAAGAAAGAAAAAGTGACACCGAAGCGACAATTTGGTAAAAAAAAAAAAACTCCATTGTCAAATTGGTAAAAACAACAATGTTGTAGTGATGATTTGGTTAAAAAATTAATGTCATCGGTGCCAAATTGAAAAAATAAATAAAAAATGATACTTCAGTGACAAATTGGAAAAAAAAAAACAAAATTTGTGTCGGATTGTTAAAAAATTAGTATAATTGATGCGAAACTATTTTTGAAATTAATGTTCATAAAATAAATTAACATAATCTGATTATCCTAAGCAACAAGTTCTAAATTAGCTACTCTACTCATTACTCAATCTGTCTCGATTATTTGTTTACTTTTAATTAAAATATTCTTCGGAAACAGTACTAAACAAGTGACCGAGACAGAAAAAGTAGTTAATATTTATCGTACGAGTATTTGTATATGATCTTCTTAGTTGAACTAGTAATTACGTGTTGTTGTGATCTAGGTGAAACCGCACCCAAGATCACAACACCACATAGTAGCGCAAGTCCGAGCCCAATACCATTGACTAGAATCGACTCCGACCCATGTTTCGACACGTTTCTCTTGGCTTGTATGAATGTTAGCTTCTCGAGGAGTCCTGTTTCTGCCGTTGCAACGGCTAAACCGTATGTGTAAAGGCCTATGAAGACGTGCCAGGGTAGAATCTCTGTTCTTACTCGTCGCACCTCTCCTCTGTGCCAAAAGCTTAGAAAACCCGTTATCCACTGCATCATCGACATAGACGCATTAAAACAAATACGGAGTACAAAGCAAAAACCTATCGTAAAACGGATCAAATATTAACACATAATACTACTCCCTCCGTTCAAATCTAAAAGGTACATTTGTTTTTTCACACTTACCGATATACGTTTTACAATGTCATCTTTCGTTTTACATTAACAAAAACTATAAAATTTCGATATTCTTAATCTATTCATAAAGACGAATCAAACAAGATCTCACGTGACTATATTTTCTCTTATAGATTGTCGGAAATATTAACGGTTCTCTTGAGTTGTGAATAATATCTAAAAGAGAAGCATACCCTTTGGATTTGAACGGATTCATAAAAACGAATCAAACAAGATTTCACGTGACTATATTTTCTCTTATAAATTGTCGGGAATATTAATGATTCTCTTTAGCTGTGAATAGTGTCCGAAAGGGAAGCGTATCCTTTGGATTTGAACAGAGGGAGTAGTAATTCTGAAATTTGTCGCATGATATAACGGTTGTAGATTTACCTGAATTCCAAATAGGGAAATACAAAACAAACCCATCCAAGAGTGTAAGCTATAGAAATTGGCAACAATCCCATTATTTGCATAAAACTTTGTCCAAATTCCAAATACTCCACAACTCAATGCTACTCCTTGCATCCCTAAATGCACTGTTTTCTTCACATTTCTTGACCCTGGCATCCACCTATGTACCAATATTGCTAGTAGGAGTAACATTTATACAAACAAATTCACAAATTAACAAACTCATTAAACATTGAACGAGTAACGAAGCTACACACAAGCCAATCAGCTAACAGTCGAGAATCTTTCGGAAAAACTATGCACATTTGAAAAAAAAGTAACTATGCACGTTATGCGTTAAGGTTTTGGTTGAGTCAATTTAGGTAGCAACATTGGTATTAGAATCAGCGTAACCAAATGTAACACATTTGAATCCTGACAGATTCTAATATCTCTCGAATTCCCAAGTGAAAACCTGGCACATAATGCGAGGAGTCGGTGCAATAACAATTCTTCAAGTCCATGCATTAAACGTAGACAGATTCTTGTTTGTCACGACACTATCCTTCGTTGGGTCAAATATATATACACCAAATCGCACGGCAAAATAACTCGAAAAATGTTTTGTCTTTATTATTAGCACCACGGGCTAACATTTGACTCGTTTTACAGTTTAAATTACTTTTTTTTTTTTTTTTTTTTTGCCGGCTAGAAGAAAGTTTAAATTAGTTGAACAAGAGTAGGAAACATAATACTTCCTCCATTTTCTTTTTATCTTCCCCATTCACTTTTGGCATAATTTTTTTTTGTAATGAATATAAAATGATAAATTTAGTAAATATTGAAAGTAGAAGGGTAAAATGTACTCCCTCCGATTTTTATCTATCTTTCCTATTTCTTTATTGGGCTGAAACACCCTTCTTCCCTATTTCTATTTTAGGCCATCAACATGTGGTCTAGAATCACCTTTATATTTCTCTCTCTTTCTTATTTTATTTTGAAGGACACCTTTCTACACCCTTATTTTCTTCCCAAAACCAAAGGGAAAGATAGATAAAAATCGGAGGGAGTATGTAAATAGGAAAGAATAAAGGTATAAGGTGTTGTAAATAGTAAGGGTAGTATGGTAAAAATTATAGACTAAAATGAAAAGAAATGAAATGGAAAAATAAAAAAAAAAAGTAGCCAAAAAAGGAAATTGGGAAGATAAAAAAAAAATGGAGGAGGTAGGTACCTTCTCCACTGATGATAATGAACCCAATAACCATTAACAAAGGATGCAGGACCTGTCAATTTTTTTTTTTATAAAATAAACATCATTAGCTAAAACCCGTAAAAGAAAACAGATAACAAATGACTGAGACGGAGAATGAAGTAGAGTACATTATAAATGAAGTTGGGTTGAGAAGAGGTAGAGGTGAAGCTGGTTTTGAAAGCAAGTGCCCAAATGAGAACAAGAAATGCAACTATAATTCCTGAAATTCTGGCAAATATATGAATGATTAATGTTGAAGAAGATGAAGATGACAGCATTCTGCAGTTTTTTAAATTTCAAAAGGTCTGATTTTTTTTTAGGCAATGTGGATTTTTTGACAGTCTAGATCTGTCAACTGTAGTGACTAAATTTGATACAGGGTACAACTTACAAGAGCACCCACTTGTGGTTAAAATATACCGTAATATTCGTTCCATTTGATTCTTTACGTTTGCTTTTTTTCACACTTTTCAATGCACGTTTTCTTTGTTCATATATATTTAGTTACATGTCTTGGCCTAGTGGTTAAGACTAGGTGCTCTGGGACAGTAGGTTCCAGGTTCGAATCCCCCTCCCCTATATTGTAATGCGACTAAGTGCGCTCTTCGATGAACCAAAAAAAAATATTTAGTTACATATTTCTAAAAAAAATTAAAAATTTGATATTTATAACGCATTCGATTAGACAATTTAAATAAAATCTCACATGATTATATTTTTTTATCTTATATATTAAAAGTTAAATCGATAATTTCATCAATTTATGATTAATGTCGAAAAAGCAAAGGTAAAAAATACCTATTGGAATAGGGTAGGTAGGTACTCGTTGTTTTTTCGTCCTTTATTTCAAGGTTTTTGTCCTTTAATTCGAGGTTTCGATTCTTTACATTAATATAAGGCTTAGATCTCAAAGAAATATGTGCAATATCATGAGAGCAATGAAATTTCTACGTACGGTGATACAATTGAGGTCAAATCTCGGTCTACTATTTGTCAAAATAGAGAAAGTTCATCATTTTGGAGACTATTTCATCAGATCTATAGATTTCTTCACGAAATGTTGTGTCAATAAACAGCGATATATAGAAGGCTATGCAGAAACGCTTTATTCTAATAGTGATCTTTGTCTTAGAGGGGTTATTTATTTATTTTTTACGAATCTGTATTCAGTTCAATTTGACATCGTTTGTAGATGCCGGATGACTTATTATTATTGATATTTATCTCACTTCAAAAAAAAAAAAAAGTTACTCTTTCTGTATCGTAGATGTCTTCGCTCAGTGGTTAAGAGTTAGTCCCTCTGTCTCAATAGATAGGTTATATTTGCTTTATAGGCAGAAATTAAGGCACAGAGAGAAGAATTAACATTTGTTTATTTTTTTAAATTACTGGTAAAATAAAAGGGCATTATTTTTATTTTTTTTGGTTCAACAATATACGGGGATTTGAGCCGAGCTGATTCCGAGGACTGCACGAGCCGACCCTGGTCGTTGACATCCCTAGTAACATCGATCAAACTATGGAATTTTGGCGGAACTAAACAGGTTCAGTATCGAACTGAAAATAAGTCGAAAAGAACGGACCACTGAGTCACCAATGCATGCTTAAAAGGTCAATGGTGGCTCGAGTCTAAGTCACAACCCTAACAAAACCCCCAAATCAAAAAATCGAATCGACAATCAACGGTAATCTAGTGGCGCTAACTCAAAACCCTAATCACAATCGCGCCTTCTTCTTCCTCCTCCTCCCTTCTCCAATCACCGCCGCCGCTACCTCGCCGCCTTCACGGCGGCGCAGAGCTCTGCGTACTGGTATGCCTTCAACTCTACTGTTTCATTTTCCTCATTTTTGCTGTATTTCCATATGATAATGAGAATTCACCATTTTTTCCAAGTTCGTCATCAAGAAATGTTATCGTTGTGTAGTATGATTTCTTCGTTGTATGTGAACTGACGAGTGTTATTGTTAACAGACGCGTAGAGATGGATTACCTCTCGAATGCGTTCGCGGTGTTAGGGTGTGAGGATGTTGATGATCCAAGTAGCATGGTTTCGATTTCTGAAGCCGGTATAATTCCTTCGTAATTCATAATTTGTCTTTAATGGCTTCTTTTTGACAGACATGGATTAGTTTTTCGGCCTTTTTCTGTAATCTTGAACTCTTGACTGGTCTAGCATGTGTTAGTATAATTCGTATTAGTGCGGTTCCGATCTTGAGGTTTTTTGCGTATTTAGTTGGATTACAATAGCGTAGAAATGGATTATCTTTCGAATGTGTTCTCCGTGTTAGGGTTTGAGGATTCAGATGATCCAAGTAGCCTGGTTTCGATTTCTGAAGCCGGTATAATTGCTTCAAATTCATAAATTGCGTTTAATGCATTATTTTTAACGGAGGTGGATTAGTTTTTCGGCCGTTTCCTGTAATCTTGGATTCTTGACTGGTCTACCATGTTGTAGTATAAATCTTATTAGCTCAACCCTGATCTTGAGGTTGTTTGCGTATTTAGTCGCGTTACAATTGTCCACATTTTCGGTTTCCTTTCTTTTATTGTGTGTGGGTGTGTTTTCAAAGTTTATCTGCACGCTCGAGCTCATATCTTTTCAAGTGCACGTATGCTGTTATTGGCAATGTGCGAGATGTTAAGAACATCAGTACTGGTGTTGATCCTTGTAGTGTTTTTTTCACGGAAAATTTTGGTCAATTTTTTTTATTAGATCCCCATGATGAGACATTTAGTAATCTGATTGTATTTATACATCAGTCATGTGAACATAGGGCTCCCGTTGCATTCACATGGTTGCTGCAAGGGTTGAGGAACTATGTTTCCATGTCACATGCGGAATCTTGGCGTTTCTGAGGGATGTATCGCTATTGTAATTATTGTCTTTTCACGGTGTTACTGCCTTTCAGTCTTTTTTTTTTTTTTTTTTTTTTTTTTTTTTTTAACATTTCTTACATGTAAAACACTTGGATAAGTCGTCTGTCATAGCATTGGAAGTTATCTTGCTGAGACATCATTTGATTATTTAATGTATATATTTTGACGCAGAGACAAGCAATTCTAAGTCAAATGTTAAAAGCTCAAGTGACAAGTTAATTGTGGAAAATGGGAACAAGGATGAAAAGCTCGGTACTCAAGTATCAGAGTTTAGGTTACCTCTGGTTTGGATTGACTTAGAAATGACTGGTAAATTCTTGTTATGCATCTCAAAATTTCCGTGCTTCAGTTTCCGATGCATATGCCCTTCACATGTATCTTTGTCCAACAATTCAGATGATTCAATCCAGTTCGAAAATTTCAAGTGTATAAATACTTTTATTTCTTAGCTGATTTTTGTCATTGTTATATGCATGCAGGTTTAAACATTGAAGTCGACAGAATAATAGAAATAGCTTGTATTATAACAGATGGCAGTTTGTCTAAATCTGTCGAGGTGAGCTCAAATGTATTTTTAAGACTATAAGTTCCATTCTTTCCTTGAACTTCTTCTTCCTTGATGAATATATTTGCTTAGCTTATTGTGGCTTGTAATATGCCACAACGATAAAACCTGCATAGTGCATCCTGTGAGCGAAATTCTTTTAAGCATTACGATTCGCTAAATTATACTGTACTGTATGATTTACTTATCACTGTGATTCTATTGTACGTTTCTGCAGTTTGTTGAAGGATTGTTCCTTTGTTTCCTGTTTCTGAATACAGGGTCCAGAGTTGGTTATCCATCAGTCAAAGGAATGCTTAGACAACATGGGCGAATGGTGTCAAACTCATCATGCAGATAGTGGTAAGAACGTCGTGAGTATCTGTATACCCCCTTATTTCATCTGTTTAGATGCATTGCATTACTTGAAACGCATCCGACTTTTGTGAATTTTGAAGCCTGTCTTCTGGGTTACTGTGTGTTCCATCTAGTTACCCCCTTTTGAGTATTGACCAAGACTTCATTCAATTCTTGTACTCTTTACACCTTTTTTTGTCGGAATAGTGACTTTATTTTTATTGTAGGTTTGACAGAGAATGTTCTTCGGAGTAAAATCAGTGAACGTGAGGCTGAAGAACAGGTGTGTGTGAGATTATGTGCATGTAACCACTTATGTTTCTCAAGCATACATACTGATCTTTTGCTGGTAATATGCAGGTTATAAGTTTTGTAAAGAGATACGTTGGTGATAAACACAAACCTCTTCTCGCTGGAAATTCTGTTTACGTGGATTTTATATTTCTCAAGGTATGTTAATCTTTCCGTTTTTTAACTGAACGTGAACTCAACTGAAAGTGAACTGAAATTGTCTGAAAGAACAGGGCCTAAATCTCGGGTTGATACTTCATATGGGATTATGTCACTAGGCTCTTTACCCTGTTAATATGGCTGGAATTAAATCTCGGGTTGACACTTCACATGGGATTTCGTCATTAGGCTCTTTACCCTCAAAATGCAGTTGCTATAACTTTATGACCGTGCTCGTATGGTGATCAGTTGATGAGTCTATATTTGCTTGAAGTATGATTAGCTCGGGAAAAACCTAACCTGCCTTGTTTTTGCAGAAATATATGCCGGATTTGGCGAGTCTTTTCTCCCATGTTCTTGTCGACGTCAGCAGCATAAAAGCTTTATGCATCCGCTGGTATCCTAGAGGTACGTCACGTGTTTGGTTTTTCCAATCCCTAATTTTTTCCAGTAGTTCCATTTATTGTGTCGGCTGAGACGTGTTTTATTGCCTCCATGACTATACAGCTCACAAAAAGGCACCACCAAAGGAGCAGTCACACCGAGCCATGGTCGATATCAGAGAGAGCATTAAGGAACTGAAATACTTCCGAGAGACCATCTTTGTCAAACCAACGAAGAAATGATCTATCGACCTAGCAAACAGTTTTTTCGTTGATTTAGAAAATATCGTGTTTTGGGAAAAAGGCGTCTGTAAGCTTCGGGATGTGCATTTTGGTTAGAGTTTCATTGTACTGATGCAATTGTAAGTATAATCCTTGGCTTCGGGTGTCTTGATTTCATCAATGTCCCCATTTACGATCTCAAAAACTTTGGTTTTCCGTCTATGACGAGCAATACGTAGAAATCTTTGAACGATATACATTACCGCGGTTGAAACCAACAAAAAAAATAAAAAAGTAGATGTAAATTTTTCAGTTGAAAGTTATGAGTAAAATTTAGCTTTTGATAATGTTATAAAATGTTTATTTTTATCTATTTTTCACTATGAATCGAATAGAATAAGTTTATAAATTATTTAAATTATTTTAATGATCTTATTATTATCCCAAAGGTAATATTATTCGTTGTCGTTTACTCTCTTGTACGAAGTATATAACTAAAAATAGTACAGAATACGAAGTACAACGTATTGTAAGATTTGATTGATCTGGATATGATTTACTCCGTATTATACACGGATGACAAATGTATAATACGGAGTAAGAATTACACGGTAGGATAATTTTGACAAATGTTTATATACAGAGTATATATATAGAGGATTTTTATATACGGAGTACAAGATTACAACATTACAACAATTTATCCCGACAAAAATGACCCAATACAATTGATCAAAGTTAGTACTCGCTCGTATCAAAATACTACTCTTATAATTTCTCCGTTCAAATCCAAATGATACGTTTACTTTTTCACACTTGCTGATACACGTTTTAACTGTCAATATCTTTTGTTTTACATTAAAAAAAAGTATAAATATTCGTTTTTTATAATTTTCTTATAAAAGACGAATCAAACTATAGATTATTTGCTCTTATAAATTGTCGAGAATATTAACGATTATCTTAAGTTGTGAATAGTATCCAAAAGGGAAGCGTATCCAAATATCCGACCCATTACAATCTCGTAATCTGGACGCGATTTGAAATCGATTTAGTAACGCGAAAATAGGAAAAACAGCGCAAAACCAAAATATCTGTATTTCCGAAAATACAACACTACTCGATTTTTATTCTTTTTTCAAAAAAAGGGGGAAAACGCTCTATTTCTCTCTCCTCGCCCTACAAACCGCCGCACAACCACCGTCCTTCACCGCCATTTCGTAATTTTCAATGTTCACGCCTCAGATGAAGTCGCCGTGGACGCCGGCGAACTCAGCGTCGAGGACTGCTGCTGGCGGCGGCGGCGGAGGTGGCGGAAGTTTGAGGCTTACGGCGGCGGAGAAGGGGAAATCATTGGCGTTTACTGAAGACGCGTTTCAATCTCCGCCGCCACCTCCGCCGCCGAGGAATTCGAATTCGTTCAAGATTGAGAGTAATGGTAATAGCGAGGATTGGAAGCGGTTTAAGGAGGCTGGGTTGCTGGATCAGTCTTCTTTAGAGAGGGGAGATCGTCAAGCTATGGTTAATAGGATTCAGAAGCTTGAGAAAGAGGTTTAATTCTTGATTATTGTCTTTAATTTTTGTGATTTTAGGGTTTTTTTTCCGATTGATATTGTTGTGATTAGGTCTGTGGCATAGGAGTATTTGTGAATTGTGATTATTCGTATGTGTAGTTAGAACATTTCAGTACATTGTGAGTGTGTTTTGTTCGAAAGGCGATTTCGACATTGTTGGCATCTGTACAGGTTATTGTAGACAGCAATGTGTTTCGAGCTTTCGATATCAAGATACTTCGTATATGTTATTGTTTGGGTGTGAGGTTTAGTTAGGGTTAGGGCTCCTTTCGAATGGTAATATAAGCTGTAAAACGGTTTAGTTAAGGCTCCATTTGGAACGGTAAGTCGGTAATACAAGGTGTAAAGGTTCGGTTAACTTGTTAAGGCTCTCTGTGGAATGGTAATATAAGGTGTCACGGGTTTAGTTAAGGCTCGCTTTGGAATGGTGATATAAGGTGTAAAGGTTTAGTTAGGGCTCCCTTTGGAACGGTAGTACAAGGTGTAAGGGTTTTGTTAAGGCCTCCTTTGGAATGATATTATAAGGTGTAATGGCTTTAGTTAAGGCCCTCTTTGGAACGGTAATACAAGGTATGAAGGGTTTAGTTAAGGCTCTCTTTTGGAACGGTAATATAAGATGTAAAAGGGTTTATCCCTTTGGAATGGTAATATAAGGTGCGAAGGTTTAGTTAACGCTCCCTTCGGAACGGTAATATAAGGTGTAGCCGGTTTAGTTAAGACTCTTTTTGGAACGCTAATACGAGGTGTAAAGGTTTTGTTAAGGCTCGCTTTGGAATGGTAATATTAGGTGTAAGGGTTTTATTAAGGCTCCTTTTGGATCGGTAATATAAGGTTTAATGGTTTAGTTAAGGCTCATTTGGGATGGTAATATAAGGTGTAAAGGTTTAGTTAAGGCTCCTTTGGAATGGTAATATAAGGTGTAAAAGGTTTAGCTAAGGCTCTCTTTGGAATGGTAATACAAGGTGTGAAGGGTTTAGTTAAGCCTCCCTTTAGAATGGTGATGTAAGGACAAAGTGATTATATGGCAGGTTACCGAAATGTCCGGATAAAGTGATTATATGGTAGGGTTTAGTTCCGGATAAAGTGATTATATCTTGGAGAACACTTATTTGGTAGGTTACCGAAATGTCTCAATGCTTACTTATTCTCGGATTCTAGCTTATTGTGTACCGGTATGGCTGTATTACATATTTGTCTTGGCATTCTGATAAATTCTTTGTATGAGGTAGTACATTTCCGCCTCAAGTGTGCTAGAAATAAGGCAAGTACAAGACATCATGCATGGTAAAGCCTAAGGCCCTCATTGGATGATTAAAGAACCTTATTATTAGTGTATTTGTGTTACACGTGCTTCTCTGCTGTTTTCATTCAGTTTGAAGTTTTGTTGTGAAATGCTCTGAATTCTATGTGCTGGGCTAATTTTCTCTTTCTTCGTGTGTAGCTGTTTGACTATCAGTACAATATGGGGCTTCTGCTCCTTGAAAATAAGGATCTAGCTTCAAAAAATGAAGAACTAGGGCGAGAATTTGCTGAAGCTCAGGAGATTCTCAAGCGTGAGAAAACTGCTCATCTTATTGCTATTTCAGAAGCCGAGCAACGAGAAGATAATTTCAAGAAGGCTTTGGGTGTTGAAAAAAAGTGTTTGGTTGATGTATGTCCTGTTCTCGTCCTTTTAGTTAAGTTGTCCAATCTGCCTGTTCACAGGCTCATGTGCATGTTATCCACTAATTTTTTGGTCGTCAATTGTTCTGTTACAGCTTGAGAGAGCCTTGCGTGATTTGCACGAAGAACATGCAAGGGTTAAAGCTTCATCCGAAACATCTGTGGCGGATATAAACATACATATGGAAACCCTTGAGAAGAAACGTCTGGATGTAGAAGCACAAACTCGTGTAGCTGATGCCAAGCTCGCTGCTGCAGAAAGAAAGAATTCCGAGCTAGACACGAAACTGCAAGATCTGGAAGTGCGTGAAAGGATTCTGCAGCGGGAGCGCTTATCAATATCTGAAGAGTAAGCTTTTTTAAAAGTTAATAATGTGTGCTGTTGATTTGATGTTTCTTTGGCATTGATGATTCTTGTGGTACCGAATTTATCTGAATGTCGCTGTTCATGTCCATGTCCACTCTTTCCAGGAAAGATGCTCATCAGACGTACTTTCAGAAGCATAAGAAGGATTTGATGGAGTGGGAGAGAAAATTACAAGAAGGAGAACAAAAGCTCTGTGACGGCCGCAGAATTCTCAAGGAGCGAGAGGAAAAGCTGAATGCATTCGATAGTACCAGTAAAGAAAAGGAGGCTTACATGGATGAGCTGCAACAAAAAATCGATGTAGCTAATGCAACTCTTAAGAAAATGGAACATGATATGGAGAATCAATTAGCAGATTTAGATTTAAAGGAAAAGGTTGACTTCCTGATAACTATTCATTCATACATATTACAGAGTGACATATAGAATCCGATCTTGCATAATTTATGTTTCTTATCTTTTATTGTTTCAGAACGCTGAAGCCCTGAGACGTAAGCTGGAGATGTCTGAAAAGGAACTGTTAGAAAAAGAAAAAAGAATGAGTGCTAGAGAAACTGTAAGTTGTTGAGGTTTTTTATTATCTTGATCGTGTGCTAAAACTTTGAAATGTTTCATGCGAACTAGAAGCTGTATATCGTGTTTATGACAATCTCAGCAAGTTTATAACTCCTCTTTGCTATTTTTTTCGTTCGTATTTCAAATCTTGTGTTTGCCATTTATATTTTTTGATCTGTTGTGTCGTCACAGGTGGAGTTGGAGAATCTTCTTAGTAAACACAAAACAGAGTTAGACGCCAAAATGCATGAATTTGAGTTAGAGATGAAGAAGAGGCGAAATTCCGTGGAAGAGGAGCTCAGCTCTAGAATGCATGAGATCGATGGGAGGAGAAAGGAAATCAATCATCTCGAGGAGATGTTGGGTAAAAAAGAGCAAGCATTGGAGAAGAAATCAGAGAGGCTGAAGGAGAAAGAAAAGGATGTTGATGTAAAGATTAAAGCTCTGAAAGAGCGGGAAAAATCTGTAAAAGCAGAACAGAGAAGCTTTGAATTGGAGAAAAAAGAGATCAGTGCGGATCGAGAGAGTTTAGATGATTTGAAAAACGAACTTGAAACGTGGAGAACGAACCTCAGGGAACAGGAAGATAAGATTGAAGAAGAGCAAAAAAAGCTTGAAATCTTGCAGGAGGAGAGGTCCAACTATCAACGATTACAAACGAGCCTTAAACAGGAATATGAGAACGCGAGGCGTCAGAGTGAGCTAATCGAGAAGGAAGCCGGTGAATTGAAGCTGGAGAGGGAGAAGTTTGAGAATGACTGGGAGGCATTGGATGAGAAACGGGCGGCTGTCGATAACAAACTGAAGATGTTGGCAGAAGAAAGAGCGAGCTTTGAAAAGTTGCAAAAGTCAGAGGAGGACAGATTGAAAAGGGAGAGAGCCGAGAGAGAGGAGAAGCTACGACTGGAATCTGAGCGAATACGATTAGAGAGAGAATCATTTGAAGCTGCCATGGAACATCAGAAGAAAACATATGATGAAAATGCTAAAAATGAGCATAGCCTCATGTTTCAAGATCTTGAACGTGAGAGGTCCGATTTTTATAATGACGTGGAGAAACGAAAGAATGAATGGAAGGAGATGATGGAAGAAAAGGAGAGAGCATTTGAAGAGAGGATGCTGAAAGAGACGGGAAACCTCAGCCGCTTGAAAGAAGATGCTGAGAGAAAAATGAACGACATGGAAACTGAGATGTGTCGTTTGGAGAAAGAAAGGGAGGAAATGGAATTGGTCAAGAAGCAGCTTGACGAGACCCGTGCTGAAATGTCTACCGACGTTAAAACTCTTGATAATCTCAGTAAAACGATGAAGATGCAACGTGAAGAATTCACGAATGAGAGGCGTCTTTTTATTGCTTTCATTGAGCAGATTAAGGGCTGCAGCAACTGTGGAGATTCTGCTCAAGCGTTTCTTCGCAGTGGTCTTCATCGTGCTGAGGACAGTTATACAAAAACCGAATCTACCCCTCCTCTTGCCACCACTAAGAGTAGTTTGAAATCAAGTGGACAGATGAGCGTGCTTCGGAAATGTGCTTCTATCATTTTCAAGTCCCCTAAAGATAAGATTCAACCTACTGATGATCATATAGCTGAAAGTAAAAAGGGAGCGAGTGCAACTATTGATGAGACTGGACCGTCATTGAATATATTTCACGATTCTTTGAAGAATTCCCCGTCAAATGTTATTTTTAGAGAAGATAGTATCGACACTACTCCATCAGTCAATGTCTCCGACATTGCTAGTGTAGATCATGGTGTTCAGGAATCAGAGAACACAGTCTCTAAAACTGGTAGACGCAAACCGGGAAGGAAGCGTGGCACCACAGTTCGTAGGACAAACTCTGTGAAAGCTGTAGTCGAGGATGCGAAGGCCATCCTTGGTGAGGGTTCCGATGCACAGACAGATAATGCTGCGATCAAAGCTCCTGGTGGGGCCCGAAAGCGTACCCGTCTCCAGGAGTCCAGAGCTACTGAAAGTGAGCAGCAGGATGTTGATTACAGTGAGGGGATTGCTGACAGTGCAACAACTGGTGGTCGGAGAAAAAGGCGACAGACGAGTGCAGCATCATCGTTACAAACTGTTGGACAGAGGCGCTACAACCTTAGACGTCATGCAGCGTAAGCGTCAATATTTCATGGCTGCTTCTCGTTTACCTTGACTATTTAATCCGTCTTTTTATTTATACTTATGATGTCTCTTTGTATCTTTTTACGTCAAACAGTGTGGAAACAGCAAGTGAGAAGCCCAAAGACGAGGACGAGGCTGCCACCAAAAGTGGTGATCAAGTTCGACAAAATCAACACGACACTCCTGCTCCATCTTTCGATGCTGCTGTTGATAGTAGTTCGAGACTGAATTTAGTTCAAGTTTCGACCACTAGAAGTATCGAGATCTCATCCAATAAAATTCCGAGGGTAGGTTTATTTTTGCTCCAGTAATTTTATTTATTTTTTTTAAAAAAAATTCGGGTATTTGTGATAGTCTCGTATTTACCAATATTCATACATTTTGCAGTTTCCATCAGCTGAGCGGTCTGAAAATCATTTCGACGCTGGGAAATCACTACAGAGTACATTAATCGAAGAAGCAAAATCGGGAGAGAATAAAGCGATGAACGAAGAAGTTAATGATAACGAAGAAAACCCAATTGACGATGCTGGCATCAGTCATGTCGGTATTGTCGAAGAAGGCGAAGGAGAAAGCGGTGACGATGATGGTGACGGTGACGGTGATGAAGATGGGAGCGGAGATGGAGATGGATACGACTCTGATGGTCACCCCGGTCAAGCATCGATAGGAAAGAAACTATGGAACTTTTTCACGACGTGATTCAGTCTCTAGCCGTAGAAGGGAGGAAGACATTAGACACTATAGGCTAAGTTTGTTGTAATTGCCGAAATCCATACCCTTTATTTTTACGATAATTATTTGCTAGAATCGTGTTTAAAACGTTGAAATCAAGTTCGAACATGGCACTAGCCACTAGGTAGTATCCGAGTGAATGGGTTTTCTAGGCTGAACCGTCAGGCCAATGGGTTCTAATTTTCAGGCTCAATGACGGGTCAGGTCGGTCCGTGATGGCTCGCACAATATCCATCACGGTTTGTGAGTTGTTACTATCGTCAACAAAGAATTTGAAATTCGGTTTCGAAAAACAGAATAAGTAAAACCTAGAGCAAGTAATAGGAGTAGTAAATGAGGTTTGAGAATTGAAATACAATGAATAATTACTTTACAATTTACTTTACAACTTACTCTTCGCTGTTCAAATCTAAATTACACATTTGTTCGTGTATATTTATCGAACCTCGTTTTATGTCATCAATATATTTCATTTTACATCACAACCAAATTATATCCCTCTGTTTTTTTTTTTAAATCATTTTCACTTTTCGAGACATCTCCTTATCTTTTCAATATCTCTCAGAATATAAGAAAAATTAATATGAAATATATACTCATTTGAAAGATTTTTCGTAAAGAACTTTATGGTGTAATTTTAAAAAAAATTGAACTAATATATTTACATAAAAATTAAAGTCAAAGACTCACCTCGAAAAACCAAAACGTCGTAGATACGGAGGGAGTAAAAATTGTTATTCTTCTAAAATACGAATCAAACAAGATTTCAAATGACTATATTTTCTTCTATAAATTATCGAGAATATTGAGATTTTTTCAATGGTAAATAATTATGAGTTACAAGTCCTAAAGTAGAGTAGCAAGACCCTATTCTTTTCGGCTTAATTTCAGCCCGTTTCAGACCAGTCCAACTCTTATCAGCTCAGCTCCAATATTTTTCTTAAAATTATTAGATAATTTATATAAAAAGTTATTAGTTTCCGCTTCTATCAGACCAGCTCAGCTCTTATCAGTCCAGCTCAGCTCCTATCAGACCAGCTCAGCTCAGTTTCAACCGAAAATAACATGGTCTAAAACTGTAAAAGTAGAAGAAGGGTCTATACTGTATACTCTATTACTCTCTAGTCTCTACATTACACTTACAAGTTACAAGTTGGGTTCCGTTTTCCAAAGCAGCAAGTTAAAGGTTGAAAAGGAGGTGTCAACGCAGTTATGAGTTTAGGGCACCTTACGTGGTCCATTTTTCTGTCACTGTGCCTCTCTTCTAGCCTCCAAATTTTCACATTTATTATCTTCGAACAGATATATCCGTCACAAAATTATAACAGATCAAGTATCATTTATACAGCATAAATTAGATTATACAGATTCAGAATGACTCGAAAATAACAAATGTTTTGCGTTCATCAAATCCATATGGATAAAATAGTGACTAATTATGTGACAGTGATTACGTGTCAATAAGAGAAATGATGGGACGGACAGGAGATGAGACACGTAATGGGACAGAGGATCTGCACTGCTTATCGAGCTAGTCTCTCTTATACTCCCTCCGTTCAATTCCAACCTTCCCCTTCCTTGTCTTGACACTATTTGCAATCACGGATAACTTTCGATATTCACGACAATCTATTAGAGAAAATATATGCATATGAGATCTTGTTTGATTCGTCTTTAAAAGTAGATTATTAATATCCAATTTCCATAATTTTTACTAATATGTTACGAAAGATATTAACGATGCAAAATGCGCGTTGACAAACGTGAAAAAAGCAAAAGGGAAGTTTGAACTTGAACGGAGGGAGTAACAGATATATATTTACCCGTCATAAATTTATAACAGCATAACGGGTCAAGTATCATCCACATGGTCAAATAAAACAAAATCAAAATGACTCAAAAATAACAAATGTTTTATCTTCGTCCACCCATTTAGATAATATTTGACACGTAATTTTTTTATTTTGTTTTATTTATTTTTTTATGTTTATTTTTATTTTTATTTTTATTAGGTTTACAGCTTTAATTTGGTCCCCTTTCTAGTGTAGTGTGTATAGAGAGAGCTATCATACCATAACGTTAGCCGTACAACATCCTAATCCATGTAATTAATATCGTCTCATATAGTAGTAGCTTCTACTCCCGAAGATGTCTTAACCTAGTGGTTAAAACTAGGTGCTCTGGGACAGTAGGTCTCAGGTTCGAATTCCCTCCCCTATATTGTAATGCGACTAAGTGCGCTATTCGTTGAAAAAAAAAAAAAATATATATATATATATATATATATATATATATATATATATATATATATATATATATATATATATATATATATATATATATATATATATATATAGTAGTAGCTTCTACTTCCTATGCATAATTATGAGTGTAAATCTCACTCTCACATGTAAACTTCTTCCACATTCATTGAAAATTGAATTAAATTGTACTCTCTCCGTTCAAATCGAAGTTACCCTTTTACTTTTATCACACGTTTTAAGAAATCAAAAATATCTTCGTCTAATGGTTAAAATTATTAAGTACTCTAAATAGTAGGTTTCAGATTCGAATATTTCGTCCCATTATATTATAATGGGAATAGGTACGCTTTTTGTTGAAAAAAAAAAAAACGTTAATTTGTGATTAACTCACCCAAAAAATGGGATGGATGGAGTAAAAGATACGAGTGATTTTCGTTGAACAAATAAGACGTTAATTTGTGACTAACTCACCCAAAAACGGGATGGACGGAGTAAAAAATACTCGTACAGGTGAATAAATGACTGAGACGGAAAAAATATCCGTAATTTGGAAAGTAAGAAAGAAAATTAAAGTAAGAGAGTAAACCATTGCTTTGTCTTTGATGCAAAAAATACATAGAGATGTCCTTTTGCATGGCATATTGTACATAACACAATGGTCCCTTTGTATATGTGTGTCCTTCAACCTCAAGGCCCAATCTTCCTTTAGATCTCCATGTGACATTTATATCAAACCTAACATTTTCTCGTAAATTCTCGTTTAAGACGGGTATATATATATATATATATATCCGACTTAAATTTATGACAGGTTAAAATATGGAGTATTTAAGATAAGATAAATTCATATGTTTAGGTGGCCAAATGCGTAAAAAAAAGTGGCTCTAAGGTGACAAATTGGTAAAAAAAAAAGTGTCACAATTAGGTAAAAAAAAGTGGCACCCAAGTAACGGATTGGTAAAAAAATTAGTGACACTCGAACGACAAATTGGTAAAAAACGTAATCGGGTTAAATTGTTACAGTGTCAAAAAATTATAGTCGATTTGAAGCTAGTTTATAAATCAATGTTTGTAAAATAAATTACTAACGCTTTTGGTCAATTTAATTTAGAATTTTTGGCATTTTCTTCTTAGCTAGATACAAAATATATTTGACTCGTTTCAACGTTATGACGAATACGTGTGTCCCAAGCAAGACCGATTGTTTCTCAATTACCACCCAAAAAGTACCAAAACTTGTTTTTATTCCTAATGTTAATAATTAGTACTATATGTTACATACTCGAGTCCTAGTACGTCTTACAAAAAACGTAAAAATTATTAACTAGTGTAGTACCCATGCACCCAAATTGTACCCGACTACTCGACTACACCACTCATTTGTACGTTATGTATGTGATGTTCTTTTGGATTGAAGTTGGTTGAGCTGAAGTAAACGTAAACTATTTACTGACACGTCCAAAAAAGAAAAACGTAAACAGTATTGTATAGTATTGAGTTTTTTTTGGGGTGTGTATGATAAAAGGCATATAAGCTCAGAGAAGAATCATGAAAAAACTGAATCTACACAATGTAGAGGCAGAGTGTCTAAAGACCTTTGTTGTAACATAAATGGTTTATGTAAAAGTTGGTTTCTGATTTCTGATAACAGGATTTACAATAACACCTACTGCCACATTTAAAAAAATAAAAATAAATAAATTAATAATATTAACAAATAAATAAATAAATAAATAAATAAAAATAAAATAAACACAAATAAACCGTCTCATACGTGAAACTGTCCATTTTTTATAACTAAAAACAATTCATTTATTATTAATATCTGATAAATGAATAAAAAAATTTATACAAAGAAATACGAGTAATTAAACAGATGAAATCGTTTCAGATTATAATTACCGATAAATAAAAGACTTTCGCTTCTCCCAAAAAAAATACACCATATTTCACTATCCTACTATCCTCTCAAGTATTAATCCCAATAATACTTAATTCATTAAATGTTACTCCCTCCGATTCTTTAGATTCGCAACGTTTACTATTTGCAAAAATAATAAGGTTGTAAGTGGAGATGGTGGGTCTCACCAATAAAGTAAAAAGCTTACACAAACAAAAACCTACTAATTGTAGAAATGTTGCAAACCTAATGAATTTGTCAAATATGGAATATGTTGCGAATCTAAAGAATCGGAGGGAGTATTACTACTACTCCCTCCCCACCACAATGATCTTCCCATTTCATAATGGCACATGGATTAAGAAATGGGTAATGAAAGGTGGTAAATTATTGGATGGGGTTCAAGATGTCAAATCACAAAAAGTAACCAATAGAAGAAGAGTATAATGGATGAATAAAGAAAGTTTTGAAGTGGGAAAATCTTAGTGGAGTTTCTTTTTAAGGAAAGTCGAAAAATCTTAGTGGTGGGGAGGGAGTACATTTACTTTCACCCATTAATAAACTACTCTATTTGCTTTCTCCCTTAATTCCCATTTAAATAAATATATCTGTCTTAAAATTATACCGAATCATTTCAATCCCAACCTGTACAAGTCTACGTATGATATTTAACCTGTTATCGACTCTTATTAAATTATTAAGAAACCGATTTTTTTTTTATGTATTTCCTTATATGTTATTCGAATTATCTTTTATTCCCGTATTTTTATTATTAAATAACATATTTTATTATTTTTATTACTCTGTACTATTATAACATCAAGTTGTAATCGGTCTATCAACCGTTTCAACGAGAAACCGTCTCCTAGTAAACCCATTTCAATTTATTCTTTTTATTTATATTCCTCATTTCCTCATATAATCTACAAACACCCCTTTCATTTTGTTCTTCTATTTCCTCTATATATTCCCTCACTTTTTCTTTCTTCCAACTTTTTTTTTACCCATTTCACTTACAAAATGTCATTTTTCTCAACTTACTACTCCCACCAAAACTTAACCTAAAAAAACCCAATTTCCTTAATAAAAATTCAAATAAAATAAAATGAAGAACACATTGAAAAAAACAAATTATTATCATAATAATATTAATAATAATAATAATTATTATTATTATATTATTATTACCATTTTTATTGGATTATTATGGATATGCAATGGAGAAGAATATATAGAAGCAAAAATGGAGAAATCAGAAAAAGAAGGTTTATATAATGTAATTCAAGGTTTTGTTGGTGATTCATGGAATGGCTCTTTCCTTTATCCTGACCCTTGTGGTTGGACTCCTATTCAGGTCAATTTTTTACCCAAAATTCTCGACTCAGAATCTAGCTAGTAGCAAAGGGTAGCACTCGTGATGCACAAATTTACAAAAAAAAATGATTAAATTATCGAATATATAGTGAGAAAATATAATAAACTCGTAACCCAAAATTTTAATTTAATTATATGTTTTTTTTGTAATATTATGAGTACATTTATAAATGTGTATATTTTGTGAGCAAGTTAGGATTTTTTTTTTGTCTTACTTGGAATTTAGTTAGCAGTAAAGGATAACACTCGTTATATCCAAATTTTACAAAAAAATGATTAAAATTATCGACTTTTGTTAAATAAAATGAGAAAATATAATAAACTCGTTACCCAAAATTTTAATTTAATATTTTTAAAAATTATGAGTAGCACTCGGAATCTAGTTATATACTCGTAGTAGCAAAGGTTAGCACTCGTTATATCCAAATTTACAGAAAACAATGATTAAAATTATCGAGTTTTTTTGGTATGTATAGTGAGAAAATATAATAAATTCGTTACCCAAAATTTTAATTCGAAATTTTTTTTAAAATATTATGTACATTTATAAATGTTTGTACTTTATCTTCTGAGCAAGTGAGGATTTAATGATTTTATAGTTCAATGTTCTATTGTTCTTACATGTTGTCATTTCATAACAGTTTTTATTCTAGTCCTTGGAAATAAAGTAAAACTTAAATTTACTTTTTTTTTTATTTGTGTTTATTTTATTTTACTTTTTTACCTAGGTGGGTAAAAATATTTTACTTTTTTTAAATTTATTTATCTTGTTGACTTTTTTATCATGCTAAATTGTTAATTGGGGTAAAAACTTCATTAATTGCCCTAACAAAGGTAAATTTAAAATGAAACTCTTTATATTTTCGTCATTTGTTTAACTTTTGTTCGAGATATCAATTAATATGTACGAACTACGAAGTACATTGTATTAAAAACTCGTAAGTGGGTAATATTCATGACTCGAGATTATGCTTTTATGGCTCGAATTATCTTCCTAGACTTTATTTTTTGTTCTTCATTTAATTATCTTATCTTTTTTTACTCGTATTAAAAATTCTAAAATGGCCTATAATCGACATTATTGTCACAAATTACATAAATGTACGAATGTACGATTATTATTTCACGATAAGAATACCAATAAATTTAACGAGTATCATACAAATATAAAATATTCGACGTTTGATATCCATTTTATAATTAAAACGAGTTAAATAGTCGCTTTTATTTCATTTCTACCAATCTATTCATTTTTCCACCTTTGGTAAAATAAATCATTCCCATGACTGAATTTTTTTTCCTATTATCTGCATTATTAATTACATTTTTAGTTCTTTGAAAAATAAATAAATAAATAAGTTCACCACTTTCAATAAAAATTCAGAAATTTCAATTTTATTTATTTACCTTGTCATGATGAAATAATTCATTTACTATTTTCATACAAAAAACCACAGTTTGTGTCATTCTACAATTTTAGTTGTATATCTTAATTGTTCTATTCTAATGTAACATTGTACCTTGTCCTTTACTAGAATATTTCATACCGTTGTTGAAAATAACAAACTTGAAATGACTCGGTCCGATCCAAAGTCAACAACCCATTTTTTGGAACCCAAAAAGTGGCACGATCCGAAGCTGACTCAACCCGAACCCAACCCATTTGACCCGTTTTCAAGGTCTAACTTACCGTCTTATTTGCATATATTTCGTTAGAGTGTACATATATTTTGACCCGTTTTAAGTTTTAAGGCAAATATTTCGAACCCGAAATCAACCAGATTTTTCGAACTTGAAGTGACTCAACCCGAACCTAACCCAACCCGTTTGACCCGTTTCCAAGGTCTAACTTATCGTCTTATTTGCATATTTCGTTAGTCTATATATACATTTTCACCCATTTTAAGTTTTAAGACGAATATTTCGAACCCGAAGCTGACTCAACCCGAACCCAACCCGTTTGACCCATTTTCAAGGTCTAACTTACCATCTTTTTTGCATATTCGTTACTCTATACACATTTTGATCCGTTTCAAGTTTAAGACGAATATTTCGAACACAAAAGCAACTCGAAACTGATTCAACCCGAACCCAATCCATTTGACCCGTTTTATTTCGTTAGTATAAATATATTTTGACCCGTTTTAAGTTTTAAGACGAATATTTCCGTAAATTTGAGGATGGACACTAATAGTATGAATGTTGTTATTACTTCTTATGAATTTGCAGGGTGTTTCATGTGATCTTCAGAATGAACTTTGGTATGTGACAGACCTAAACATTGGACCCCTTCATGACAATTCCCTCACATGTGGTAATAACCCAGAATTCAGACCACAATTGTTTGAATTTAAACACCTCAAATCACTATCTTTCTACAATTGTTTCAATTCGGGTAATTTAATCGCGATTCCGGATGATAATTGGGCTAATCTGGGTTCGAGTCTCGAATCGTTAGAATTCCGATCAAACCCTAGTTTAATTGGATCAATCCCTAATTCATTTGGTGAATTAGGTAATCTTCAATCTTTGGTGATTATTGAGAATGGGATTTCTGGGAATTTGAGTTTGAGTATTGGGAATTTGAGCAAATTGAAGAGATTAGTACTTTCTGGGAATCAATTTACGGGTCGAATAATCGAGTCAATTGGGGATTTGGGGGAACTTTTGATACTTGATTTGAGTCGAAATTGGTTATCTGGGCACATTCCTTTTTCAATTGGGTACCTGAAATCACTCTTGAAACTTGATTTGAGCAACAATTTGTTGATGGGTAAAATTCCAGAAAATTTGGGGAATTTGAAAAACCTAACTTTATTAGATTTGATGAACAATAGCTTTTCTGGTGGGTTGAGTAATTCAATTGAAGAAATGAGTTCAATTCAGGAATTAATTCTGTCTAGCAATCGAATTGGGGGTTCAATTCGAGATATCGATTGGGAAAAGATGAAGAATTTGGTGATTCTAGACGTCTCAAATGTCGGTTTATCCGGTGAAATCCCAAAATCGATGACAAAACTGAAGAATTTGAGGTACTTGGGTCTTAGTAACAACAATCTAACCGGAAATCTACCGATAGAACTAACAAATATGGCTTCGATTAACTCGATTTATGTCGATAATAACAATTTGGCCGGAATTCTTGATTTTCCGAACCGATTTTATGAGAGATTAGGGAGGAGGTTCAAGGCTTGGAACAACCCTAATCTTTGTTACATTGGTGAAGTTCTAATGTCTAGTGATTTTGCACCAATCGGAGTCGACCCGTGTAAAAAGAAGACCTCGGACGAATCCCCGAGCATTCCCGAATCAAACCCGAGATCCGGATCCGGGTCCGGGTCCGGGTCCGGATCCGAGACCGGTAGGGTGCAAGAGCAATTGGTTTGGATTAGTAGTAACTCATCATTTGGATTGTTAAAACATGGGATTATTAATGGGATTTGGTTTGTTTACATGTTAGAATTGTTCATGATGATTTTATTATGGAGCTTTATTAGATAGAGTAGCTTTTTCGGTCTCGAAATTTAGTTGTTTTTTAGGAGAAAAATCGAAACAAATGTATTATCGGAAAATTAATGTGTAAAATCATGCCTTTGTAGTTTGTATTTCATACCGTGTTTATCTAAGACTAAAATCTCGACTACCAGGATTCGAGCACGCAGCCTTTGATCACATTGTTTCTGAATTCTGATACCATGTTAGATGAATCGTCTAAGACTCGTAACGTGGGTTAAATATTTCACTATCAAAGTAATTAATGGAGGAAGCAACAACATTTATTCTCCAGCTATATTAGTTCACAATATGCATCAATGTGGACCTGTTAAGAGTTAAAGACATCTAGTTTTAGAATTATTGACTTATGAATGTTTATTATTTAGGGTCTTTAAAAACCGGTTCGGTTCACCAAATCGCGTATTTGATGAAGATATCTTAGCGCCAATGAGGTGCGAGCGCCTGAGCCGAGAAAAAAAAAGAATTTCGAAATTATCTATGAAATGGTGAGCCGGGCTTCGTATGCTCGACCTTGAACCGGCACGTGGGAGAAGTCGGGCCGAATCAGGTTGGCTAGGCAGTGATTGACTCGAATATTTTTTTTTAATTATTATTATTATTATTATTATAAACGAGAATTTTATTGAAAAATCAAAATGCAGTTTACAATTTTTTATTATTATAAAGGAGTATTTATTATAAAATGGAGACTTTTTTTTAAAATTTATTATTATTATTATTATTATTATTATTATTATTATTTTTTTTTTTTATGAACAGAGCTTGCATTAATACCGAAACAAATTACAAGAAATTAGTGGATAGCCGAGATACTATCTGGGCACCCATTCCCTTATTATTATTATTATTATTATTATTATTATTATTATTAATTAATAGGTATCTATTTCCATTTATGGTAAATTTATTATAATCTCGTGATTTGTCTGAATAAATCGTAATTATTGGTATCAATTATTGCTACTACACCTGGACCCGAACGTGACACCAATTCTTGTATGTGACGATTGTTTGATTCGTGAACAGCAGAGTTGTTAGCATTCTTCAATTCATTTCTTTTATATATCATAATATAATGAAGATCAGATGTTCAAACAAAATCTAAATCTTCTACACAAACTTGATTCGATATTTCGATTCAGTAATCAATTAATCATGTCGTCGAAGGCGAAGCTAATCTCGGAAACCTTCGTCAGACCGCAACCAGACGTCCACGAATCCAAAAGAATTCATCACTTGAACCCGTTCGACATCAGTCGTTTATTAGCTGATAATGCTCAACCCGGTTACCTTTACGCCACCCCGTCTAATTTCGAACCAAATTCGTACTTAAATCGTCTTAGATTGTCGCTGTGTCGAGCCCTGGTCTATTTTTGCCCTCTCGCTGGTCGACTCATATCCGTCCAAAATCAGTCCCAACACTCGTCTTATGTGTACGTAGACTGCGCCAAAGGCCCTGGCGCGAGGTTCATTCACGCGTCCGCCCCTGACTTGACCATGGCTCGGATTTTGAGCCCGTGTAGCTCGGACGAGTTCAAGGGGGTTTGGTCTTTGTTTGATTTGGGTGAGGTTTCGAACAACTATGATGGTCACACGAGGGCGTTGCTAACGGTTCAATTGACGGAGTTGAGAGACGGTGTGTTTATTGGGATTTGTTATAATCATTCTGTTGTCGATGGTGTGTCGATTTTTCATTTTCAACGGGTTTGGTCCCATATTTTTATGGGAACGTTCTCGTTGTCCATTCGTCTCCCGATTGTTAAACAACCTGATTTTCTCACGGGACGGGTTGTTAATCTCCCGTATGTTGACCCGGATGAGTTTATAATCCGGTATGAGTCCGAAGGGGAGTTAATGGGCCGGGTCTTTCAGTTTTCGGTTGAGTCTTTGAAAATTATAAAAGCCTTGGGTAATTCGGATGTTATTATAAAGGATGGGGTTAGAGTTAGACCGGTTTCTACGTTTCAGTCGTTGATTGCGTTTGTTTGGAAATGTATAACTCGGGTCCGGGATCTGAACCCGGGTGACCCGACTACGTGCGGGTTACCCGTTAACCTTAGACCGCGGTTCGATCCGCCTTTGGCGGATCAGTATTTCGGGAATTACGCGGTCAAGGCCAAGGCAACCGCGACTGCGGGTGACTTGGTGAGTAATAATGTTGGATGGGCCGCTATGTTGATTCAGCAAGCAATAGCGGCCCAAGATGATAAGTCAGCGCGAGGTGTAATAGACCGGGTCATGGAGACGGGTCCTGAATTCGTCCCACCGACCCGGACGTGTCGGTCAAATGACGTGATAGTGGCGAGTTCACCTAGGTTCGACGTGGAGGAAAGTAGGTTCGGGTTGGGTCGGTTGATGGGTTTCCGGGGCGGGTCCGCGAATAAATGGGATGGGAAGGTGTATGCCTATCTAGGGTCGTTAGGTCATGGAAGCGTTGATCTTGATATACGCCTCGTGCCGGATACAATGAACGCGCTTCTAGTAGATCGTGAATTCATGTCTTTTGTCTCGATGAACGATGCTCGATCTGATTTGGTTTCTCGAATTTAGGTTTTGTTTCGATTTAGAGATTTCGAATAAAAATGTCATTAGTATATTGATATACAACAAATTTACGGGTAGATTGATGTCATTAACATTTGATTAAATCATTTATTTTTATTTTTAAAGCCTTACATACAGCCTTAGTAGTATATGTAATCTATCACTTTCATTTAACACAAAAACTCCTATAAAACGATCGATCTCACAATAAAATTACACAAATTATAGTATATACAATCGTTGTACCGTGCGACAGACCTAATTTATGGTAAAAAATTATCGCTTTATGTTATTTAGTTATTACTTTAAGTTAAATAGTAACCACATATTAATATGAAAAAAGTGGTAACTATTTATCTGAAAGTGGTAACTAACTATCTTAAAATGGTCACTTTTTATCATAAATTGTAAAATTTTACTATTATTGTATGGTATAACGGTTCTACCCAATAATACTGCTTTCTTTATTCATCATTTTTCAACTTTACACTACTTGCACTATTTTCATGCACTCTCATTAGCTAATTACAATGATAGTCGAGATCTCTTTTGGGAACGATCTAATGATCCGATTTTATCACCAAAATTAAACAAAAAAAGATTGTGAAGTGATACGGAGTAGATGTAATGTAATGGAGATGATCCCTACTCGTATTTTAAACCTGGCAAACGAGTCAGTTGGGTCTGGTAAACTTTGAAATACTAGATCATTTCTGGTTTGTAGCTTTTGAAAAAAAAAACAACTTTTTTATGCATACGATAAAAGTTTGGGTTATAAAGGTATCAATTTAGGATACGGTCAGTGAACCCCTATATTTTCTATATCTGTTAAGTTTGATGACCATAAAATGTGTATCTTACAGCAAGTCTCCCTTGTAACAGAATTATCCGTCATTTTTTTATAACAGGTCAAATACGATCTGTATAGAAAAAGACAAAACACTACAAAAGTAATGTGTTATCTTTTCTTATTTACCCATAAATTTATGACCCGTAATCCGAATGAATCCAGTATGACCCGATTGACCCATTTGCCGAGCCAACCTTGTCAGACTCAAAAATGACCCAAACCCGAAATAACCCGCTCTGACCCAAGGTCAACCCGATTTATGACCCGAAAGTAGTTCGACCCATCCTGAACCTATGACCGACTCCTTTACGAGGTTTACCCATAAATATATGACCCGTTATCCGAATGAATCCAGTATGACCCATTTGACCCATTTATCGAGCCAACCCAGTCTAACTAAAAAATGACTGAAACCCGAAATAATCCGCTCTGACCCAAGGTCAACCCGATTTTACGACCCGAAAGTAGTTCGACCCATCTCGAACCTGACCTGACTGACCCATTTACGAGGTTCACCCATAAATTTATGACGGATAAGGAGAGAGGAGCGTGTGGGAAGAGGGGTATGTAATTTGTTGAAATGATGACGTAATTGCTAAAATAAATGACAAAACACTTCATTTGGAAAAATGAATCTTAATTGATGAGGACGATCATAAAAAGACGCAAAGTAAGGAAATGGGAAAGACGAAAGAGGTAGAAGAAGTGAATGATGGAGGCTCAAGCATGCTAAGGCCCAATTCATACTTCAACGTTTCTTTTCGAACCCAATAGAGGAATCGAGTCATCTCGAGCATTCCTTCTCCAAACATTTTTTTTCCAAAATTTTCAAAATATCAAATTGGACCTACGTCATGTCCACAGTTATTGGACTTGCTCTAATACTCCTATTAATTAATTGTCATCGTTATTTATTTACTCGACCTGGTTGACCCGGTTAAACTTTGTTGCACGGACTAAGCGATGCGAAAGGAGGTAGGGTGCCTACCATCGGTGTCGACGAACTTTTGTCACTAAGTTGTTGCTCTCACATTGAGGACTGCGACTGACATCCTTTCAAAATCGTCACTGAACATGGAGTTGATTAGGTAATCTTCCGGAAAAAAATGATATCATCTGTTCTCGAAATATAAGTTTATAACGGATTAAGGGATGATTCGGGAGACGAAGCTTGGAAATCAATATCACGGTAATGAAAGAGTTAAATGAGTACAACCTAGTGGTCGGTACCTTGTGCTCGAACTGTCGAACAACAAGAAGGAAGAAAAGCAACGCGTGGAAGGAAGAAACGTAAAGTTTCCGATTATTTCTTTGCATGGAAACGGAGATGGTATCGGTTTTACATCTTATTTTGGTCGAAAATTTCGTGAAATTGTAGATGGTATCAGATTTAGGTCTCATAATGATTTAAATTGCATGAAACTTGTAAAACGCTATTGGAATTACGACATTGGTATCGTTTGTTGAAATCGTACGACTTTCGGATAATTATGGTAATTAATAGCTCTAATCTTCTTTTCTGATGATGATTAATGTTAAATAAATTGTTAATTGACAAATGGTTAATGAAGCCTAATGATCATAAATAAGGAACTGAAAGACAAAATAAATACTACTTAATACAAATGATAATTACTCCGTATCATATTAAGAAAGCATCAAACGATTAAATACAACTTATTGTATTTAATATTACTCATTTTATCACAAAATATTACAAACGGAAAGGGGAGTGCAGGAGGAGGAGGAGATGCACGTCGGCGGAATGATGGACAACAATTTTTCATCACAAAATATCAATTTTTTAAGAAATTGTGACACAACTAAAAAAATTGTGACAAAAATATTTAATTGAGACACAATTCATAGGTAAAAAAAATTTAAATTCCAAAAATCACACGAATAAAAAGAAACACTACCTATGAATTTTCATAGTTTACTACCTGGAGAAAGGCTTTACTGAAATGCAGGATTAACTTATTAACTGCTGCGTTAGTTTGATGCATATCCCTACAATTAACTAAATGTAGTTGGATTATCCTGCTGATTTCTTGATTATCAATCTATAGGTTATGGCAAATGTAGTAAGGAGGGATGGAGGGAGGGGAGGAGGAGGGGGAGGGGTGGAGGGCAAGCGGCTCTAATAGCGCAACTTCAGGCCGACCTCGTTCTAACTCATGCCCAGCTCGCTCTAGCTCAAGTCAACCTCGTTGTAGCTCAAGACGACTTCGCTCAAGCTCAAGACGACCTCGCTGATGTTACTGATGCCCGAAATACTGCCCAGGAAGAACTTGCCGAGTCCGAACAGCAAAGAGAGACTGCCCGGAAGCAGTGCGATGAAGTCATCCGGCTTCGCAAGCTGGACCAGAAGCTGTGGGAGCAGGAGCGCGAGCTGGCCCAGGAGCAGGAGCGAGCAGTTTCAGAAGGAGGTCAATGATGCTCGGCAGGCCGGTGAGATAGCCCAGAAGGCCCTCGAACAGGCCCAGCGCGACCGCATGAAGGATGTCGAGGAGGCTCGTAAGGAGGCTGAGTACTCTTTTTAAATTTTTTTTTACTTGGATTTGTAAGCTTTTAAATGTTTTTACTCATGCTTTGAACTGTATATTTATTTATTATTATTCTGTCATTGTTCACTTTTCTAATATTTTTAGTCAATGTGGAATCATTGAGTTGATAGGTTTTATGGATTACTCGTATTTGTTATTGTTTGATGTGGAAAAGATTAGTTTCTGATCAGTTTATTGCGTAAGATCAGTTTCTTACGTAATTTTGATGAGTTATTCAATTCCAGTCGAGACAATTGAAATGAAAATGAAACAGATAAGAGATAAGCTGAATTTCTTTAATGATCAATCTAATACTATCTACTTGAATATTGATGATGGTCAGCTCTATATGACTGGGTAAGTACCATTCTTTTTGCTCTTTTATTTATAGGGTTGCGACGACGGTTTTCTTCAGCATTACTGAAATGACAAAAAAATTACGTTTTTTAACTTAAAAACTAAATCATCCTATCTAGTGAAAAGAAAAACCATTACAGTTTAAACGAAACATGTTTTCATCATCATTTTACTTTAACAAAAAACTTTTAATGAAATTTAATTTCACCGTAAACTTACCTTAATATCAGCTTGAATAATATTTTCTTAATTGATATAAATTTATAACAAGTCAAAGTACACCACTTTTTACAACATGAAATTTTCAATCATATAAAAAGAATACCTACTCCCACATTATTTCTCTTATAATTTCTCATGGGCACTCAACCCACCTCTCCATAACCCTTTCTTTGCCATGGCTACTTCCCCCAATTCAACTCACACAAAACCAAAATCACACCTTTTCTTAATGATTTTCACCTTAATCATCATCCATACATGCATCGCGACAACTCGGCACGAAAGAATGATTAATTCCAGTGATTTATTGAAACATCAAAGAAGAAAACATGAAATAATCAAGGATAATCATGAAGTACAAGGTCTTGTGTTTAGTTCATTGCCCAAGGGACGACGACGTTTCGAGCCACCCTCTGCTCCTTCTAGAGACCATAATTCAGAAGTCGATTCCATGCATAATTAATCTCGATAGATCTCATTAACGTTGATCAGAGACCGTCTTTTCTTAGGAAATTATTATAAATAAATACGAGTATTATTATTCTAGTAGGTTATATAGTCTTTTTTTTTTTGTATGTTATGTTATTGTTACACAAAGTTGAGATATGTAGAGATGAATTTTATTTTTATTGCATTTTTTAAAGTAGGGTTTAATGTGTTACACTAGAAAATATACATGCACATATTACATACTATACATATTACAAGTATTAGGGTTCTTAGTAGGGTTGTGTTTTAATTACACTTTTAGAAAATATATAAAGAAGAAGAAGATCAACAAGAATTGTATAGTATGGAGTAATTTTTTCCAATAAAAAATTAAAGTTTGATTTATTCATCGTAGTATTTGGAAAATACGTAGCGTACACTTACATCATTATTATTTGAAGATTTATGATATAATTTTCATTGCAAACAATTGTGAATCATTCTATATCTGATCTTGAACATAGTACGGAGTAACAAATTAAACTACGTATAATCTTCAAAATTATATCTATAATTTTTATCGAATTATTCTATTAAGAAAGTAAAGATGATTCAGCGTTAGTAATTCATTGTGTTCGTGTTCGTGTTCATGAGCTATAGACTCTCAATATTTAATGTTACATATTTGCAATTTTGCATATACAAAAATGATGGTGATTCATCAAATCTCTTGACAAAATTATTCTTCTTTGTTATTGGTGAATTGGTGATTCTTATTGTTAGCCTACATGTATTTATGTATTACTTCCTTCGTCTCAGTGAATTGTTTGCCTATTTTATATTGGGGCGTCTCAATGAATTGTTTGCCTTTCTATTTTAGGAATGTTTTTTACATGTAATTTGATCATTGACTCCACATGTCATTTCCCCATTGATTCTCTTTTCCTTGGTGCCAAAAACAAAGGCAAATAATTCATTGGAACGAAGGGAGTAGCAATTTTCATGCTCTAGCTATATTTTAATTAAAATTCAACACCATGAGAATCACTTGTTTTCTTGATCTTTGACTTTGAATAACATGGAATTTTGAAGCATTCAATAAAAACAAGCCAAATGCATAGGATCTTCATCAACAACTCTCATTTGTTTAATTTTGATTAAAATTTTCGTCGCAAATAATATACTCCGTAGAACGTAAATAAACAACCGAGAGAACCCGAGATTATAAATGAATGTAATTGCATGATTTTCATATAAATGAATAAATATTACGGTTTCGTGTAGAGTATTACAGAACCCGAGATTATTTAGAATTGCTACATTCAATTAAAATACTCGTCACAAATCTAAAAAATCGGAGGTAATAACAAATAAAAGCGTTTTTCAGACGGGCCTTTCGTTCAACTCGGCCCGAATCAGATGGCCCATCATCTACACTAATTTCATTTGGACTGGATTGTGCTCTCTTGAGTTCATGGTTTTGGTCTTACTTGATTCACATAAACCCATCGTAAACACAAAACTTGTATGAGACAGTCTCTCAATAATATTATTGTCGGGTTATCAATTACTCTGTATGGAGTTTGATTCCGGTTTCAACTCGTTTCCTAACTAGTCTAGGATTCGCTTGAATGCATTGACGCTTGTATTTTTGTCGATGAATGTTTGTGTAACTCAATTGAACTCCCTTTAGGTCAGCCCTAATCGTAGGTAGTTTTAATCGGATCGAGAGAGTAGTACATACCCGTTAATTGGTTCATTTTTTTTTCCCAGGTTTGGACCAGGCCAGACCAAACCAGGTTTGGATTCTCGTCTATTTGGATTAGACTAGACAAAACCGAATACCAAACACCATCAATTAGATCAAATACTATATTCTATATCCCATTGAATTTGGACCGGATATTGAACACCCCTATCCACAATACAAACACAAATCATATTTACTAAATTCAGTCTACTTCCGTTTTCCTAAATTTCCTAAATCCATAATACGAACACGAATCATATTAATTTATTCCGTATATTTCCATTTTCCTAACTTTCCTAAATAACACAATTTAGTTCCATATATTTCCATTTTCCTAAATTTCCGAAATACATAATACAAACACATATTGTACTCCATATTTACTTATTCCGTCTATTTCCACTTTCCTAAATTTCCTAAATCCATAATACAAACACATACGAATATTATACTCCGTATTTACTTATTTCGTCTATTTTCGCTTTCCTAAATCCATAATACAAACATATATTATACTCCGCATTTTTTTTTTGTTTTGATGACGGGGCAACCTGCAGCCGCTTTTCTAAATTTCCTAAATCCATAATACGAACAAAGATTATACGGAGTACATACTTACTCGTATTTGGCCTGGTATATGTTTTCAATTTCCTAAAATTTCCTAAATAATACTCACTCCGAGCTACTATTATTGTCCCACTTTCTTTTTTGGACTGAGTTTGATTTTTGTCCCACCTTCCTTTCTAGTTCTGTGTGATTCACAATTACTCTCTCATTTCTCTCTCTTCGTTCCTCTTTTTTGAGTCACTCATTTTTCCTTCCTTATTTTCCACCCAAAAAACTTTTGGGACAATAATAGAAACTCGGAGGAGGTAGGTACAAAAGGCGGGAAAAACTATTCACTATTCACTATTTTCACTCCTTCAAATTTTTGGCTCTCTCGACCTTCTTCTTCCTCTCCGACTCCTCCAATTGCCTTCAATTTTCCCGGTACTTCTCTTCCCCTGTTTTTTCTTCAATCAATTGATTTCTGCTCAATTTTACCCGGCTCGAATTCGGACTGAATCGCGTAAATTGTTCGTTGAGGTCCAGATTTTTACGTAATTTCGCCATGTTTGCTTGATGTTTGATTGATTTCATCACCATTGTTGCTGTGCTGTGCTGCGAATCTAGAATTAAAATTTTGGATAGCGAGTTCACTCATGTCGAATTCAGTAGATTCCCTATTTCCCCATGATTGCTGGTAGTAGGAAATTTAATAAAGATTGTTTCCTTGAACTTTTTAGATCTATATTTTGTTTTGTGTGCTTATTTCCCCTGTTTTTTCTTCAATTAATTGATTTCTGCTTAGTTAACCCAGCAATTTAGGGTTCTTAGCTATGGTCTCGAGTTCGAATTCGGACTGAATCGCGTAAATTGTTCGTTGAGGTTCAGATTTTTACTTAATTTCGCCATGTTTGCTTGATGTTTGATCGATTTCATCACCATTGTTGCTGTGCTGTGCTGCGAATCTAGAATTAAAATTTTGGATAGCGAGTTCACTCATGTCGAATTCAGTAGATTCCCCGTGATTGCTGGCAGTAGGAAATTTAATATAGCTTGTTTCTTTGACCTTTTTTAGATCTGTGAAAGTAGGGTTGGCAATCGAGTAAGCCGGGTTGGATAATATTGGGTTCGGGCATATCGGGTCAGCCTCCTTTTTCAGGTGGAGTCGAGTTTGGAATAAGTCATCATGGGGTTGTGTTCGGGTTGATGGTCAGCTATGTTACTCACTTACTCGGACTCTTTTACGTGGTGTCGTGAGTCCGACACAGTGTTGGTGGTCGACAGTGATGGTGAAAGTAGAGGTGTCAATCGGGTAGCCGGGTTGGGTCAGGTTATATTGGCTTCTGCCAAATGAGGTCAGGTTTGGGTCAGGTAGGTTGGGTCAGGTTATACTGGGTTCAGGCATATTGGGTCAGCATCCCTTTTAGGTCGAGTCATTATGGGTCTAGTTAGTGTCGGGTGGGTATGGACACGTGATTCAACACCCAAGCAAAGTGTTGGACTAACGTAGATGGTTGGAGGCGTAGAAGTTAGAACTGACACCCTATGGTGTTTCAATTAGACTTTGTTTAGATTATAAAAAAGCGAGGTGAATTGATGGAGTATTCGTTTCAAATCTTTTGTATAAACTATCCGTGTCTGTCTGTCTGTCTGTCTGTATTCTTTCGGGTTTAGGGTGCTTACAAAGCTTTGGTTAGTCGTTGCCTCGATGAATTGTCTGGATGCATTTGATAACGTTTCAGATTTGATTATATCTTCAGGCATATAATAATGGCTTCCGAGGATAGCGTGTGCCTTTCTGCCTCACTGAATTCAAATTAATAGAATATAAACGGGCCTCAACCATCGCCTTAAGGTTTTGGTTGAGTTGGTTCGTTAACATGGTATCAGAGCCAGAGGTCACGAGTTCGAACCCTGGCAGCCCCCAATATCTCGAACTCTGAGCTGGAATCTCAGCACACGGTACGGGGGAGCCGGTGCGCATTAACCACTCTTCAAGCCCAAAGGGCATTCGAGTGAGGGGGCGTAATAGAATATAAACGGGCCTCAACCATCGCCTTAAGGTTTTGGTTGAGTTGGTTCGTTAACACAAATGATCTTGGTAGTAATAATCTGTGTGTCGATTCTGATGACAAGGATATTGTCGATGTACTTAGAAAGGCTGTTGATCATATTGAGGATGGCGTTTTTATTATGGAAGATATTGGACCGCCCAAGAAAAATCAGTGTGCTCATACTACAGCACACGATACTGTCAATGTTCATGAGAAGCAAGGTAATTTTCTCGAAACAAAGTCCTCACATGATTCAGTACGCATCTGTCGTTCTGTTAATTTCACATTGTCGTCTGTTTCTTGTATTGTTGTTTTTTTATGTTTTACGGAAAGTAAGGATAACTAACTAACGGGAATCTCACACTGTTGTCAATTGCTTGTACATAATAATAGGTGTTAATAAACGGGTTCTAGAAGAATGCAATAACAATGAATCCTCTGTCCGTGTAGTTTTCAGTTCTTTACCGAGGTCAGTATATATATTGACATCCATTTCGAGTTCACGTCTCTGCCTATATTTAGCTTTTACATAATCTTTTGCAATCTTATTTCAGCCGTAGCAAGAGAAAGCTCGATGAATTTCTAAGTCAATGGTCTGATTGGCTCATTGGCATGCCAAGCATTGTGCTTCAGTTGACGTGAGTTTTTTTCCGTAGTTCACCACTTCACGACACATGCTTGTATTCCAAAAAGAAAATAAAAGCTATGTTTTCGACTGACACACGTGAGATCTTTCTGATTTCAGGATTCGGGTGATTCGTTAGAATCTGGGGAGGAGACTTACTTTCCTGCATTACATGTTGGCTCAGACAAGATGTCGACTGTGGTACGCTCTTCTTCCCCGTCTCTCTACCTCACTATCTTTATCTACGTCTTCAGTATTACTGAGTAAATGCCTAACTGAATTATCTTCTGGATGCTAGTCTTTTTCGATGGATGTTCCTGTTTTGAAAAGGCAATGTAAGCAGTCAGCATTACCGAATCAGGAATGCACACCATTGTATGATCGAGGGTTTGCTGTTGGCTTGGCTACTGACACTGTCGCTATTGAGGCGAGGTAAACAACTTGCATCATGTACACGGTTACTCTTTCTTGTAACGGGTCAAAATTTGATAAGGTTCTGTTTGGCTGTAGTGGCGTAGATTTACGTGAAGCTCCTCGTTGCTTCAACTGTGGTTCATATAATCATCCTCTCAGCGGGTGTACAAAACCCTTCAATAAGGACGCTGTAAACAATGCTCGCAAAGAATTTCAAAGCAAACGGAACCAAAATAGCAACAACCCACGTGTTCCAACCCGTTACTACCAGGATTCACCTGCAGGAAAGTTTGACGGGCTCACACCGGGTGCCCTATCTGCTGAAACCCGGAAGCTGCTGAGTCTAGGGGTAAGACAACACACACACATTATTCTTATGCAAACAGAATTCAACGTTCTACATTGAGCGGTATTAATTTGTTATGTATTTGTTTCAGGAGCTTGATCCACCTCCATGGCTGAATCGGATGCGTGAACTTGGATACCCACCCGGATACTTAGGTAAGTTATTTTCTGTCAACCTTATGCTATGCATGTGCTTATTACGAATTTACGATGATGAAAATACTGGTTTTGCATTCGCGATAATAAATGGAACTTCCGTATTAATTAGACGCAGAAGAAGATGACGAACCTTCAGGAATCACAATCTTTGATGACGGTGAAACACATAGTACGACTAAGAGAAATAGTCCACCATTAGGTTCACAACAGTCGCAAAATAACATGATAAATTTTCCTGGTATAAATTCTCCTATACCTAAAAATGCAGACCGTATTCTTTGGGCAAACTGAGACCTGTCTCCCCCTTTCCCTCGACATTCATATGAAAACCCTTTTGATTTCTCTCGGAATCAGCAGCCCAACTATAGACAGAATTTCGTCCATGGAACGTCTCCTCCGTTCAGTTTTGGATCTTCCCCCGTCTCTCAACGCCCATACGACTATTACCCAAGCCTAGGCCTCCCGATTCCTGCAAGTCCACGTTATGGAAGGCCATTCATGCATCATTATAGTCACGGTAGTTTCTGAATCCCCGTTCATTTCTCTTCCGATGACTTTCCTGTAGATTATTTAGACTCGGTCTTAGATTTTTGGTCCAAAACCTTCAGGGATCGATTTGTGTTAGACTGAAACGACATTGTACGGTTAATCTTATGATAGTGACTAGCGACATTGTATCATACGAGTAGTGGATCCAATGTAATTTAGGGTCGTGTAAATCGATGTTTAATCAAGTGATTTAACCTTTCGAAAGAACCCATGTCGGATTTATCTAGAGATAAAAGAGTAAAATATCGTTTTCGTCCCCATGTTTGTTTTTCCATTGTTGTTTTTTCTCCTTTTCGAGCTCACGTCTGTTTTCCATTGTTGTTTTCCCTTCTCTGTTCTTTTCTCCAATCAAACCGTCACTAACATCACAGATTATTATTATTTTGGTTTTTCTTACGTGTGCCCAGCAGCAAGAATCAAGAGTTTAAAACAATCGACAAGCCGTACAACATGACATCGAAAATGCATAACAATTCAACTACTTCTATACGCCGACCTTGCCAAAACAGGATACGCTTCTATACGCCCTGGCCTAAAGGATCTCGGGCTTGCAATTCTATGGTGAAATCAATGTGTGTACATGAGGATGAATGATTAACTCACTGTATATCCGCCCTCGAAAAACGAAAACCTTTGGGTAACGATATTATATCGTACCACAACATAATTCGGCGGATCCCTTCCGATCTGACGATAAAACCATAATTCTTCATCATTAATGAACCTAACTACAGTCGTGATCAAAAGCTCCCTAGGAAGAAAATGTCTATCGACAATGGCATGTATTGCGTCAATTTTGATCGCATCCATTTCAGTCCACTCGCCCCTTTTCACGTCCGTCAATTTCCAATACTTCCAGTCCACTCCATCCCTCTTCCACACAAGCCCTAGATATTTCCCTGCCGTGATGAAATCGGATAAACCAAGGAAAAACTTAAACGTCTTACTCGGTTGACTGAACTGATAGATCCTTTCAGTGTCGACATCCATCGCGACACCATTACAATGCCACGCATTATACCAGTAAAAAAATCCATCAATGAAGCGCGTAGTATAACCCAACGCAGCATTAACGCTAAAATCAACGTTTATTACAGCTTTAACATCAATGTATCGCCAAGCTGTATCGACACCTACAGTGAATACCCTCATCCATATTCGTCTGTGCTCATGCCAATCTGACCTATGATAACATTGTTCGACAGAAACATGAACCACTTTATACATACCAGATGAGGTAAGTCCGAAACCAGTGCTACTGGATAAATTGCTTATATCCAGTATTGGAGGTAGACTAATCATCACTTTAGTCACAGGGTTGACGAGACAATGTCGACCTGGGTCTGTCCAATGACGAAGTAGGACTAACCCATTAAACGAACCGATGAGTCGGCCAGGTGACGGAATTTGAAGCTTGGTTACCTCAAGTAGTGTACCGATACTGCTGCTGCTGCTGCTGTCTCGATCTACTGGCTCAAAATAATACACATAAGATTTGCCATGGAAGGGTTGAGCAATGTAACCGGGAGAAGCCAATTCAGGAAGACGAGGATAATGATGACGATGATGCGATGTAACAAAGAGAGGGTCCCTAACTATATCAAAAAATTGCTTACAGACATATCTCACGGCATCATGCAGGGCTGTCGCGGGAAGAAGAAGCAGAATGTCGAATAATATCTCTCTTGGAAGGTGAAAATAATGCATTTCAGCTTTCCTTCGTTTAGCCATGTCCTCCTCCTCGACTGTCGCCACCTGAAAATTTGATATGATAATGTAAAAAAGACGAGTCCAACATGTAGAAGTAAAGAGGTAATGCACCAAAGGGTAGGGATTCGATCTTTGATCTTCTTTTCAAACTCACAAGGAATCAAGAACTCGTGCAATTTGACACAGTACATTACACAGGCTAATCGTCTAATATTCGACCCAATTTGCCCTAACTTTGGGGGCGTTTCGTTGATCAAAAATATTAAAAAAGTTTTTTTTTTAAGATTGTTGACACTGGTTTATACAACCAGTTGTACATAGCAATGTACAATTGATTTTAAGATTTTGAGCTTTATCACAAAGATTTCGAGTTTTGCTGTAAATTTTCTGAGCTTTAGTGTAAAGTTGTCGATTTAAATCACATAAATGTTTAAGCTCAATAAATATACACAAAAGTTCAAAAACTTTGCCTTGTACAATACTATGGTTCAACCAGGTGTATAATCCTATTATTGTGTTTGAGTACTAGCCCGATACTACCGACCCTGTTATGATTCGTCATTCCAAACTCATAACTATGTACAAAACAAACGTCCCTTTAGATTAAACATTTGCGTGCCGCCGCCCTCTCCTACTTCATTCAGCCAGGTCGTTGACGCTTTTGGCCTTCTTTAATTAGGATTAATGATATTAATTATTTTCCTTAATTAATCTAATTATTATTTCCCGACTACTTTAAGATTACGATTTTGATAATTTTTGACAACCACAACAACAACAGAATTTGGGTACTAATGCAGGAGAATTGAAGTAATAATCAATCAATTTATAGCGCTATAAAACCATATAATAATCAATCAATCAAAGCAAATAAAATAGATTAATAAAAGAAATAATAATACCAGAGGAGGAGGAGGATGAGAGGAGGCGGAGGCGATAGAAGAAGGAGGCAACAAGTCATCTTCCATCGCCAGGTCACGTTCTTTTGGACTGAAATTAACCTAACTGAACGTAATTTAACTGAAGTGGACTGAAATATAGAGAGAAAATAGGTCTCCGGACTGAATATAAGTCCAAAAGAACAGGGCCTAGGTGTTCACCGTCATTTATTCTATTTTCGAAGTTTTTTTTTTTTTTTCTAACCCTATGCTCGCTTGAAATAAGGGTAATAGCCCGATATAATAGAACAAAAATGAACTAGAAAATAACAGTAAATGAACTATCTCTTCCAAAACTTTGTTTTCCCTTTGTTCTTTTCTCCAATCAAACCGTCACTAATATTACAAATTATTATTACGGTTTTTCTAACTTGTATCCACGACTAAAGACACACGTTAATAAGTTTATTAAAGCAAGAATATCAATTTATCGTGATAATATCAACATGATTCTTGCTTTAATTAGTAGAATAACGTGTGCCCAGTTGACAATTGACACAAGCTAAAAAAAAAATCGTTATTATAATTACTCCCCGCTAGTTTGGCTATTCATTCCACTTTTCTTTTTGAGCTTAGTTTGGTATCAGTTACTCTCTCTTGTGACAGAGGTATCTGTTATTTTATTATAACGGGTCAAATACCTTACGTTTAAAAAGTGGGTTGGTAATTAAGTTAGGTTATCCATAAACTTGCCTAAGGTCTCATGATGTGTACTTTATATTATGTGACTTTAGTTTACTTAATTTTTTTAGGTAAGATTCACATTTTATGGTCATCAGACTTAACAGATTTAGAAAAAATATAGGGGTTGACTGACCACTGACCTTAAACCCTCTTTCATTTGAGTTCTTAAGTGCTCAAATTTTCACCATTTTAGTTATGTGCAGTTGAGCATTACCCTTTGTTTTAAGGGTAGGTCTTCCTTGTGAGTTGTGACCGTCTTATTGGTAATCTATCACTCCCTCTGAGTTCCTATTATTGTCCCAAAATGTTTTTGGGTGAAAAATAAGGAGGGGAAATGAGTGGTTGAAAAAAAGGAGGAAGAGAGAGAAATAGGAGAGTAACTGTGAACCACATATTTATGGCCTAAAAAGAAAAGTGGACAAAAATCGAACTCAGTCCAAAAAGGAAAGTGAGACAATAATAGGAACTCGGAGGGAGTAGTAACTATGTCTTCGTAAATTATACGAAATATTCTTGTTTGGTGCGATAAAGGCATGAAAGGTGATCATATTGTGATAAAAATGATCCGACATGACACGAAACCTAAATTTATAACCCTAGTTTGATACCTTTATAACCCAAACTTTTATCGTATGCCTAAGAAAATTGTTTTTTTTTTCAAAAATTACACACCAAAAGTGATCTAGTCTAACTCAAAGTTTACAAGACCCAACTGGCTCATTCGCCAGATTTAAAATACGAGTAGGGATCGTCTCCATTACATTACATTTACTCCGCATCACTTTGGTAGTAAAATCAGATCGTTAGATCGTCCCCAAACGAGATCTTGGCTAATGAGAGTGCATGAAAATAGTGTAAGGCAATGTAAAGTTTTAAAATTGATGAATAAAGAAAGAGGGAACATAAAAGGAGCATTTGGCGTCCTAAACGGCTCTTTTTATTAAGTCTATATCCTTAGTAAAATGTGCCCACAAGACAACAAAAGTCACAAACGCCGACCTAAACAAAGTAGATCATGACTAATATATGGATCATCATGTTGATTTTTGGGGTAAAAAGACGTGGGTAAAAAGTAAAAACGATCACGGGTCAAATAATATTAGATCTGATAAACGGGTCAATTTTTGGTCGGATTGGAATATTTCAGGTTTATTAAGGGTATCGACTCGTTTGCTATCGTAACATTCGGGTCAGGTTGAGGTTAGGTCGTGTCAATTCAGATCACGATTCAAACTCTGGTCTTCAGTTCAAGCATCGGGTATGCTTGGACTAACCATTTTCTTGTCTTTATCTGGTTAAGTGAATAGATATTATTTGATCCGTTATAAATTTATGACGGATATACTGGTTACGGAAAAATGGTAGTAGTAAAAGCTAGAGGGTTGAGTGAGTGGGTTGGGTGATCATGGGTAAACGTGCACTAGTGCTTGATGTTGGTGGGGGCTTTATTTGCATTGGGTGTACTTGGTTTGGTTTGGGAACAGTCTATAGCTAGGCTCGTGGGCTTGAGTCTTGGTTGGTACACTCTAGGTGTGTGTCCTTACCTGCCCTTCAAACCTCTATTCTTGGTCCACTTAAAACTAGCCATGCATCAAGTCTTAGGTTCGGTTCTTCCTCGACTGAAGTGGGTTGTATTGAACTGCGTTAAATTGACTGTAACAAACTTAACTAGTAAGGTATGAGGTTCTTCTAAATTCCGTCACAAGGAAACTAACTAATACTCGTACTCCGTATATGTATCACAAACAACAGTAGATGACTAGATGTTGCTCAAGACGAAGTATCTGTAGTAAATCTTAAAACGAGTCGAATACTACCATATAATGCAAATAAAGACTTAATATTTGACATTTCTCACGATATACTTAACCCATTTCAAGATTTAAGAGTTAAAGACGGATAATTCCGTCACAGCTGTAGAAGAGTACTAGGTAATTGACAGGCTGTGTCCCCTTTGTATTGGGACCCTATCCCTTCACTTCCCCATATACAAGCAAATTTGACAGTCACTTTGTCTCCTCACCCCTTACTATTTCCTGCACTTCCCTTCTCATTTTTTCCACATCAATTATCTCCTCTCTATTCCTCTTACACAATCAGACTGTACACAACACAACAAGTCTTCTCTTTGTCTACATTTGTCTCCATCTTGTTCAGTATATCCGTCACAAATTCATATCAAACCAAATAATGTCAATATCCATTTGGTAGATACGGTTTTTGCTTCATAGGTTGGTCTAATCCAACCTGTCAGCAATTCACGACGGATATATCTGTCAGAAGACGGTCTTACTCCTCTTACTTTTGTTAGGTGAAAGTTGCTCACCTTACTCCTATTTCAAAGACCCCCCCCCCCTCTTACTAACTTTTCAACTAGTATATCTCTCTCTTAAAACACCAACTATCCCAACTCCAAACTCCTTAAACACCTTAAGCACATACACTTATCAACTATCATACACACTTCTTAATCTTGTTTTAGCTAAAAAGAATGAGGAAAATCATGTCAAAAAGTGTTGATGACACTTCTTCATTCTCCTTCTCAAGACGATACCTAAACTTCAAGAAAAAATCGTTAGACTGTCTCACAGAAGACGATAACAACGATCACGAAGTTATCCTTACACTTGATCACACCTCCTCATCACATTCCTTCTCAAGTCAAGACACCCCTAACCCTAACCCTAACCCTAACCCTAATCCAAACCCTAATGACATTGATAATCAACTTAAACCTAAACCTAAACCTAAAAAGCTCTATATTACTAAGTTCACATCATTTTTCACTAAGGGCAAGATAGGAAACAATCCCAATTCAAATTCAACTGCCCTTGGTTCAAAAGTGGTAGGGACACTATTTGGTTATAGGAGAGGACATGTACACATAAGTTTCCAAGTGAATTACAACTCTACCCCTTCATTCCTCATTGAACTATCAACCCAAACTAGTGTTTTGGTTAGGGAAATGGCTTCAGGGTTAGTAAGGGTAGCATTGGAATGTGACAAAAAATGGGATAAAAAGAGTAGTGTGAAGTTGCTTGATGAGCCTCTTTGGAGGGCTTATTGTAATGGGAAAAAATGTGGGTATGCTATGAAAAGGGAATGTGGGCCCGAGGAACAGCGTGTTTTAAACGCTATCGGGCCCATTACTATGGGGGCAGGTGTACTGCCCGGTGTCAGTAATGATAGTGGGGTTTATTATGATGCTGACGATGGTTTGGGGGGCTCGCCTCCTCGGGTCAAGACCGAAGGGGAGCTTATGTATATGAGGGCTAAGTTTGAGAGAATTGTCGGGTCTAAGGATTCGGAAGCGTTCTATATGATGAACCCTGATGGCACTGGAGGTCCCGAGCTTAGTGTTTACTTGCTGCGAGTATGAGACTGTCTCATGATAAAATTACTGGTGTCTTTGTATCGGGTATAATAATAATCTTAGGTTTAAAAAGTAAGAAGAAATGTTTTGATGGCATATCCATATCCTAAGTTAAATCATGAAGATTATCATATTGTATGTATGGCTATCATTTTTGCTTGCAAAATTTGGTCTAAAATTGGCCTTGGATGTATCTATATGCTTAACTATTACTATGATTCTAAGATTTGTCTCAAGGATGTACTTGTCTCAACTATTATGTTCATAATGAAATCGATGAAGTTGCATTCCCGTCTTCTTAGTTAAAGCGCGTTACTAACCATTACGAGTTTATCTCCTTACGAGAAACTTAGCATCGATCCTTAGGGATCAAATGTGGGTTAATTCAAGTCGAAAATAACGAGTTGTTTTCTAGTCGGGTCTTAGTTGCATTAAATCATCTCGAGAAGTAATAAATGTAACACGTTATCTAAGACATCAACTAACACATCAATATATAAGCTGGATTTTAGTCGATTTATTGGGTCTGGTCAACTTTTGACAGGTTGGATCCAATGTCTTTTTTAATGTGTTACATTGATTACATATGATGTGATGATTAAATGAGGCATGAAGAAGGGAAGATAGTGTTTAGTGTTAGTGTTAGTGTTAGTGGGTAGAGCAGATCTCTTGTTTCATTTTTGTGTCTCATTCTGTGTGTCACACCATATACCGGATGATACATTACCTATTGAATCAATAAAATATGCAACAAATATCATAATTAGTTGATGTGTCATCCAGTGTATGGTGTGGCACACAGAATGGGACACAAAACGGAACAGGAGATCCGCACTGGTTAGTGGGAGACCATATGGTTGAAGAATGACAAGTAAATTTGACAATCCAAGCTTAAGGCTATCATCGGCGTGCACCTAAATATATTCATTGTTTCTTACTAATCATACTCTTCCCCATTTAATTATGCTAATCATGTTCAACAATCAACTTTTGTGGCTCTATTTTGTTGTAATATTTGACAAATTTGAGTCAATGTTTCTCGACTTTTCGATCATTCGTTTACCTTTATTTACATCGGTAAAAAAAAAAACCTTAATAGAAAAGCTGGTGTTATATTAATGGAGGCAAATTATGGTCTGTGACGGGTGTATTTGTCAAAATTTTATTACAGATCAAATAAGACTCAGATCACTTATATAGATAAAAACACATGCAATTTACTAGGCTCGAGTTTTGTCATGTCTAACCCTGTCGTGTTACAGAGTATTATTCAATCAGTCGCCGACTTGTGACAGATACGGTATGAAATTTGATCTATGGGTTACAGCTAGGGTGAACCCAAATCTATGGGGATTCCTTGGAATTTTGTCATATTTTCATTGTTTTGAGGTGATTAAACAAAGGTGAAAGCATGTCTATTTTGAGGTTTTCTAGTTGCTTTTACCATTTATTTACTCACAATAGTTAACTTTTTTGTGGTTTTTTACCCTCTTACCATGCACTCTTCTTTAAATCATGCTATAATAATCCTAGGCCTTGGAACTCCCAAAGATAATACCGTAAATTACTGGCATATTCGTCATAAATTTGTAACGGTTTAAATAATATTTGTATTCACTTGGAGTACTATTCATTATGTTTGTCTTATCTAATCATGTGACATTATTTGATCTGTCACCGATTTGTGACGTACTAACTCAGGATATAGCACAAGTGACAAACCACTCTATTTTTATTTTATTTTTACTAATTTTACGTTCTCGGTTGTCCGTTTCAAAAGAAGATAGAGAACTTTGAATTGAAACGAAGTGAGTATTTGACAGAATTTTCATATTTTGACTGGGTAAATATACGTATTTTGTTTAGTTGTAGCAATAAATGAATGTAAAGAATATCTCATGTAATAACCAGAAGAAAAAAACGGAAATTCATAGGAGTAAGTGAGTAAACTACGAGAAAATAAAAATAATCACTCTCATTTGAGAGATCTTACAATAACGTCCGTGAGACGTCTGATACAAGTTTTTGTGTTTTTTCGATGGATTTATGTGAATCAAGTAAGACCAAAACCATGAACTCAAGAGAGCCCAATCCAGTCCAAATAAAATTAGTGTAGATGATGGGCCATCTGATTCGGGCCGAACTGAACGAAAGGCCCATGATTGGATGTATCTCTAAATGATACATCTGTTTGTACCGTTTTTTATAACAAGTGTACTCATTTTATATTTCTAAGTACTATTTTAGGTTAAGCGTATCTCTTCATTTGTAATTGGTCTCTCAATAAACTTAACAAAAATATTCGTCAAAAAATTTTTGAATGATTATTATTATTTCTTTTATTATTTCTTTGGTATTATTATTATTTCTTTTATTAATCTATTTTATTTGCTTTGATTGATTGATTATTATATGGTTTTATAGCGCTATAAATTGAATGATTATTACTACCTCCCATTCATTGGATTCCTACCATTTTATTAAAATATACCTCACATATATTCAATAAATGGTAGGAATCCAATGAATGGGAGGGAGTACTTCAATTCTCCTGCATTAGTACCCAAATTCTGTTTCTGTTGCTGCGGCTGTTGTTGTTGTTGTGATTGTCAAAATTTATCAAAATCGTAATCTTATAGTCGGGAAATAATAATTAGATTAATTAATTAAAATAATTAATATCATTAATCCTAATTAAAGAAGGCCAAAAGGGTAAAATCACGTATAAAGCGTCAACGGCGGCATGCAAATGTTTAATCTAAAGGGACGTTTGTTTTGTAAATAAGTTACGGAGTATGAGTTTGGAATGAGGAATCGTAACAGGATAGGTAGTATCAGGCTAGTACTCAACCACAATAATAGGATTATACACCTGGTTGTTGTACCATAGTATTGTACAATCAAAGCAAAGTTTTTGAGTTTTTGTGTATATTTATTGGGCTTATAAAAGTTTTTGAGCTAAGTTGTAAGTTTTTGAGCTTAAACATTCATGTGATTTAAATCGACAACTTTACACTAAAGCTCAGCAAGTTTACAGCAAAACTCGAAATCTTTGTGATATAGCTCAAAATCTTAAAATCAGTTGTACATAGCTATGTACAACTGGTTGTATAAAGCAGTGTCAAAAATCTTAAAAAAAAATCATTTTTAATATTTTTGATCAACGAAACGCCCCCAAAGTTAGGGCAAGTTGGGTCGAATATTAGACGATTAGCCTGTGTAATGTACTGTAATGTGTCAAATTGCACGAGTTCTTGATTCCTTGCGAGTTTGAAAGATCAAAGATCGAATCCCTACCCTTTTTGGTGCATTACCTCTTTACTTCTATACGTTGGACTCGTCTTTTTTACCTATCATACCAAATTTTCAGGTGGCTAGAGTCGAGGAGGAGGACATGGCTAAACGAAGGAAAGCTGAAAGGCATTATTTTCGCCTTCCAACAGAGATATTATTCGACATTCTGCTTCTTCTTCCCGCGACAGCCCTGCATGATGCCGTGAGATATGTCTGTAAGCAATTTTTCGATATAGTTAGGGACCCTCTCTTTGTTACATCGCATCATCGTCATCATTATCCTCGTCTTCCTGAACTGTCTTCTCCCGGTTACATTCTTCAACCCTCCCATGACAAATCTCATGTGCATTATTTTGAGCCAGTCGATCGTGACAGTAGTAGTATGGGTACACTACTTGAGGTAACCAAGGTTCAAATTCCGTCACCAGGCCGACTCATAGGTTCGTTTAATGGGTTAGTCCTAGTTCGTCATTGGACAGACCTAGGTCGATACTGTCTCGTCAACCCTGTGACTAAAGTGATGATTAGTCTACCTCCGATACTGGATATAAGCAATTTGTCCCGTTTATCCAGTAGCACTGCTTTCGGACTCACCTCATCTGGTATGTATAAAGTGGTTCATGTTTCTGTCGAACAATGTTGTGGTAGTTCGGACTGGCATGAGTACAGACAAGTATGGATGAGGGTATTTACTGTAGGTGTCGATACAGCTTGGCGATACATTGATGTTAAAGCTGTAATCAACGTTGATTTCAGGGTTAATGTTGCGTTGGGTTGTACTTGTACTCCGCGCTTTATTGATGGAATTTTTTACTGGTATAATGTGTGGCATTATAATGGTGTCGCGATGGACGTCGACACTGAAAGGATCTATCAGTTCAGTCAACCGAGTAAGATATATAAGTTTCTCCCTGGTGTATCGAATTTCATCACGACAGAGAAATATCTAGGGTTTGTGTGGAAGAGGGATGGATTCGACTGGAGGTATTGGAAATTGACGGACGTGAAAAAGGGTGAGTGGACTGAAATGGGTGCGATCAAAATTAAAGCAATACATGCCATTGTCGACAAACATTTACTTCCTAGGAAGCTTTTGATCACGTTTGTAATTAGGCTCATTAATGATGAAGAATTATGGTTTTATCGTCAGATCGAAATGCATTCTCCGCGGGATTGTGTTGTGGTACGATATAATATGGTTACCCAAAGGTTTTCGTTTTTCCAGGTCGGGTGGATATATATCGACTCTCTCATTCATCCTCATGTACACACATTGATTTCACCATAGAATTGCAAGCGGGCGTACTCGTATAGTCGTATGTTTATGGATATCAAAATCGGAAAGAAAGGGAGCGAAATGCGCGCAGTGCTCGAGGCGTATCCGGTGTAGTTGATTTTAATCTAAAACATTTGGTTGAATTGTTACGCATTTTTGATGTCATGTTGTACGGCTTGTCAATTGTTTTAAACTCTTGATTCTTGCTGCTGGGCACACGTAAGAAAAACCAAAATAATAATAATAATCTGTGATATTAGTGACGGTTTGATTGGAGAAAAGAACAGAGAAGGGAAAACAACAATGGAAAACAGACGTGAGCTCGAAAAGGAGAAAAAACAACAATGGAAAAACAAACATGGGGACGAAAACGATATTTTACTCTTTATCTCTAGATAAAAATCCGACATGGGTTCTTTCGAAAGGTTAAATCACTTGATTAAACATCGATCTAGACGACCCTAAATCACATTGGATCCAATATGGGTCAATCCATAGGAAAAAAAAATACTACTTGTATCATACAATGTCGCTAGTCACTATAATAAGATTAATGGTACAATGTCGTTTCAGTCTAACACAAATCGATCCCTGAAGGTTTTGGACCGAATATTTAAGACCGAGTCTAAATAATCTACAGGAAAGTCATCGGAAGAGAAATGAACGAGGCTTCAGAAACTACCGTGACTATAATGATGCATGAATGGCCTTCCATAACGTGGACTGGCAGGAATCGGGAGGCCTAGGCCTATTGGACTGAACGGTTCACTTTGATGGTAGTCGTATGGGCGTTGAGAGACAGGAGGAGATCCAAAACTGAACGGAGGAGACATTCCATGGACAAAATTCTGTCTATAATTGTGCTGCTGATTCCGAGAGAAGTCAAAAGGGTTTTCATATGAATGTCGAGGGAAAGGGGGGGATAGGTCTCGGTTTGCCCAAAGAATATGGTCTGCATTTTTGGGTATAGGAGAATTTATACCAGGAAAATTTATCGTCATGTTGTTTTGCGACTGCTGTAAACCTAATGGCGGACTGTTTCTCTTAGTCGTACGGTAAGTTTCACTGTCATCAAAGATCGTGATTCCTGAAGGTTCGTCATCTTCTTCTGCACCTGATTAACAAAGGTTTGACAGAAATACGGACGTTTCATTTACTATCGCGAATGCAAAACCAGTATTTTCATCATCGTAATAAGCACATGCATAGCATAAGGTTGATAGCTGAACTTTTATCGTAAGAAAACGACTTACCTAAGTATCCGGGTGGGTATCCAAGTTCACGCATCCGATTCAGCCATGGAGGTGGATCAAGCTCCTGAAACAAAAACGTAACAAATTAATACCGCTCAATGCAAGCAAGAGTCTAAAATAGAACGTTGAATTCCGTTTGCATAAGAAAAATGTGTCGTCTTACCCCTAGACTCAGCACCTTCCGTGTTTCAGCGGATAGGGAACCCGGTGTGAGCCCGTCAAACTTTCCTGCGGGTGAATCCTGGTAGTAACGGGTTGGAACACGTGGGTTGTTGCTATTTTGGTTCCGTTTGCTTTGAAATTCTTTGCGAGCGCTGTTTACAGCGTCCTTATTGAAGGGTTTTGTACACCCGCTGAGAGGATGATTATATGAACCACAGTTGAAGCAACGAGGAGCTTCACGTAAATCTACGCCACTGCATCCAAAGAGAACCGTATCAATATACACAATTTTTTTACCGTAACAAGAAAGAGTAACCGTATACATAATGCAAGTTGTTTACCTCGCTTCACTGGCGACAGTGTCAGTAGCCAAGCCAACAGCAAACCCTCGATCATACACAGGTGTACATTCCTGATTCAGTATCGCTGACTCCTTACGTTGCCTTTTCAAAACAGGAACATCCATCGAAAAGGACTAGCATCCAGAAGATAATTTAGTTAGGTTGTCGTCTGAAGACGTAGATAAAGATAGTGAGGTAGAGAGACGGGGAAGAAGAGCGTACCACAGTCGACATCTTGTCTGAACCAACTTGTAATGCAGGAAAGTAAGTCTCCTCCCCAGATTCTAACGAATCAGCCGAATCCTGAAATCAAGTGAAGATGAAAGATCTCACGTGTCAGTCGATGACATAACTATTACAGTATTTTCTTTTTGAAATGTGTCGTGAACTGCAAAAAAAAACAAAAAAACTCACGTCGACTGAAGCACACTGTTTGGCATGCCAATCAGACCATTGACTCAGAAATTCATCGAGCTTTCTTTTGCTACGGCTGAAATAAGATTGCAAAAGATTATGTAAAAGCTAAATATAGGCAGACGTAAACTCGAAATTGATGTTCATATATATACTGACCTCGGTAAAGAACTGAAAACTACACGGACAGAGGATTCAGTGTTATTGCATTCTTCTAGAACCCGTTTAACACCTATTATGTACAAGTGACGACAGTGTGAAATTAACAGAACGACAGATGCGTATGTCCTAACTGAATCACGAGAGGACTTTGTTTGCAGAAAATTACCTCGCTTCTCATGAACATTGACAGTATCGTTTGCTGTAGTATGATCACGCTGATTTTCTTTAAGCGGTCCAATATCTTCCATAATAAAGACGCCATCCTCAATATGACCAACAGCGTTTCCAAGTACATCGACAGACAAATTATTACTACCGAGATCATTTGAATTCTGTGAGGCAGAAAGACACACGCTATCCTCGGAAGCCATTGTTATATGCCTGAAGATACAGTCGAATCTGAGATGTTATCAAGTGTATCCAGACAGTTCATCGAGAGTCAACGATTAATATGATAAATTAACTAGACCCATTGACAACCCGACCCGAATTCCAACCCCAAAGAGATGCTGACCCGATATGACTGAACCCAATATAACCTGACCTGACCTAGCCAATCCAAACTTGACCCGATATGCCTGAACCCAATATAACCTGACCCAACTTACCCGACCCAAACCTGACCCGATATGCCTGAACCCGATATAACCTGACCCGACCCAAACCCAACCTGGCCTACCCGGTTGCCAACCCTACTTTCACCCTCACTGTCGACGACCAACACTGTGTCGGACTCATGACACCTCGTAAAAGAGTCTGAGTAACACATCCAACTGAATTCAACTAAAGAAATAAGCACACGAAACTAAAAACAGATCTAAAAAGGTCAAAGAAACAATCTTTATTAAATTTCCTACTGCCAGCAATCATGGGGAATCTACTGAATTCGACATGAGAAAACTCGCTATCCAAAATTTTAATTCTAGATTCACCGCACAGCAACTATGGTGATGAAATCAATCAAACATCAAGCAAACATGGCGAAATTAAGTAAAAAATCTGGACCTCAATGAACAATTTACTAGATTCATCCCGAATTCGAGCTCGAGACCATAGTTAAGATTTAAGAACCCTAAATTGCTGGGTTAACTAAGCAGAAATCAATTAATTGAAGAAAAAAAACAGGGGAAATAAGCACACAAAACAAAATACAGATCTAAAAAGGTCAAAGAAACAAGCTTTATTAAATTTCCTACTGTCAGCAATCAAGGGGAATCTACTGAATTCAACACGAGTAAACTCGATACCCAAAATTTTAATTCTAGATTCGCCGCAGAAATAAATTGATTGAAGAAAAAAACAGGGGAAGAGAAGTACCAGGAAAAATTGAGGGGAATTGGAGGAGACGAAGAAGAAGGTAGAGAGCCAAAAATTTGAAGGAGTGAAATAGTGAATATGAATAGTGAATAGTTTTGCCCGCCTTTTGTAGACCTCACACGGTAACATGATCTTTGGTCTTATCCGAGTCCTAATGAATTATGAAACCGTCTCATACGATAATTTAGTGTTATTTTCCAACAAAAAAAATAATAATAATAATAATAATAATTTAGTGTTATTTAGGAAATTTTGGGAAAAAGAAAATATACGGAATAAGTAAATATGGAGTATAATGTGTGTTTGTATTATGGATTTAGGAAATTTTGGAATAAAGGAAATAGACGGAATTAGTAAATATGATTTGTTGTTTGTATTGTGGATAGGGGTGTTCAATATCCGGTCCAGATTCAATGGGATATATATTCTACGGTTTTGTCTAGTCTAATTCAAATAGACGAGAATCCAAACCTGGTCTGGCCTGGTCTAAACCTGGGAAAAAAACCATAGAATATATATCCCATTGAATTGAATTTGGACAGGATATTGAACACCGAAAAAAATGGACTAATGGGCATGTATTAGTCTCGCGATCCAATAAAAATTACCTAGTTACACCAATATTCATCGATGAAAATACAAGCGCGTTGATACATTTGAGTGAGTGCTAAACTAGTTAGGAAACGAGTTGAAACCAGAATCTAACTTCATACAGAGTAATTCATACCCAGCAGAGTAATTCGACAAAAAAAAAGCGACAATACTTTCGAGCGAGTGCTAAACTAGTTAGGAAACAGATTGAACCCAGAATCTAACTTCATATAGAGTAATTCATACCCAACAGAGTCATTCGACAAAAATACAAACGACAATACTTTCGAGCGAATGCTAAACTAGTTAGGAAATAGATTGAAACCAGAGTCTAACTTCATACAGAGTAATTCATACCCAACCCAACAGAGTAATTCGACAAAAATACCAGCTTCAATACATTCGAGCGAGTGCTAAACTAGTTAGGAAACGGATTGAAACCAGAATCTAACTTCATACAGAGTAAGTCATACCCAACAGAGTCATTCAAATTGAAACCATAATCTAACTTCATACAGAGTAATTCATACTCAATAGAGTTGTTCGAATTGAAACCAGAATCTAACTTCATACAGAGTAATTCATACCCAACAGAGTAATTCGACAAAACCACAAGCAACAATACATTCGAGCGAGTGCTAAACTAGTTAGTCAAGGAAACGGGTTGAAGCCAGAATCGACCATTTTCTGAAGTGGCCAAAAGAGAGGTTTAGGAAGATCATCCCAAGCAAACCAATCCCACCCATCACATTTCTCAGGCTCTACATTCTCAGGCACTTGATCTAAGTCGGCCGGAACTGCTCGCATGAAGACTGTCACGTAATGCACTGGCGTTGGTGCTTCGAGGAAGACGTTGTTGGTCACTGTTAGTAGCTCGATTTCTGATATGTCCATTCCGGTTTCTTCCTTCACTTCTCGAGCTGCACATTCCTCGAAACTTTCTCCTGTAATTTCGGATCAATGACAAATTCTGTTTAAGATGGATATATATCGTTCAATTGAGACAAAATGAACGACAACTGAACTAAATTGGGTTGAATTTAACTCAATTAAGCCGCAAAAGGGTCTGAGTGTATTTTCAGCTTACTTCAGTCACGTTCAACTATTTTTTGTTTAGTTAAGTCAGGTCTCGTTATTTATTTTATTTTATTTTTTATTTTTTTAGAAAAGAGAATTTTATTGATGAATAAAAAAAACAGTTTACAAAAAATTGGTGAACATCAGCGCGTGCTTCGGCATTATGCGCTATCGAAATTTTTTGAATCGTTTGAAGGATTATTATTATTATTATTATTATTTATTATCAAACAGAACTTGTATTAAGATCAAAACAAATTACAAGAAGTTATTATTATTATTATTATTATTGATTATTTTAGGAATTGATAATATTGGAGCTAAGCTGAAAAGAACACGACCTAACTCACTTCAGTTGATTTTGTTCATTTCGATTAATTTTTGCCTAATTTATTTTAGTTAAATTCAATTAAGTTCTAGAGTATACACGTTATCACGTTATGTATGTGATCGTATTAAGAGAGAATTAATCAATTAATCGACGAAAAAAGACTTTAACACGTGCGAATTAAAGTCGAATTGAATATATGACATTGACGAAATTTAAACACGACAATTGTACGTACTACCTCTCCTTATTTTACCAACTAAATCAGTTCGACAAAACTCATAATTCAAAGTACCAGACATATCTCAGCGTAAATTTTTTTTTTTTTGTGACCGATATATCTGAACGAAATATTTAAAAAATAAAATAGAGCAAAAATTCTTATTTGCAACGAATATATCTAAACGAAAAATTTAAAAAATAAAATAGAGGAAGGGAGAAGAGAGAAAGAGACCGAATTCGAGGTTGCCTCCGGCGAGAGCGAAGGTGGAGTTACCGACGGAAGCACGGCGGCGGCCTAGTAAGACTTTGTTTTGTTTTAATAGGAATACCACCACCGCCACCTTTGGCGCCGCCGCAGCCGCCGCCGGAATCTGGGTTGTTGTTGTGGTGGTGTTGGTAATATCTTCCATTTACGGCGTCGTTTTGGTGTTTTACGATGAGTATTGAGTAAAGATTGTTTTGACCAATAATTTGATGTTTTTGATGAGGAAAAAAAAGAGCAGGAATTGTTTTTAAATTAAATTCTTGTTCGTGACGAAGATTTCTGTTATATATTGTAACGGGTTAAATATTATCTTTTTTTTATTTATTTAAATAGATAATATTTGAACTGTTATAATATTACAGACGGATAAATGCGTAACCAGGATTAATTGTTTACCTTGGTACAAAGGGATTGCTTACTTTAAACTTTACTTTTTACTAATTTTTGATTATTTATTTGTTAAGTTGGATTACCCTTTTATTTGACCGAATGTTGTTCTTTTGATCTGAAATAGGCGGAATTCAAAGGAATTGAAATGAATTGAATTGAATTGATCCAAGACGATATGGAATATCCAAGACAAAATGAATCTAAAGCTCGATTGGGTAAAATGAAAAGATGTTGAAAAGAACGTAGCCTAAAGTCTCGTTCTTTTGGATTGAAACTAACTGAACTAAACTTAACTGAGCTAAAAAATATCTAAATTTAACCGAAAATGTCTGAATATAAATTCAAAAGAATCGGTCTAAATCCGCGAACATCACATGTGTAAATACACTAGAAAAATACTAGTATAGTCCAAGCATGGAGATCCAAAAAAGGTGTTGCGTGCGACTAATAACACACAACAGAAGTCACACAAAATAGTTGGTCTTTCTTGTGACGGGTAAATCCGTCATAAAGATATAACGGGTTAAATATTATCCACATGTTAGAAAAGATAAAATTAGAACACATCAGGAATATCAATGTTTTGTCTTTATCTACACCATATGGATAATATTTGATCCGTTACAAGTTTATGACGGATATAATAAATTTGTGCATAGGACATACATGACTCAGAATGTTGTGCACGTGATGCTGTACTCGCATACGCATGAACAATGAACATACACATATACGACCCCTGGATATTCGGAGAAATTGTCCACATTAAATGAATTTGTAACAAAAGAATTCAAACCACACCCAATAACCCGACCACTTCTTCAAGAGCTACTCTCATTTTCTTTTCTGTTTCGAGTCCCAACTTAACCTGAACGGCTGAACCAACTGACTAATCGAACAAATTGAAAAATCTGACCGGTCTGAGCCTCTCGACCCGTTGTGTCTACTAATAAAGAGTGAAAAAAGAACGACAAGCGTAAAAAACGAATGTTGAGCAGAAACCGAGCCCCAACTAACTTCAAGTTGCTTGCGAGCTGTCTCGTGTCATTATCACCCCTAACTTATATAGCCATATATTAATCGAGCTAATTGAATTTGAAAATAGTGACTTCTTTTGCATTCCGGACTCCTTTTAAGATAGGTCATCCGGCTTAAACTTATAACGGTCAAATAACAAGTGTTCTGCCTTTGTATTATCCAAACTACTTGACTCATTACTCCCGCCGTTTCTATGATTTCTTCCACCTTAAAAGTTGCACATTTCTTAAGAAAAATAATAAAATAATTAAAAACAGAGAGAGTAAAGTAGGTGGGCCAGTAAGAGAGAAGTGTGATAGAAAAAAAAGTAAAATGGAAGAAATCAAAGAAATGATTGAAAAAGAAAATGTGGAAGATATCAAAGAAACGGAGTATAATTTATAAGTAGATATATCGGGTAAACGGGTAAACCGGGTCAGACCACTTTTAGGTTATATAAATCGGGTTGACTTCGTGTCGAGTTGAACCGTTTCAGGTTCAGGTCATTTTCGGGTTTTCTATTTTTAATTTTTTTTTTTAGGGATATCGACTCATTTTCTACAATAACATAGGTGGACATAGTTTAAGGTATCAGAACCGAGTCATTCGAGTGGTGGATAGGTGGGGTCAACTGAAGTAATGAATAGTAGCGAAAACATTTGCGTTTCTTCACCTGATTGACGGTCTGGGATTCTTCTTTCGTCAGTCGTCTTCATCGCCTTTCGAAAATGGCAGCAGCAATAAATACCACCAAAACCCTAGAATTTTCACCTCATTTTTGATTCAACTTCTACCCCCAAAATTCATCGCCCATACAGCTTACTACCAGCATCAGGTACCCGTATCAACCCCCAATTTTCTCATTTTTCAACTTCAATCGTTTGATCACCTGTTTTTTCATAGCGATTTTCAGTATGCAGCTGTTGTTCTATGAATTCCCCTAATTCATCGCGAAATTGACAATTGACTTGGTACTTTAGTTGTGTGATTGTGTGATTGTTTGATTTTTTGATTGTGTTGTTTAGTTGAGGATGTTAAGTTTTGATTGAATTTCCGCATTTACGATAATTAATTCATCGTTAAAATGACAATCTGCAATGTCAATTTTCAACTTCAATCATTTGATCACCGTTTTTTCATAGCGATTTTCAGTATGCAGCTGTTGTTCTATGAATTCGCCTAATTCATCGCGAAATTGACAATTGAACTGATACTTATAGTTGTGTGATTGTGTGATTTTTTTATTGGAACTTTTTTGATTGTGTTGTTTAGTTGAGGATGTTAAGTTTTGATTGAATTTCTGCATTTACGATAATTAATTCATCGTTTAAATGACAATTGAATTGGTATTTTGGTTATGTGGTTGTTTGATTGGAACTTGTATGGAATGGTTGAATGGTGTGGTGTTTAGTTGAGGATATTTGCGTGGGTTTGGGGGGATGTTAAGTTTTGACTGAATTTCCGCGTTACGATAATGGAGGAAGGTGATATTTGCGTGATTTTGGTAGAATGTTAGGTTTTGATTGAATTTCCGCGTTATAGTGATTTTCAGTATGCTGCTGTTGTTCTATGAACCCGCCTAATTCATCGCGAAATTGACAATTGAATTGCCAAACTGGTACTCTGATTATGTGGTTGTTTGATTGGAACTTGTGAAATGCTTGAATGGTGTGGGGTTTAGTTGAGGATATTTGCGTGATTTTAGGGGGATGTTAAGTTTTTATTGAATTTCCGCGTACCTTTGAGGATTCCCATGGTAGTCTGAAATTCTATGAGTTATCAAGTAGGAGTAGTTCGTATGATCGTATCAGCTATGTCCCCTATGACCTGGAAATTCATTGGTGTGGTGTTTGGAAACTTTGAATCGTTTTTGTTTTTCTTAATTTGATTTTAGATACTTATTCGATTATTTGCGTTCAATCCCATTTCCGAATTCCAAAATGTTTGTGAATTGTCCGTTTCCCCTTTCCCTCAGTTGTAATCCCGTGCGTGTTTTGTTGGAGAAAATAAATTAGGAAAAAATATATTCTGACGACAATTGTGTGGGAAAAAAACCATGATAGAGGATTGAATATCGGAAGGTTTGAAATGACTAGCATTGGTAGGAATTTGGGAAAGCCAAATTTGAACTAGGTTCGAGTTGCTTACTGAGTTTCAATTCCAAATTCTTAAGGTTTCCAAAGGTTTGAAGTGTCTCAATTACGGAATTCAAGTTTCCAAACGTACCATGGGAATTTCATCTTCCACATGAGATAATCCTTTGAAATTCTATTCCAGCTTTGCAATGTATATTTTGTTTGCGTTTCGAGGAGTCTTTAAAGATAGGTTGTCTTACTATGTTTAGGCTTTTAAGAATAGTAAAGTTGCTTTAGGAATTTAGGGCTATGGTCGTGGACTCGTGGTAGTAAAGATTTTGGATTGACTAGGGTGGAAACAGGTCATTTAGCTAACCGATTTACACAAACCCACCGTAATATATGGTATCAAACTTGTAGCAGCTGTGAGGTTTTGTTGACCTACATTATCACCACTTAAAAGATTATGTGCCTAAAGCCGTACTTTATTTTTTACTTAGTCAAAGTTGACTTTGTCTCTGACCATGGTTGACTCCTTCAATGTGTTTACTTCGTCTTTTGGCAGGCTAGTAACAAGTAGAAGTGACTCTGGCTTTACTGCTTTTGTCAATGGAGTCGTGCAATTGTATCGAGCCACAATGGCCACCAGATGATCTGTTGATGAAGTATCAATATATATCTGATTTCTTCATTGCCCTTGCTTACTTTTCTATCCCATTGGAGCTTATCTACTTTGTTAAAAAATCGGCTGTGTTTCCGTATAGATGGGTGCTTGTGCAGTTTGGTGCGTTTATCGTGCTTTGTGGAGCAACCCATCTAATTAGTTTGTGGACCTTCAGAATACATACAAAAACAGTGGAAGTAGTTATGACCACTGCAAAGCTTCTAACGGCCATTGTCTCATGTGCTACTGCTCTTATGCTCGTACATATTATTCCTGACTTATTGAGTGTTAAAACGCGGGAACTGTTCTTGAAAAATAAGGCTGCACAGCTGGATAGAGAGATGGGCCTCATTCGTACCCAAGAAGAAACAGGGCGGCATGTAAGAATGCTGACACATGAGATAAGAAGTACCCTTGATAGACATACCATTCTTAAGACAACTCTTGTTGAACTGGGTAGGACTTTGGCTTTGGAAGAGTGTGCTTTATGGATGCCAACTCGTACTGGGTTAGAACTTCAGCTTGCTTATACACTCCGTCAGCAAAATCCTCTGGGCTATACTGTCCCCATTCAGCTTCCTGTAATCAATCACGTCTTCGGTACAAATCGTGCTGTTAAAATCTCACCGAATTGTCCCGTGGCTAGAATTCGTCCCATAACGGGGAAGTACGTGCCTGGGGAGGTGGTTGCTGTTCGTGTGCCTCTTCTTCATCTTTCTAACTTTCAAATTAACGATTGGCCTGAATTATCTACAAAGCGATATGCGTTGATGGTCTTGATGCTTCCTTCAGACAGTGCTAGACAATGGCATGTTCATGAGCTGGACCTTGTCGAAGTTGTGGCGGATCAGGTTTGTATATGTCTTATCAGTTTGCTGTTAAATTTTTCTCTTCCTGTTCTCTGATGAGATGTGTCCAATACTTTTGATTCAGGTAGCAGTTGCTCTATCCCATGCTGCAATATTGGAAGAATCAATGAGAGCACAACAGCAGCTTATGGATCAAAATGTTGCTCTTGATTTAGCCAGGAGAGAAGCGGAGACCGCGATTCGAGCTAGAAATGACTTTTTGGCTGTGATGAACCATGAAATGAGAACTCCAATGCACGCAATAATTGCGCTTTCCTCTCTATTGCAAGAGACGGATTTAACTCCTGAGCAGCGATTGATGGTCGAAACAATTTTGAAGAGCAGTAATCTTTTGTCGACGCTAATAAATGATGTATTGGATCTTTCACGGCTTGAAGATGGCAGCCTTAAGCTTGATGATGGTGTTTTCAGTCTACATAACTTGTTTAGAGAGGTAATTCTATTCCCCTATTCGTGGCACAGGTCTTGAATGTTTATGTTCGTTCTCACGTTTAGTACAAACGCTTATCTTTTCTATATGTGGTATCGAAATATTACTCCCTCCATCCCATTTATATCGTCGCCTATCGAGTCTGACCTTTGATGGTCAACCATTGTCTGACCATTAGTTTGTCCAAGTGTATGCAGAGTCACTTTATAGAATTTGTGATGTTTGATTCACCAAAACACTTTTTTTTTTTCACTTTTTTTTTTCACAATTATCATGTTCAAGATGCCGGCCTTTTTTCTGCAGGTCTTTAACTTGATTAAGCCGATCGCATCAGTCAAGAAGCTATCAATTACACTAAGTTTGGCTTTGGATGTTCCTGAGTTTGCTGTCGGTGATGAAAAGCGGTTGATGCAAATTCTTTTAAATGTTATTGGTAATGCCGTGAAATTTACGAAAGAAGGAAGCATAACAGTTGCAGCTTTTGTTGCTAAAGCAGAGGCTTTGCGAGATCTTCGCACTCCTGATTTCATACCAGTTGCAACTGATAATCACTTTTACATCCGTGTGCAGGTATATTTTATGTATTTATACTTTATACTAGTATGTCTTTCATCTTTCGGAGGGCCCATTCATTTTCTCTGCTGACATGCGTTAATTTAGGTGAGGGATTCAGGACCTGGTATTAGTCCGCAAGACATTCCCAAGCTGTTCACCAAATTTGCGCAGGTGCAAACACTCGCAAATCGAAATGCTTGTGGCAGTGGACTTGGCTTGGCCATTTGCAAAAGGTAAACAAACCGTGTTTCCCTTCCTATAACTATCTCATTACGAAGTCAACGTGAATTGTATGATTTGTTTGCTGTACATTATCCATTAAATCACATAACACATAGTTTTAAATTACTCAATATATCTTGTATTCTTGTGTTGTGTTATTGAATTCTAAATTTGAATTTTTTTTTTATCATGTCGATGCTAGGTTTGTAAGTCTTATGGAAGGGAACATCTGGCTTGAAAGTGAAGGTCTTGGGAAGGGCTGCACTGCCAACTTTGTCGTCAAACTTGGAATTCCTGAACGCTCAAATGAAGCTTTGATTCCATTTGTTCCTAAACCAATACCATCAAGCTTTCCTGGCCTCAAAGCTCTTGTTATGGACGAGAATGGGTTAGTAGTCGACAAACCTTTCCGTCAATTCATTCATTCATCAGATTTTTTTTGTGTTAATTCTGTCTGAATACTACTACCGATACGAGGTATCACCTGAGAAATTACCGAGAATCACCGCAACCCATCAGTGTGACGTCCAATTAAGGACCGGTTATACCAATACCGTGACTGATATTGAGATTTTGAACTATGCCCCATATGGTTAGCGTGTCTTTAATCGATATACTTAATTCTGTATTTACCTGCTCACGAGTCACGATGCAGCGAAATGCCTGATTAGATTTTTGATGATTCCGAGCTTCCAATATGTCTTTTTTACGTCACAATTGTTATTGCATTCTCTGATGCATACCTTGGGGGTACCGAGTTGCAGGGTAAGCAGAGCAGCAACAAAAGGTCTATTAATGCACCTTGGGTGTGAAGTAACAACAGTCGGCAGCAGCGAGGAATGCTTACTGATCGTGACCCGAGAATACAAGGTGATATTCCTAGATTTATGTATGCCGGGATCCGATGGCTACGACGTCGCCGTTCAAATACGGAAACGGTTCTCAAAACGTCACGAGAAGCCAATAATTGTTGGCCTCACTGGTAGCACTGACAGGGTCACGAGAGATAATTGCGTGAGGGCCGGCATGGACGGCTTCCTATCGAAACCCGTTTCTCTCGATAAAATGAGAAGCATGCTTTTAGATCTTTTAGACCGTCGACCTGTATTTGAGACTCATTAACATCTCGCATGACCCACCGTGTTAAAATGGGGTCCCTGCAGTCGCTCACGACTGTAATCGGCGAGCCTGGCCATGGCCAAAGACTGTATATACTCAATGATGAAAGGACATTGCCATTTGCTATGTATTTATTGTGTCGAGTTCAAAAAGATTGCCCCCGATTTGCAGATCTCTTGTCCCATTTTCGTGTCTCATTCTGTGCGTATGGTTTGTCATCGCGTGTACGATGTGGCACACGGGTGGGACACAGAAATGGGACGTTGGATTCGCACTGCGATGAAGGGTGTTTTGCTCAAGCCACCCTTTGCAATTCGCCGGGGATGATATATTGCGGCCATAATTATAATTAAATCATTTAACTATAATTATAACTATAAATTTAGCTTTATGAAATTCTGTAAACAATCCGAATTATGAAATTGTACCTTTTTTTTTTATTTTTTTTACGTAATTGCATTAACAAAGACACGCGGTCTAATGTTAATGCTAAACGTAAGGTTTATTCGGATAGATAAATAGGGAGGAAAATGTAGGAAACGGTGAGGGAGCGAAGGAGAAATAGAAGGCTCCATTTTCGCTTCAAATTTTTTCTACATCGGAGACGACACATTTTGCCTATCTAAACGATGAGTCGGGCTGTCGAAATGGATGATATTTTGATCGCAATATATTGGATTCCAAGGATGTGGATACGTATTCGGATCCATATATATAAAAACAAATCCGAATGAATCAATCATACTGTATAACAATCTCGAGTGAGACCTGAAAATTACTCCCTCCATCCCGTCAATAGTCCACCATTTTCTTTCGAAATTACATTTTTTCTAACGAAGTTTTACTCAATCTTGACGAATCTTTACAAAAAAAATCACGACTATTTTTTTTTATCGATGTATTAGTCAATATTTCACGTTTTCGAACGAAGTACTTAAACTTGTCTCATTTTACTCTATAGCCGTTAGCTGATCATGAGCCGGACCGTCCGATTGACCTGTCCAGCCCGAATTTTTATCGGTTTTGGACACAACATTTTCAAAAATATATAAAGATCCGACCCGTGAACAACCCGCTAACCCGTTTATCCGTGGGTCAAAATTTCATGATTACCCCGACCCATGTCCGACCCGATTCTTTTTGCGCGTGCTTTCTGATTTGACAATGGTGAACAAGCTATTTCAATGGCGGAAAGTCGTCAACTTCGCCCAAATCTTACAATCGTATTCGCCTACAATCTACTATTCAACTTCAACCTCCATTGCAGTCAAGCCCTCATTCTCCCAGTTCTTAATCGAATCTCTTGGGTTTTCCGATCAACAATCTCTCTCCACCTCCGCTAAACTCGCTCGATCTCGCGGAATAAATCAGGTCAGTAACTTCCGATTCGCCGAAAACGCCATTTCCGTCATTCAATTCTTCAAGAATCGCGGTTTCGATGATGCCCATATTCGAATTATTGTTTCTTGTCTCCCCCAAATCTTATCCGCCAATATCGACAAAACCCTAGAACCCAAATTTAGGCATTTTCAGAAAGAAGGTGTTTCCGGGTCGGATTTAGTCGATATCGTATCCGCTAAACCTGAGGTGTTGCATACCGGGTCGGATTTCGCAATTCGTCCCACAATTCAAGCTCTGAAGCTGGTAATGGGTTGTGATAATGCTGCTCTCTCTGTTTTCAAGAAATCAAATCGGGTTACTTTCAGGTGTATATCGACCCGTTTATCGCAGAATGTGGGTTTACTTCTTGAAATCGGAATCCCAATTGAATCGATTCGTGAAAGCTTGCTTCACACACCGGATCCCTTGTTAGCGAAACCTGAATTATTCGCAGACGCAGTAACTAGGGTTTTGAACAAATTGGGGATTTCTGTTCGTTCTCCTGCGATGTTCCTGAAGGGAATCACGTTGATGGTGGGTTTTACTGACGAGACATATAATCTTAAAGTCGATAGGTATAAGAGTTTTGGGTGGACAGAATCCGATATTTTGGCTCTCGCTAGAAAAAACCCTTCGTGTTTGATGATGTCGGAATCTGCCATTACTGCAAAGCTTGGGTTTTTGATGAATGAAATAGAGCTCGATGCTACTTACTTGGTGAAGCACTGTTACTTGTTGACTTGCAGCCTGGAAAAACGAGTTGTTCCGAGATACAAGCTTTTGCTTGCTTTGAAGGAGAAGAATCTAATCAATGTGGATTACCCTGTCGCTCCTGTAATGTGGCTCACTGATTCTGTGTTCTCGGCCAAGTTTGTGCAGCCGTTTAATGAAGTTCATCAACTGTATGCGCAACTCACAGAGTCACAGGTATCAGCATCGGTATCAGCAATTCAGCATAGAGAATGAGAATGTAGTTCCTGCTTCATGATGGATGGGTTCCTGCACGATGTAGCATCGTTGTGTGTCTGTGCCCTTAAAGAAAAAGTTAGGAAACCCGCGTTTTAAAATATCGATTTGGGCGAATTTTGAAGGGTAAAAACTGTGGGCCCGTGTTTGAGAACATTTTGAACTCTCGCGAATCAATGGTTTTGATCTGTTTAGAGTTTAGACTTCTAGCATCCAGTTTATGTATGTATGTATGTATGCCAGTGGCCTTCAGAAAAGGTTAAGGAAACCCGGGTTCGTTCTAAATACATCAAGTTGGGCAATGTTTGAACCCGTCTTCTAAAAAAACGGTTCAATTCAAAGTAACCCGAACCCATTCAAAATGATCCACTTTAATCGAAGTAGTGATTACTGATTAGTCGAACCACGCAAAGGCGACTCATGGCTCATTATGGCACGGCTCAGCCCGAGACACTATGGGCCGTAGTTTGAAGGAAAAAAATACGGTACCTACATACGTCACGACACTATCCATACGCATTAAAACAGATCCGAATCCATCATACCGTATAACAACATAAATCTACGTTTTTTTTTGTTTTTGAAAACCGTCGAGCGAGACCTAAAAAAGTAAAAATCACTCCCTCCATCTCGTCAATAGTTTACCATTTTCTTTCGAAATTACTTTTTTTTTCTAGCGAAGTTTACTTAATCATAACGAATCTTTACAAAAAAATAAATCACAACTCTTTTCTTTTATCGATGTATCAGTCAATAATGCACGTTTTCGAACGAATTACTTAAACTTGTCTCATTTAGTCATTTTAGTACTAGTTGTTAGCTGATCATGGACCGTACCGTCCGATTGGTTCGTCCAGCCCGAATTTTTAGCGGGTTTGGATACAATATTTTCATAAATACACAAAGGCCCGACCTACGAACCCGTCCCAAACCCGCTTATCCGTGGGCCAAAATTTCACAATCAATCCAACCCATGCTCGACCCAAACCCGCATATGACCCGAATCCATATTAATCATTTTTGCGCGTGCTTTCTAATTTGACAATGGCGAACAAGCTATTTCAATGGCGGAAAGTCGTCTCCTTTGCCCAAATTTTACAATCGCCTACACTCTACTATTCAACTTCAACCTCCGTTGCAGCTAATAAGCATTCATTCTCCAAGTTCTTAGTCGATTCTCTTGGGTTTTCCGATCAACAATCTGCCTCCACTTCCGCCAAACTCGTTCGAGATCGCGGAATAACGCAGGTCAGTAACTTCCGATTCGCCGAAAACGCAAATTCCGTCATTCAATTCTTCAAGAATCGCGGTTTCGATGATGTTCGTATCCGAATTGTTGTTTCCTCTGCTCCCCGAATTTTATGTGCTAGTATCGATAAAACCCTAGATCCCAAATTTAGGCATTTTCAGGAGGAAGGTTTTTCCGGGTCGGATTTGATCAATATCGTATCCGCTAATCCTCATGTGTTGCTTATCGGGTCGGATTTCGCACTTCTTCCTGCAATTCAAGCTTTAAACCATGTAATGGGTAGTGAAGATGCTGCTCTATCCGTTTTCAAGAAATCGAATCGGGTCACTTTCAGACGAATGTCGACGGATTTACTCACGAATGTGGGGTTACTGCAGGAATTAGGAATCCCAATTAATCTGATTCGTGAACATTTGCTTCTAAATCCGGACCCCTTTTTATCGAAACATGAATTTTTTGCAGATGCTGTGACTAGGGTTTCAAACGTACTGTCGATTTCTGTAAAATCTCCTGCAATGTTCCTGAGAGGCATCGCTTTGCTCGTGTGTTTCAGTGACGAGACTTATAATCTTAAAGTCGATAAGTTCAAGAGTTTTGGGTGGACAGAATCCGATGTTTTAGCTCTTGCTAGAAAAAACCCTTCGTGTTTGATGATGTCGGAATCTGCCATTACTGCAAAGCTTGGGTTTTTGATGAACGAAATAGGGCTCGATGCTGCTTACTTAGTGAAGCACTGTTACTTGTTGACTTGCAGCCTGGAAAAGCGAGTTGTTCCGAGATTCAAGGTTTTGATTGCTTTGAAGGAGAAGAATCTGCTCAACGCGGATTACCCTGTCACTCGTGTAATGTGGCTCACTAATTCTGGGTTTTCGGCCAAGTTTGTGCAGCCGTTTAAAGAAGTTCATCAACTGTATGCGCAACTTACAGGTGTCAGCATCGACAATGTAGTTCCTGCTTTGTGATGGAGGGATTCCTGCACGATGTAGCACCGTGTTTGGTTAGAAGTCTAGAATTCTGTATTTCGTGAAAAAAATTTGGGGTTTCGAGCAACTTTCAAAAATAGCAAAAAAAAGGGTCGATTTTAAAGGCTATTATCCACGTTTTCCGGCTTTTTGGGTCCCGGAATAAAATAGGTCAATATTTCCGCAAAACAAACTTCACATTAAATAAAATGCCCCGGTACAATATAAAGGTCATTTGAATACAAATTGATACTTTTAAAAGTCATAAATTAGCTTTTGAGACGTGTCGAATACTAGTAGAAAAAAATTAATTTTCGGCTGAAATAAATCCACTATTTGCGGCGTATTTAGGCAGAGCAGCAGGTGGATAGGTTAGAATAAATTAGTCATTTGCGGCGTTTTTAATCAAGTTGCCTCATATAATCATAATAATTGCGGCGTTTCTTAATTAAAACGCCTCATACAGACAATTATTTACGGCGTTTTTCTTTAGACGCCGCAAATAATGCTTCCATTTGCGGCGTTTTTTAATCAGAACGCCTCATTTAAGCATGATATTTGCGGCGTTTCTTAACTAAAACGCCTCAAATAATGTTTTTTCAAAATAAAAAAAATAACTCTTTCGGTTCGTTTTCAATAGTATTTATTTTGCAATAAAAGAAAATATGGTAATACATTGTCCACCACTCAAATAGACGTTTACAGCAACCCTAAGTAAATATTAAAAATGTATTACATTTCAAAGTACGGAGTTTCTTCTAAATAAAATCGTCATCCAAAAATTGCACATCAATATAGCCGAAGTGTTCTAATAATCATGACTGAGCGTTCTAATAATCATTGTAATGTCGTTGTTTACAAGTTTTCATCAAAAAAGATTCGCGCTTTAGAACAACTTTTACAACTTTCAAAAATAACAAAAAATTGATCGATTTTGAAGGCTATTATCCACGTTTTTCCGACCTTTTGGGTCCTGAAATAAAATAGATCTATATTCGCGCTTAAGTAACTCTACACCAAATAAAAGGCCTCGGTAAAATACGAGGGTCATTTTGATTTAAATTGAGACTGTTATGGGCCATATGATATCTTTTAAAACGTGTCGAAATTCGTCCAAACAAATTCGATACTTCATTTTATACCATGTATGAGGCTTCTAATAATCATTATTAGGTGTTTTATACCTGTTTACAAGTATTATTTGGGCTTTTGAGCAACTTTCATAATTGTCGAAAAATAGCCAAAAATGATCTATTTTGAAGGTTATTATTCACGTTTTTTCGATATTTTGGGTCCCGAAATAAAAATAGTCAATATTGGCACTGAATAAAGTAGACACCTAGTAAAATGTCCTGTTGTAATATTATAGTCATTTGGATTAAAAAGAATACTTTTAAAAGCCAGCATAACATTGCGCTATAACATGTGTCAGAATCAATCGAAACAAGTTCTATAATCCATTTTATATCGTCTCGAAGGTTCTAATTATTGTTAGTAGGTAGTTTTCTATCCCTCTCGACAAGTTTCGTGAAAAAAATTTGGGCTTTCGAGCAACTTTCAACATTGTCGAAAAATAGCCAAAACCGACCAATTTTGAAGGTTATTATCCACGTTTTTTCGACATTTTGGGTCCCGAAAAAAATAGCTAGTACTCGCGCTGAATAAAGTAGACACCTAATAAAATGTCGCGGTGTAATATTGGAGTCATTTGGATTTCAGAGGGTACTTTTAAAAGCCATAACATTGCGCTATAACACGTGTCGAAATCAATCGAAACAAGTTCTATACTCCAATTTATTTCGTCTCGAAGGTTCTAATTATTGTTATTATGTAGTTTTCTACTCCTATCGACAAGTTTTGTGAAAAAAAATTAGGACTTTCGAGCAACATTCAAAATTGTCGAAAAATAGTAAAAAACGACCGATTTTGAAGGTTATTATCCACGTTTTTCCGACATTTTGGGTCCCGAAATAAAACTAGCCAATATTCGCGCTGAATAAAGTAGACACCTAGTAAAATTTCTCGGTGTAATATTAGAGTCATTTGGATTAAAAAAAATAATTTTAAAAGGCAAAACATTGCGCTATAACACGTGTCGGAATCAATCGAAATTGGTTCAATATTCTATTTTATATCGTCTCGAAGGTACTAATTTTTATTTTTAGGTTGTTTTCTACTCCTATTGACAACTTTCGTGAAAAAAATTTGGGATTTTGAGCAACATTCAAAATTGTCGAAAAATAGCAAAAAATGACCGATTTTGAAGGTTATTATCCACGTTTTTCCGACATTTTGGGTCCCGAAATAAAAATAGCCAATATTCGCACTGGAAAAAGTAGACACCTAGTAATATTTCCCGGTGTAATCTTAGAGTCATTTGGATTAAAAGTGATACTTTTAAAAGGCAAAACATTTCGCTATAACACGAGTCGGAATTAATCGAAATTGGTTCAATACTCTATTTTATATCGTCTCGAAGGTACTAATTATTATTATTAGGTTGTTTTCTACTCCTATTGACAACTTTCGTGAAAAAACTTTTGGGGTTTCGAGCAACTTTCAAAATTGTCGAAAAATAGTAAAAAACGACCGATTTTGAAGGTTATTATCCACGTTTTCCGACATTTTGGGTCCCGAAATAAAAATAGCCAATATTCGCGCTGGAAAAAGTAAACACCTAGTAATATTTCCCGGTGTAATATTAGAGTCATTTGGATTAAAAATGATAATTTTAAAAGGCAAAACATTGCACTATATCACGTGTCGAAATCTATCGAAATTGGTTCAATATTCTATTTTATATCGTCTCGAAGGTACTAATTATTATTATTAGGTTGTTTTCTACTCCTATTTACAACTTTCGTGAAAAAAATTTGGGATTTCGAGCAACTTTCAAAATTGTCGAAAAACAGCAAAAAACGACCGATTTTGAAGGTTATTATCCACGTTTTTCCGACATTTTGGGTCCCGAAATAAAAATAGCCAATAATCGCGCTGGAAAAAGTAAACACCTAGTAATATTTCCCGGTGTAATATTAGAGTCATTTGGATTAAAAAGGATACTTTTAAAAGGCAAAACATTGCGCTATAACACGTGTCGGAATCAATCGAAATTGGTTCAATATTCTATTTTATATCGTCTCGAAGGTACTAATTATTATTATTAGGTTGTTTTCTACTCCTATTAAAAACTTTCGTGAAAAAAATTTGGGATTTCGAGCAACATTCAAAATTGTCGAAAAATAGCAAAAAACGACCGATTTTGAAGGTTATTATCCACGTTTTTCCGACATTTTGGGTCCCGAAATAAAACTAGCCAATATTTGCGCTGAATAAAGTAGACACCTAGTAAAATCTCGGTGTAATATTAGAGTCATTTGGATTAAAAGGGATACTTTTAAAAGGCAAAACATTTCGCTATAACACGTGTCGGAAATAATCGAAATTGGTTCAATACTCTATTTTATATCGTCTCGAAGGTACTAATTATTACTCCGTATTATTAGGTTGTTTTCTACTCCTATTAACAACTTTCGTGAAAAAAAATTTGGGATTTTGAGCAACATTCAAAATTGTCGAAAAATAGCAAAAAACGACCGATTTTGAAGGTTATTATCCACGTTTTCCGACATTTTGGGTCCCGAAATAAAAATAGCCACTATTCGCGCTGGAAAAAGTAAACACCTAGTAATATTTCCCGGTGTAATATTAGAGTCATTTGGATTAAAAATGATAATTTTAAAAGGCAAAACATTGCGCTATATCACGTGTCGAAATCTATCGAAATTGGTTCAATATTCTATTTTATATCGTCTCGAAGGTACTAATTATTATTATTAGGTTGTTTTCTACTCCTATTGATAACTTTCGTGAAAAAAATTTGGGATTTCGAGCAACTTTCAAAATTGTCGAAAAACAGCAAAAAACGACCGATTTTGAAGGTTATTATCCACGTTTTTCCGACATTTTGGGTCCCGAAATAAAAATAGCCAATAATCGCACTGGAAAAATTGAACACCTAGTAATATTTCCCGGTGTAATATTAGAGTCATTTGGATTAAAAATGATAATTTTAAAAGGCAAAACATTGCGCTATAACACGTGTCGGAATCAATCGAAATTGGTTCAATATTCTATTTTATATCGTCTCGAAGGTACTAATTATTATTATTAGGTTGTTTTCTACTCCTATTGACAACTTTCGTGAAAAAAATTTGGGATTTTGAGCAACATTCAAAATTGTCGAAAAATAGCAAAAAATGACCGATTTTGAAGGTTATTATCCATGTTTTTCCGACATTTTGGGTCCCGAAATAAAAATAGCCAATAATCGCACTGGAAAAATTGAACACCTAGTAATATTTCCCGGTGTAATATTAGAGTCATTTGGATTAAAAATGATAATTTTAAAAGGCAAAACATTGCAGTATAACACGTGTCGGAATCAATCGAAATTGGTTCAATATTCTATTTTATATCGTCTCGAAGGTACTAATTATTATTATTAGGTTGTTTTCTACTCCTATTGACAACTTTCGTGAAAAAAATTTGGGATTTCGAGCAACATTCAAAATTGTCGAAAAACAGCAAAAAACGACCGATTTTGAAGGTTATTATCCACGTTTTTCCGACATTTTGGGTCCCGAAATAAAAATAGCCAATATTTGCGCTGAATAAAGTAGACACCTAGTAAAATCTCGGTGTAATATTAGAGTCATTTGGATTAAAAGGGATACTTTTAAAAGGCAAAACATTTCGCTATAACACGTGTCGGAAATAATCGAAATTGGTTCAATACTCTATTTTATATCGTCTCGAAGGTACTAATTATTATTATTAGGTTGTTTTCTACTCCTATTAACAACTTTCGTGAAAAAAAATTTGGGATTTTGAGCAACATTCAAAATTGTCGAAAAATAGCAAAAAACGACCGATTTTGAAGGTAATATTCCACGTTTTTATGACATTTTGGGTCCCGAAATAAAACTAGCCAATATTTGCGCTGAATAAAGTAGACACCTAGTAAAATTTCTCGGTGTAATATTTGGATTAAAAGGGATACTTTTAAAAGGCAAAACATTTCGCTATAACACGTGTCGGAATTAATCGAAATTGGTTCAATACTCTATTTTATATCGTCTCGAAGGTACTAATTATTATTATTAGGTTGTTTTCTACTCCTATTGACAACTTTCTTGAAAAAAATTTGGGGTTTGGAGCAACTTTCAAAATTGTCGAAAAATAGTAAAAAACGACCGATTTTGAAGGTTATTATCCACGTTTTTCCGACATTTTGGGTCCCGAAATAAAAATAGCCACTATTCGCGCTGGAAAAAGTAAACACCTAGTAATATTTCCCGGTGTAATATTAGAGTCATTTGGATTAAAAATGATAATTTTAAAAGGCAAAACATTGCGCTATAACACGTGTCGGAATCAATCGAAATTGGTTCAATATTCTATTTTATATCGTCTCGAAGGTACTAATTATTATTATTAGGTTGTTTTCTACTCCTATTGACAACTTTCGTGAAAAAAATTTGGGATTTTGAGCAACATTCAAAATTGTCGAAAAATAGCAAAAAATGACCGATTTTGAAGGTTATTATCCATGTTTTTCCGACATTTTGGGTCCCGAAATAAAAATAGCCAATATTCGCGCTGGAAAAAGTAGACACCTAGTAATATTTTCCGGTGTAATATTAGAGTCATTGGATTAAAAGTGATACTTTTAAAAGGCAAAACATTTCGCTATAACACGAGTCGGAATTAATCGAAATTGGTTCAATACTCTATTTTATATCGTCTCGAAGGTACTAATTATTATTATTAGGTTGTTTTCTACTCCTATTGACAACTTTCTTGAAAAAAATTTGGGGTTTCGAGCAACTTTCAAAATTGTCGAAAAATTGTAAAAAACGACCGATTTTGAAGGTTATTATCCACGTTTTTCCGACATTTTGGGTCCCGAAATAAAAATAGCCAATATTCGGGCTGGAAAAAGTAAACACCTAGTAATATTTCCCGGTGTAATATTAGAGTCATTTGGATTAAAAATGATAATTTTAAAAGGCAAAACATTGCGCTATATCACGTGTCGAAATCTATCGAAATTGGTTCAATATTCTATTTTATATCGTCTCGAAGGTACTAATTATTATTATTAGGTTGTTTTCTACTCCTATTAACAACTTTCGTGAATTTCTTTTTGGGATTTTGAGCAACATTCAAAATTGTCGAAAAATAGCAAAAAACGACCGATTTTGAAGGTTATTATCCACGTTTTTCCGACATTTTGGGTCCCGAAATAAAACTAGCCAATATTTGCGCTGAATAAAGTAGACACCTAGTAAAATCTCGGTGTAATATTAGAGTCATTTGGATTAAAAGGGATACTTTTAAAAGGCAAAACATTTCGCTATAACACGTGTCGGAATTAATCGAAATTGGTTCAATACTCTATTTTATATCGTCTCGAAGGTACTAATTATTATTATTAGGTTGTTTTCTACTCCTATTAACATCTTTCGTGAAAAAAATTTGGGATTTTGAGCAACATTCAAAATTGTCGAAAAATAGCAAAAAACGACCGATTTTGAAGGTTATTATCCACGTTTTTCCGACATTTTGGGTCCCGAAATAAAAATAGCCAATATTCGCGCTGAATGAAGTAGACACCTAGTAAAATTTTCTGGTGTAATATTAGAGTCATTTGGATTAAAAAGGATACTTTTAAAAGGCAAAACATTGCGCTATAACACGTGTCGGAATTAATCGAAATTAATTCAATACTCCATTTTATATCGTCTCGAAGGTACTAATTATTATTATTATTAGGTTGTTTTCTACTCCTATTGACAACTTTCGTGAAAATAATTTGGAATTTCGAGCAACTTTTAAAATTGACGAAAAATAGCAAAAAAACGACCGATTTTGAAGGTAATATTCCACGTTTTTACGACATTTTGGGCCTGAAATAAAAATAGTCAATATTCGTACTGAATAAAGTAGACACCTATTAAAATGTCGCGGTGTAATATTGGACTCGTTTGGATTTCAAAGGGTACTTTTAAAAGCCACAACATTGTGCTATAACACGTATCGGAATCAATCGAAACAAGTTCTATACTCCATTTTATATCGTCTCAAAGGTTCTAATTATTGTTATTAGGTAGTTTTCAACTCCTATCGGCAAGTTTCGTGAAAAAAAATTTGGACTTTTGAGCAACTTTCAGAATTATCAAAAAAACAACAAAAAATGACCGATTTTGTAGGTTATTATCCACGTTTTTTCAACATTTTGGATCCCGAAATTAAAATAGCCAATATTCGCGTTAAATGAAGTAGACGCCTAGTAAAATATCACGGTGTAATATTGGAGTCATTTGGATTTCAAAGGATACTTTTAAAAGCCATAATATTGCGCTATGACACGTGTCAGAATCAATCGAAACAAGTTCTATACTACATTTTATATCGTCTCGAAGGTTCTAATTATTGTTATTAGGTAGTATTCTACTCCTATCGACAAGTTTCATGAAAATAATTTGGACTTTCGAACAACTTTCAGAATTGTCGAAAAATAGTCAAAAACGATCGATTTTGAAAGTTATTATCCACGTTTTTTCGACATTTTGGGTTCGGAATAATATTGTCCTATATTCGCGTTTAACAAACTCAACAAAAAATAAAATACCCCCGTGTTATATAAAGGTCATTTGAATATGAATTGATACTTTTAAAAGTCATAAATTATCTTATCTCTTGAGATGTGTCGAATCAGTAGTAGAAAAGGTTAATTTGCGGCTCAAAAAACCCACTATTTACGGCATTTTGGGCAGAGCAACAACTGGATAGGTGCTAAATTAGTTATTTGCGGCGTTTTATAAACGCCTCATAAACAATTATTTGCGGCAATTTTCTGTATGACGCCGCAAATAATGCTTCTATTTGCGACACTTTCTAGACAAGCCGCCAAATAATTTAAATGCCCCCCATATAACCATTATTTGCGGCGTTTTTCTTCAAGGCGCCACAATAACGATTCCATTTGCGACGCTTTTTAGACAAGACGCTTCAAATTATCATAATATTTGCGACGTCTCTAGAATAAAACGCCTCAAATATTGTTTTTTCAAAGCGCCTAAATACTGAGTCAAATAAAAAAAAGGAAGGAAACTGAAAGTAAAGATTGAAACTTTGAACAACCCCAGAAAATAAAAGCAACAGAAAAACATGGGTTTTAAAACAGATCAAGAAAGTACAGCAAAAATTGCAGGGAATATGAATTGTATCATTCAAATTACAATCAAATAAATATATATATATATATATAATAACAATAATACATGAAAAGACTGATACTTTATGTCGATACCGTCTCACGAACGTGACCGTGTTACTCTATAATAGGTGCACAAGACATTAGACAACGAAGTAAATGTCTAAATATGAAAAATGTATGAAATCATTAGCTTTAGGATGAGTATAAATAAACCAGGTTCGACAAAGAAAATTATGATTATATATAATGAGAACAGTTTCAGAGAGGAAATGCATATAGTTGCAGGATGAGTAAGCGCATATAGCGAGGAAATTACAAATCTGCAACACGTTCCAAACCGAAGAAATTTCTGCTCCATATGAATAAAAAATGTAACAACAAGAACCAACCAATTGCAGTTATTCATTACCAGTCCGGTAACATTCAAAGTTCACTGTATGTTGGGCTAGCAGAACGACATGGCGAAGTCATTGAGGCGACTTATACTCTTATTCGTGAGTTATGACGTGTTCATGATCACACTAAAAAACTTTGCCTACGACTCCATTTACAAAGAAAAGAAGACTATTTGGATAAGGAAAACATACTTTGATTGGATCCAAATGTAGTAGAGTATGCTTTTAACTGGCGTACACCGTACACGTCCCTTGGCTTTCCCGTGCACTCCAAATAGATATCGGTTGCAGCAAACAGCAATGTTCCGAAGGTAGTATCGAGCAGGTCAGCTGTCACAAACAGTGTTGAATGAGCACACCAGATGATAAACTACTAGGACATGTAGCATTGCTAAGAGCTTCTTTGAACCTTATGCTGTCGACTCACAGTTAATCGTTTTCGTTCTCAAACCGAAGTTTGAATGAACAAATCAATATCTTATTTACAATGCTTTATATATATATACACTCCATCTATATTTAGATCCAACTTAGTTAATGTGATGATAACACCATATAATTAGCGGACAAAGAACTCGACAATATACCCACCAACTGCGTACTCCCTCCGTTCCAATGAACTGTTTGCAAAGGGTTAAATTACATATAAAAAACATTCCTAAAATAGAAAGGCAAACAATTCATTGAGACGTCCCAATATGGAATAGGCAAACAATTCATTGGGATGGAAGGAGTATATCAAATCTTCGACTACCCACGTAATTGAAAAACATATCAATTTCAATCCTCAACCTATGTTCCTCAACATATCATCTTACTCATCATTTTATACAATGCCTCACAAATTAGTATGCAATAAGTACAGAAATCATGCCTATATACCGTCACGAATAAATATTTTCCAGAATGTTAGAATTGAAGAAACATACGGAGTAATTAATTGATGAACTAATGTGGAATTAGTACAAAACCATGTCGGATTATCCAGATTATCAGAAGTCCCGAATCGAAGATCCCATAAAATGAAAAACCCCTAAATTGAAAAACCCTAAATCATCAGATGTCCTAAATCGAAAAACACTAATACTCCTCACATGTATCAAACAAACTTAGTCGAATTAATTGATGAACTAAAAGTCGAATTAGTACAAAACCGAGGTCGGATTATCAGATTATCAGACGTCCTAAATAAAAAAACCCATACTTTGAAAACCCCCTAAATCAAAAAAAAACCCTAAATCATATCGGATGTCCTAAATCGAAAAACCCTAATACTCCTCACTCGAATCAATTGATGAAATAAAGTGGAATTCGTAAAAAAAAAAAAAAAAAAAACAATGTCGGATTATCCAGATTATCAGATATCCTAAATCGAAAAACCATAAATTAAAAAAACCCCTAAATTGAAAAAACCCCAAATCGAAATCCAATAAATTGGTACAAACAAAGAATTAGTACAAAAACGATGTCGGATCATCCAAATTATCAGACATCCTAATTCGAAAAACCCACAAATTGAAAAAAAAAATCCCTAAATTGAAAAAACCCTAAATCAATGTCGGATTAATTGATGAACTAAAAGTCGAATTAGTACAAAACCAATGTCGGATTATCCAGATTATCAGACGTCCTAATTCGAAAAACCCACAAATTGAAAAACCCCCTAAATTGAAAAACCCTAAATTGAAAAAACCCCTAAATTGAAAAAACCCCTAAATCGAAAAACCCCAAATCGAAATCCAACAATCAAATTGGTACAAACAGAGAATGAATTACAATTAATTGGTATTAAACCCTAAAATCTAGTACAATAGATATGGTTTACCTCCGGCGAGTTTTCGAATTGCGTCGAGATGTACGGAGTGTGTATAAAAATACGAGTATTCCGTATTTGATTATTTACGTTTGTTTTTTTTTTTAAATTATTGATAAGCCGCGAGATAAAAGATAATTTTCACCGCTTTCAAAAATAGCTAAAAATAATGTTAAATATATACATTAAGTCTTTTTTTTTTTATCTTTGAGTTCGATACAATCATGATTCGAAAACTAAACTGAACTGATCTTAATTTTATGACTCGAATCTCACTCGACTGAAAATATCACAGAACGGTAAACTCAGTGACTTTATTTTAATTTAGGTTACTTCGTCTGATTAAATTTATTTTATCTCGGTCACTTCATTCAAAAAATAACACGTTTATGGTAAATTGATAATCAATACACAATGGAGAGGTTGTTGGATCGTCCCCAGCTAATTAAATTAAAACCATGCACAGATAGACAAATGGCAGGTTACGATTGGACCGAAAATCGTCTCAATAATGCAAATAAATTCATTTATTATTTTTGTTGGGTAGGACCGTCAAAACTCTCTATAAAAGGAAATAAAAAATAGGGCAAAAATACACATAATATAATTAGATTAATAAAATAAAGCAAATAAACCCTCAAAAATCAATATATATATTAATATTAATATTATTAATATTATGGCTTTTATTTCAACCATTGACGTTTTGGTTCCAACTTATATCGACATCCGCGGCAAACGTACACATTATCCTCCTTATCAGGTACTTCGTAAAAAAATAAAAAATAAAAAGTAAATAAATAGCTCAGTAGACGGTTTCATAATAAAAATAAAATAAAAAATATTTAATTAATTATGTTGGTGTCGGTGGTTCGTGTACAGGGCACACAGAACGGTGGTGACGATGCTTCAGCTCCGGTGTAAAATGTTTTCGACGTCTTCTTTGGCCTTTAGATAATTTCCGAAATTCCAATGTTGTAGATCGATCTTCGGTTTGTTTCTCGTTATGTTGTTAAGTCGAACTATGTTATTGTCGACGTATGTACCTCGTTATCAACGTTTTCAATAAAATCTAAAGGCGTTCACGATTTGCTTATACAAGGTTTACAAGCACACGAGCCACTCCTATTACATGATTGACGACACAACGAAAAAAATGACCCGACTCAAAATTATTACAAAATGACTAAATACCCTCGTAAACTGATTGAAATCGGGTTTCTGATGAACTAGATCACAAAACATAGCTTCAAATTCTACGATATATACAGTACACAAATTCTACGATGAAGACGTCTATTACAGAAACTATGTCCGGCGTAAGACGCCATGCATCTTACGCAACAATTTGGCCGGATTATGTGGGACAGGAAGACAAGACGGTTGTCCTTCATCGTCGGACTTGTTATCCTTACTTTCCTTATCTTTCTTTCGTCGAAGTTGGAAGAACTGCTGCATTACCTGACCGCATTCTGATTCGAGAACTCCTCTTCGAATAGTCATCTTCGGATGAAACGGGTGTGCAGGTGCTGCTGGTTTATCTGCTACTTCTGAACGCTCCCCTCCTTCGACACCTTCCGGGAAAAGCCTGAACAACCACCGAAAATGAACATTATATCTTAGATCCCGACTCAATCTTAGTCTACTGTCGTTTACTCGTTTTGTTTCGCTTAAAAAAAATTCTGAATTCTTAGAAAATCATTGATATTATTAGGGTATACCTTATCCAGCTGCCATCGGCTCCTAGAAGTTTATTAGGAGCACCCCATACAAGCGTGCCAATTCGAGCTTGAAGGATGGCTCCCGCGCACATCGGACATGGTTCAAGCGTAACATATAGTGTGGTTTCCTGCCCAACAACGACAACAACATCAGAGCCTTAGTCTCGAAAGGATTTGGAGTCGGCTAACCTAATCATTATCTAAAATCGTGTACTGTATATCGACTGTAACAGGAAAAATAGTTTCCAACATTTCTATGAGAAGAAAGTTACCGAAAGTCTCCATGTTCGAAGAACGTTTGAGGCCTCCCTAATGCAAATCATTTCAGCATGCGCAGTAGAGTCCCGTAATCCCTCGACTCTGAAATGTGCAAAACCCGATTAGATAAAGATAACATAGATGCGTCGTGTCATACATATACATTCTGAAACCAAAGATAATACTCGTACAGTCGTACTACTACTTACAGATTATATCCACGAGCAATAATCTTCCCGCTTTGCACCAGTACGGCCCCAACTGGCACTTCCCACGAATCAGCAGCCTTCAAAGCTTCTGCAAGTGCTTCCCTCATGAAATTTTCATCAACTTTTCGCACCTCATTTTCTCGTGCATAAGCATCTTCCCACTCGTCGAACCTGTCTGATAAAACTTGTTTACTTCTTAGAAGCTTTCTTTGTTTCCGCTGAGCGTCTGTTTCTTCCAAAGCCGGAAAACCACTCTCCATCACATCCATGGACACACCCCCCTTTAATTCACTAATCTGTTCACTTGTCGAACTAAGTCGCTTGCCAATTTCATCTGTCTCCTCAAACGCGTCTGATCTTCTAAGTCTTCCAGCAGAAGGTGTCAATGAACTTGAGGGACTGGATACTAGAGTTTGTTGGGTCATCTTCAAGTCAGTATTTGATCCAATGGAAACGCTTCCCGATATTGAAACGTCTTGTGAGGCGCTAGCAGAGGATGCAACATACCCTTCACCAGACCCCGGTCGGTCATCCAAACTTGGTGTCCCAAAGTCTCCCTTCTGACTTTCGTTAGTGGAACTTCGGAGTAGGGATTGGTCCAAGATAGGCTCTTGCGTCGTGTGTCTTTGTTTTTTTTCTGTACGGTCCTTCTTCCGTCTCCTAGAAGAAGTTTCCCTTAAAGGGGGTCGACTCCTAGAGTCAGAAGTTGGCTCCTGCAATGAGGTTATCTGTTCTTTTTGTTTCATGCTATCGTCATTGCCTTCATCGTGTTCATTTCCAGAAAACCAAGTTTCATCACTCTCAGATTCATTTGACAACCTTTGTTGTTGACTCGATTTGATTGGAGACTTCTTGGTTTCGGAACTTGAACCCCATTGTAGTCGAAATGGACGACTAACAGCATTCCACAACGATTTCCCTGTTCTTTTAGCAACAACCGTTTCAGCTATTTCACCCTCCAATGATTCTTCTCCCTTGGTGCTAGAAGGTCTAGAACCCCCAGACAAATGACTTAAATGTTGCTTCACGAACGTTGCCTCATCAACTTGTGATAACTCCTCGTGGATTTCGGTCTTAGAAGCTGAGGAGTCATGTCTCATTGTCTCAACAAACTCACCAACAATATGAGCGGACGATTCGTGCATTCGTTCCAGTGAACTGATTGCATCCTCAGAAGACTCCTCAACAAACTCGGTCCCACTTACGAATTCTGCATCAGGTGATGATGATCTCCTTGCTTGAGGGCGCGAATACCCAACATCACTGTCAATCCCTGTCGTCCTTCCTGTACTATTTCTCCTCACTAAACCGCTTTCTGGATCACTGCCAGAAGAAACTATTTCTGTTAACTGAAATGACGGAGGCATCTCCGAAGCTTCACTCTTAGCTTCAACCTCACTAACTTTCGGAACTCCTGTCTGAGAGGATGAGCCTATGTTTACTTTCGCATCCCCTGAAAAGTTTCCGCTTTGCACAAATGTCTCGTGAACCAGCTTGTGTTTCTCTACAGATTCCTTCACCGACTTAAACTTTGATGTCGAATAAGATTTCTCGTCATTTATTTTACTAGAAGCAGAATGACGGTTAATCTCCACACTTGTTGAAAGAACTTGAGGATCACTTGATCCCTCCTGTAGCTTTTTGTTGTCGTGTTCAACCGATGTGGAATTTCCCTCCAGGATTTGTATATGCATTTCTGGTTGCTTCTGTAAACTTAACCTACTTTGTTCGGAACTGTAATCACTACCCATTGTTTCACTGTAATTTCCAGAAACTATTCCTGCGTCAACCTGTGCACCTGTCAAGTGCGACTCATCCCGCTTTTTACTCGTCTCCTTAACTAATGTTTGAGATGAGCTTGTACTCGTTTCCTGTTTGTCCCGTCTACTTTCAGATTCGCTCTGAACGAATGTCGAGTGTCTAGCATCACCATGAAACTCTGAAACCTCAGTGTGACGTTTACTGTCAAATTCCGCCTGCTTTTCTTGCAGACTCCTCCCACATGTTTTGCAGTGGTCACATCCCGTCTCCTGCAATAACTGATCAACAACCACGGCTCCTTGTTCCGAGACATGTCTTACCATTGTCTTGGAAGTTGATTCGACATTTTGTCTATTAGTTTGTGAAGACTGATTATAATCAGTTTCTTGACTGTCAATTCTGATTCGAGATTTCAATTGCCCACTAGAACTCGCGACTGATGTCGACTGACCCTGTGCATTGCTAGATACAAACTGTTCACTAACTTGATTGCCCGTTTCAATACGAGATTTTGAAAGCTCGTGCAATCTTATATCCGTAATTGACTCACTTACACCGTCATCTTTTCTAGTACTAGCTCTCGACTGCCTACGAGAACTCACATCTGAAGTCAATTCTTCTTCGACATCACTGAATCGCTTCTTTGAACTTGAGCCCATGAAAGAACTACTTTCATTTACCCGAGATAACTTAGACTTGTTCATAATAGATTCCTCCTTGGATCTCGTAAATTCATTTGACACATCAGTAAGCTTCTTCTCCGACTTCTTTCTCCAATCCCATTCAGTCGAGCTCCCGAGTTTCACATTCTCAACTCGACTACTCCCCAATTTTTCACCCTTTTCATCTTTGCGGCTCTCTAAGACATCACTGGTCACTTCACTAATAACAACACCTCCCATTTTCCTCAATTCCTTCCTCTTCTTGCCCAACGACTCTCCAACAAATCTCTCGTGCTTTACCTCATCATCCTCGTCATCATACTCAAACTTGTCTAATCGCTCTCGCTCACCTCTCCTCTTATAACCCTCTTTCCTAGAACAATCCCTCTTAGACTCCAACCGTTCCTTCATCAATCTCGTTTCCAAATACCCCGATCTCCACAATACATCATCCTTCACATCCTCATACACGCCTGATTCCGACAGAGGATCATCTGTCATAATACTCTCTCGCTCTCGTTCTCCACTCCTCCTATAACCCTTTTTCCTAGAGCAATCCCTTGTAGACTCCAACCGTTCCTTCACACGTCTCCTTTCCAAATACCCCGATCCCCACAATACATTATCATCCTTCATATCATCCTCGTACTTTCCGATAACTACATTTTGCTTATTCGATTCACTCTGACCGTCACTCAACAAACTAAGCATAGCCTCAGCATCACCAACTGAATTACACCTCAAATCACGCCTAATCGCGCTAACCCTAACCCTAACCCTAATCTTATCAACACTATCAATCCTATTACAATTCTCTTTACAATTCCCCCAATTCTTAACACAACAGCAACAACCAGAACAACAACCCGAATCGTAAATCGAAGAGCGACAACAAAACCGATCATTAGCCGATTTAGACCCTAAAACAAGCTTTCGTCTAGAAGGGGGAAAATTAATAAGAGTAGATTGTCGTAACCCATATAACGATAAATTAGGGTTTATGTTCAATCTACTTGAATTAACAGGAAATGAACAACAACAAGAACAATAATAATTTGATGCGCATCTTTCATTTGGGTAATCATTGAATGAAACATATGTTGTTCTTAGTGATCTAATTGAGCTACTGTAACTGAAGTAAGTGTTGTACATCGTTTCGAAATTCTGGGAATTTCGCTGATTGAAGTTGATGAACTGAAGAAGATGAAGATGAAGGGGGGATTGATTACCTTAGAATTCTGGAGATTTTAGAAGGTGAGAATTCATTCATCTGGGTTTGTTCGATTGGATTGGATCTTGAACTTCATTATTCGTAAAAAAAATACAGTATCGTCTTTCTACCGTGAAATCGTCTCACGTGAGATTGGCCCAATTGATCTACATTCGGCCCACTAGACCCATCCGGTTCAATAAGTGCAATTACACCGGTCCAATATAGAGGTGATCAAATGCCCCAATGGTCAACCCCATATTCCCAACACGGTTCGGCCCAATTTTTTTAAAGGGTTTGGATCTTATATTATGGATCAAAAAAGCTCATGGGTCTTATATTTTGGCAAACCGGTCTATGATTAATATAACAATCTAAAGTTTTTGTATAATTGGTTTTCTAACGTGGGTCCAGTGGGCACACGTTAAGATGTTAATTATAGAAGGAATTTCATTGATGTTATTTAATTATGGTAATTATTAGTTGGTATTTCGGTTTCTCTTGATAAGATAATTGTAATTCTTTCTCTAATTAGTATCTTAACGTGTACTAAGTGAGTTTCTCGGTATATAGGTCTCGTGAGTTTCTCGGTATATAGGTCTCGTTCTTTTTAGCTTATATTCAGCTCGGACTATTGATTTTTATCCCTATTTAGTATAGTTATACTAAATCTAGCCTCGTTAATTCTAGTGTATTCTAGTCAATTCATTTCACTTTATTTCTATTTCATCTTATTTAATTAAGTTTAGTCTCTCTCGTTTAAATTTAGTTCAGTCTCCTTTCGACCATAAAAAAAACAACCCCTTACCCCTCTCTATTTCTCGTAAAACGGGATACTTCTTTTATGACGAAGGAATCTGCAAATACTATCTAATATGCACAATATATAAAAATAAACTGATAAACGTAACCGTCTGCAAACCATACATATAATTTTGTTTTAGGATTGATTGATTTGTTCTTTGAAGCCACCAATATAATGCAAGGCACTAATGTATGGTGACCATACATACATATAGATATTGTCTTAGTATAGGAGGAGGACATCATAGTTGACAACCCATAATGCAATCAATCATGCATGCATGCTAATTCAATTGCTACTACTATTACTATGAACTTTCTTGGTCAAACATAACTAGAATGTCTTGACCTCAAAGGAAACCATGATTCATTATTTCTAGAATCTTTTTAACCCTTAAATATCTCAATCGAAAATCTCGAATTCAAATCCTAAAAATATAAACAATGTTTTACCAAATATCTTGCTTAATTTGGGTCGATTTCTAAAAAAATTGGGACCCTTAAATATCTTAATTTGGGTCAATTTTTAAAAAAAATTCGGACCCAATGGAAGCCAGATTATCCCCATGAATCATTACTTCCAGAATCTTTTTGAACCCTTAAATATTTTAATCAAATAGCCATAAACATTTAGATTACGTAACTGATAAGAGACTGAGTCAATTCAATCAGAAGCTTCGAGTTCAAACCCCAGAAATGCAACAATGTTTTACGTACCAAATATCTTTGCTTAATTTGGGTCAATTTCTAGAGTTTTTCGGACCCTTAAATATCTTAATTAATCAAATAGTCATGATTCCATGAAACTAAGATTACGTAACAATTAGAGGATTATACAACCAGTTGTACATAGCTCTATGTACAACTGATTTTAAAATTTTGAGCTTTATCATAAAGATTTCGAGTTTTGCTTTAAACTTTTTGAGCTTTAATGTAAAATTGTCGATTTAAATCACATAAATATTTAAGCTCAAAAACTTACAACTCAGCTCAGAAACTTTTATAAGCTCAATAAATATAAACAAAAACTCAAAAACTTTGCCTTGGTTGTACAATGCTACTGTACAATGCTACTGTACAACCAGGTGTATAATCCTATTTTCCGATTACGTAACTGATAAAGGATTGGTCCAGCTTAATCAAAAGTTTCAAGTTTGAACTCTGAAAATGCAACAATATTTTTATCCGTTTATAGAGTCGTACCAGACTCGAATCTGGACTGTATCGAATGGTTTACACTCACTAATTAAAATATCTTGATTAATTTCGGTCAATTTGACTCAAATGATGGATGAGTATTATTAATTCATTGAGTAGTACAAAAGTGAATCGGGTTCGAATTGAATAACATGCCAAATTGATTGCCAACTAGAATGTAAACAGTACATAAGACTTGAAATTGCACTTTAATTTAAGACACATTAATTAGTGATTAGTGACTTAATTAATTAATTGATTAATTAATTAATTAGTCCCACTAGATTGGCCCAATCCCTTAACTTTTCTACTAATTTAATCTTAATGATTCAATTCTAATGATCATTTTAATTCATTATTAGATTATATTCAATAATAATACGAGTACTATATATACGTCTATACGTACTTTGTAATACAGAGTATATATTAACGAGGAATAATGAATTCATGTTTTATACAATCAACGTTATGATATATAACGTCACTCGAAAATCTGTTGCGTTACTTCAATATGACGAAATTCCGAGTATATTGAAATCGATATTCATTGGACAAGTGTACGAAGTGTAGAAGAAGGTAGGGAGGGGGTTAGGTAGTATTTAGACCAACCCAAGTTCTAGAAGTGGACAACAATAATAATTAGGGCTTCCATGACCTAATTACGATCACAAATTCGTGTCTATGACGAGTATATCCGTCACAAATTTGTAACGGGTGAAATATTACTTACTATATGGATATGGATTGGTAGATAAAGATAAAGTATTTACCATTCATGGTAAATGATATTTGACCCGTTGTAACTGAAAAATAGGATTATACACCTGGTTGTACAATGGCATTGTACAACCAAGGCAAAGTTGTCGAGCTTTTGTGTATATTTATTGAGTTTATAAAAGTTTTTGAGCTGAATTGTAAGTTTTTGAGCTTAAACATTCATATGATTTAACTCGACAACTTTACGTTAAAGCTCATAAAGTTTACAACAAAATTCGAAATCTTTGTTATAAAGCTCAAAATCTTAAAATCAGTTGTACATAGAGTTATGTGCAACTAGTGGTATAATTCTCTAATTGGTTATAACTGGTAGATCAGATGAATTATGATTAGTTACATCAATTAATGAATTTGATGCAAGCAAATGCATGGTTAGGTTTAACCGATTTTTTTCGTTACACAGAAATTACTACGGGACATTTTTACGGTATTTACATTTTTACCATCAGATTTTTGAATAAAATATTTCTTATATAAGACATCTTACAATAAAATTATCGTAATAACGTGTGTAGCGAAAGTTATTGAACTATTGAAATTGGTAACCAATGCAAAGTCATGTATAAGTCAAAGCATTCTAGAAAACCAAATATATTCAAATCAAAGGTTGCATCCATTTGACTATTTTTTTCACTTCTATTTTTTAATAAGTTTTTGTATTAAGATAATTAAACAATATTTATTCTAATAATTACACAAAAAAATATTATTATTATTATCATAAATAAGAGTCGAACTTAAAATATTATATCATGATATTATACGTATTTAATAAAAATATTTTAATAATTCAGTGAAAAATTACACGTATTTATAATGATATTCCAATTCCATCCGAACAATAATTATATGTAGTTTTTGTGATATAGAGTTCTCCGTACAATTTCAGAGTATATATGGAACCGTTCCATTTATTAAAGCATTATGAGTATGTAGTAGGATTTATACAAGTATACAACGACCTCGTATAAACTATAAATTATGATCGAGCATGTAAGTATGTGTATCAAATACGAAGTATACATATAAAAAACTATACCTCGCGTGATTTTATAATAGATTGAATGCGTGAAGTTGAATAGTAAATTGAGTCTATTAGAAGACGAGAAAAGATATACTCGTATCAGTTTATTTATTTATTTATTTATTTTAATTACCGTATTAAAAGTACTATATAGACTATAATGCCTTAATAAACAATACTCGTACAAGAATCTAAATTAATTTTAATAGTCGTACTCGTATACTAATTTATTTATTTTATTACTCGTACAATATTGATCAGGCAAGTTCAAACCCCAAATCGTAAATATTTTATTCATTTTATTTTATTTTTCTAACATTTACCAACTAGATACACGTTAATAATTTAATTATATAAATATTCACATGAATATTGTCTAAATATAATAAATATAAATTAATATACCAATTTTTCATGATAATATTATTATTACTGTCCGAAATTAGCCTCTTAAGATGTATCCAATGACCACACGATAGAAAAACCGTTTTTTAAATGATACTACTCATTGTCTCTCACTTTCTCCTCACTTTGTTACGTAATCACTTGCGTTTTTGTTGCTAATTCTCTTCAATTATTATTGGTACAAAATTAAAATTAATTTGACTAATTATCATATCATATCATATAATATTATATGCACCACTATGTGATTCTTAAAATCCAAGTAGTACAACTCAAGAAACCTATTCATCAAGATTCTATATCATTTTAATTAAAATAATTAGAATCTAATTTAATTTCTTGAAATAAAAAACGTAATTCATATGAAATATAAAATCACGGGTTTTGAATAATTAATTTTTGAAATTTCATTTACTTTAACGAGTTAATTAAATGATCTTTTAGTTTGTGATGGACAGCGTAAATATACTTTATATCGACTGTTTTTTTTTTTTTTCTAAATATGGTAAATAATAAAGCATAATCGATCACTTTCTTTTTAGTATACACTAATTACGTTTATTATCTGCGATACAATGTTAATTTGAATAAAAACAATTTTATATCCACTAATTAAATATGAGATCACATGGAATGTAAAATCACGGGTTTTGAATGGTTAATTTTTGAAATTAGATTTTTTTTTTTTACGAATTAAACAATCTGTTAGTTTGTGGGTGGCGTAAATGTACGACTCCATATCAACTGTTTTTTGAAACAACGTGTGATATATATGCGGTCTATTGTGCAATAAAGCATAATCAATCACTTCTTTTTACTATACACTAATTACGTTTTTTATCTACGACACAGTGAATTAATTTGAATAAAAACAATTATATATTCACTAATTAAAGATTAGTGTTTGGTTAGATTGGAATTAGTACACCAATAATTAATGTAATAATTGTGACTTTATTTTGACATGACATTGATCAACAAGTACTAGTGTACAACTACTTATTTGAAAGTTGGTTTCATTGTCTAAAAATGTGTCAAGTTTAATTTACAAAAAAAATAAAAATAAAAATTACAAAGACGTTATTTCATTAACGTTATTAAAAAGGGTTCTTAAATAATTAGAAAAAAAAAGTTATTTAGTCATCATTTTTCATCTTACTTCGTATATCTTTCACTAATTCAGTAGAAGACGGTCAATCTACTAGGTTATTGAAATCTTTTACTACCAGTCATTTCAATGTATTTTTCAAGGTTAACTATTCCGAGTCCTGACTCTCGAGAAACCATCATATATTGAATCAGTGGGAGTATTTGAGTTACAAATGAGAATAAGTATTACGTACTATTTTCTAATAACGTCAATATCAATACAACTATGCAAGGCGAGAATCAAACAAATACTCGTACATATCAATAGTTTGTTAATCCTACTTTCCGTGGACTAATTACATTTGTAATACCTTACCATTTCCCTCGATAAATCTCGAATTTTATTTTCTTTCCATCAATTTTTTTTCTCCCTAATTTACCTCCTATATCCATTTATAGCTCTATTAGTTAAAACTTGAACAAAACTTCTACAATCACTCCACACTACCATCAAATATTTGATTAATATTAACTAATTACTTAAAATTAAATTAATCAATTAATTAACTAATTAAAACTTGAACAACCTTCTTTATTCCATTTTTTTTCACCTTTTTTTTTTTCCAATTTCCATCACTCAACACTCATATATTTGATTAATTTTATAGATTTAAATACATAAAAATTGATTAATTAATTTAATTAATTAATTAATTAACTAATTAAAACTTGAACAAACTTCTTTATTCCTACTTTTTTCATCTTTTTTTTTTTCCAATTACAATCACTCAACACTATTTATTGTGAGACGGTCTATCAAGAGACTAATTGATATTTTTATTAATTTTGTAGATTTATACACATAAAAATTAATTAAAACTCGAACAAATTCTTTATTCCAATTTGTTTTCATCTTTTTTTTTTCCAATTACAATCACTCACACACTATCATCATATATTTGATTATTTTTATAGATTTAAATACATAAAAAATGATTAATTAATTTAATTAATTAATTAATTAATTTTAACTAATTTTATTAATTAATTGGTTAATTAAGTGATTAGTGATTGAAATTAAAGCAATGCTTGTCAACCAAACAAAAGGATTAATAAAAGTCAAACATGGAGGGAGAAGGATGATGTAAAAGTCTTCATTCAAAGCCTCCATAACACTACATGGAAATTTTTTTTATATGAAGAAAAATCTTCACATAAATTGAAATTTCATCCCTTTTATTATCAAATTTTCTCTTAAATTCACTTCTTTCTCCTCTCAAATCACATTTTCTTCACATTTTTTTAATCACTTCATCCTCTTTGTTCATTGTAACATAACTAAATATTGTAATTTCCACAAAGTTTTCACCTTTTTTTGGTAACTAATTCCCCCATTTTTTCTTGTAAATTTACCTTCTTTCTCCATTTTTTTTACTTGGGTTTTGAGTTTTTAGCTCAAAAAAGTCAGGAATTTGTTGGGTTATTGGTTAAGTAAGAAAAAGTTGCAATCTTTGGAGATTTTGAGGTGGTAAATTGGTAATTTTGTAAGATTTACTCTAAGATTTGTGAGATTTCATTGTAAGATTTACTGTCATTTTGTTGGGTTAAGTAAGAATTGAGAATTGAAAGAACAAAAAGTGAAAAAAGCTGCAATCTTTGCAGATTTTGGGGTGGTAAATTTATAATTCTGTGAGATTTACTGTAAAATTGAGGATTGAAAGAACAAAAAGCTGCAATCTTTGGAGATTTTGGGGTGGTAATTTTGTAATTTTGTGAGATTTACTGTAAGATTGAGGATTGAAAGAACAAAAAGCTTCAATCTTTGGAGATTCTGAGGTGGTAAATTGGTAATTTGTGAGATTTACTGTAAAATTCAGGATTGAAAGAACAAAAAGCTTCAATCTTTGGTGATTTTGAGGTGGTAAATTGGTAATTTTGTGAGATTTACTGTGAGATTTAGACAGTAAAAATGGTGAATAATGGGAGGAGGAGGAAGAAGTTAAGGTTCAGTAAGATCTATTCATTTCATTGTGGTAAAGCATCATTTGAAGAGGAAGAACATTCACAAATTGGTGGACCTGGGTTTTCAAGGGTAATTTTCAGCAATGAGGGTGATGATTCTGATACATTAGTTAGAAAATACCCTGATAATTATGTTAGTACAACAAAATATACATTAGCTACTTTTATACCTAAATCATTGTTTGAGCAATTTAGAAGAGTTGCTAACTTTTATTTTCTTGTTACTGGGATCTTGGCATTCACTTCTATTGCTCCTTATAGTGTTGTTAGTGCTGTTGTTCCTTTGATTTTTGTTATTGGTGTTAGTATGTTGAAGGAAGGAATCGAGGATTGGCGTCGACAGAAACAGGTTTGTAATCAATCTGTCTTTTGTGTTTTTGTTGATTGATTGTGTTGTTGAGGTTTGTTGTGTGATTCTAGTTGGTTCTTGTGACTTGCATTGGTGTATGTATGATTTTCGATCATTGCAGATGTCAACCAGATTAGTTGGTAAAGTCATGATTATCGTGATCTCATAATCGCTTTTGTGGCCCTTTCATAATTGTGTCCTCGGGGTTTGTTGTGTTGTTCTTACGACTTGCATTGTTGTATGTAAGATATTCAATCACTGCAGATGTCAACCAGCTTAGTTGGTAAAGTCATGAATCATGATCCTCGTTATTTGAGGTTCATACCCTGTCAATATCATAATCGCTTCCATGGCTCCCTTTAACTAGCTTAGTTGGTAAAGGGTCATGATTCTCACGATCCGAGGTTTGTGGCCCTCTTTAACTAGTTTAGTTGGTAAAGTCATGATTCTCGTGATGTGAGGTAACCCAAAAAAGATGTGATCATTGACTCTCGTGTGAGACGGTGTCATAAATGGGTTGATTGCATATTTACATGTGATGCTATACATGATTTTGTAGTATTAGTAGCCTAGTAGGGTGTGATGGATGATAGATGAATGAATGAATCATGAGTATATAAGTTGAACACGAAAAGTGAATAGATTGCTCAATTTGTGATGTTTGAATGATGATATTTTTCAGGATGTCGAGGTAAACAACAGAAAAACAAAAGTGCATAGAGGAAACGGGGTGTTTGAAGTGTTAGAATGGCGGTATCTCAAAGTAGGGGATGTAGTAAAAGTTGAGAAAGACGAGTTCTTTCCAGCCGATATCCTCTTACTTGCGTCAAGCTATGAGGACGCCGTTTGCTATGTAGAAACCATGAATCTTGACGGAGAGACAAACTTGAAACTCAAACAAGCCTTAGAAGTAACCTCATCCTTGCTCGACGACTCTAGCTTGGGCAATTTCCGAGCGACCATAAGATGTGAAGATCCTAATGCGAGTTTATACACATTTGTCGGAAGTATGGATTACGAGGGCCAACAATACCCACTCACCACCCAACAACTCCTGCTGAGGGACTCGAAACTCAGGAACACTGACTACGTCTATGGTACAGTCGTTTTCACCGGTCAAGACACGAAAGTCATGCAAAATGCGACTGATCCGCCTTCCAAGCGAAGTAGGATCGAGAAGAAGATGGATAGAGTGATTTACTTTCTGTTTGCCGTGCTGTTTTTGATGGCGTTTGTTGGATCAGTCGCGTTTGGTGTTGCCACGAAGGACGACCTTGAAAACGGGGTGATGAAGCGATGGTACCTCAGACCCGACAACTCAGAAGTTTTCTTCGACCCCAAGCGGACCCCACTTGCAGCGTTCTTCCACTTGCTGACGGCGCTCATGCTATACAGTTACCTCATCCCGATTTCCCTATACGTGTCTATAGAGATCGTGAAAGTGTTGCAAAGCCATTTCATCAATCGAGATATCCACATGTACTATGAAGAAACCGACAAGCCGGCTAATGCGCGTACGTCAAATCTCAACGAGGAGCTTGGTCAAGTCGATACCATTCTTTCTGATAAAACGGGTACGTTGACTTGCAACTCGATGGAGTTTATCAAGTGTTCAATCGCAGGAACTGCGTATGGCCGTGGGATCACTGAAGTCGAGAGGGCCATGGCCAAACGAAAAGGGTCTCCTTTACCCAACGGACTCGTCCCTGGTTCACCGTTATCAGTAACTTTTGACGATCAAGATGAGGCAGAAGACGTAGTCGAGGCCGGTTCTGGGATCAAAGGGTTTAATTTCAAGGATGAAAGGGTTATGAACGGGAAATGGGTAGACGAGCGACATTCAGAAGTTATACAACTGTTTTTTCAGTTGCTGGCAGTCTGTCATACCGTGATTCCTGAAGTAGACGAGGATACTGAGAAGATCTCGTATGAAGCTGAGTCACCTGATGAGGCGGCGTTTGTTATTGCTGCTAGAGAACTTGGGTTCGAGTTTTACAAAAGGACTCAAACTACTGTGTCATTACACGAGCTGGATCCGATTTCTGGCCAGAAAATCGACAGGGAATACAAAATCCTGAGTATCTTGGAGTTTAATAGCACCCGGAAAAGGATGTCAGTCATCGTTCAAACTGAAGAAGGGAAGATATTTCTACTCTCCAAGGGAGCCGACAAGTAAGAATTTGACGCGATTTTACCTACGTTTCTTTGTTTTACTTTTGTAATTACAACTTTTACAACGACGGTTTCTGATTACGTATTTCTTCTCCTTGCAGCGTCATGTTTTCACGGCTTGCGCCTAATGGAAACGACTTTGAAAAGCAGACGAAGGACCATCTGCATGAATATGCAGATGCAGGACTGAGAACTCTAGTGCTTGCCTATCGAGAGATAAGTGAGGCGGAATTTAGAGAGTTCGATGAGAAATTCAATGCTGCCAGAAATGCAGTTAGTGCAGACCGTGAATCACTCATTGAGCAAGTGGCCGAAACTATTGAACGAGATTTGTTTCTTCTCGGTGCCACTGCTGTCGAAGACAAACTTCAACGAGGGGTAAAATTTTATTCATCTCTTCATCTAAGACAAACATGAATCATTAATCATCTGAAGTCGTCAAGTAAAAAAATGGAAAGCGAACAATACAGTCAAGGGTTTCCTTTGATTTGTTTTCGTGTGTTGAAAAATGTCGGATTTTCTGACCTGAATCTGCGACAATGTACAGGTTCCGGAGTGCATTGACAAACTTGCACAAGCGGGAATAAAGATATGGGTTTTGACCGGTGATAAGATGGAGACGGCTATAAACATAGGGTACGGTTTCACTCTTTAACACGCTTAATTTTACGACATACTGTAGCTTATTACATCTATGTCTAACAATATATATGGTGAACCGTGAACTACAGGTTTGCGTGTAGTTTGTTGAGACAAGGGATGAAGCAAACAATAATCAACTTAGAAACACCGGAAATATTATCGTTGGAAAAACTTGGCGACAAGAATGCTATTACTAAGGTCAGTGTCCCATTATTAGATAAATAATCACTATTTTTATCGATTAAGAGGTTATTTATTGATGTTAAATTTCGTTATTATTATTATTATTACAGGCGTCGAGAGAATGTGTGCTGAAGCAGATTACTGATGCGAAGAAGCAAATGGACGCAGCAGCCTCCGAGGCATATGCTTTAATAATGGACGGGAAGTCTCTTGCGTATGCTTTAGAAGACGATATGAAAAATTTATTCCTAGAGCTCGCGATTGCATGCGCTTCAGTTATTTGCTGTCGTTCATCTCCCAAACAAAAGGCATTGGTATGTTTATTTATTTATTACTCGTATTTATTATATTATATTTATATTTATATTTATTATTGTTATTTTGCGTTCTAAAGTGTGATTATCGCGCCATGTAGGTCACTAGACTAGTGAAAAACGGAACCAAGAAAACAACATTAGCGATAGGTGATGGAGCTAATGATGTCGGAATGCTTCAAGAAGCTGACATTGGTGTTGGGATTAGCGGCGTTGAAGGAATGCAGGTACAGTAACCCGACCCATTTGTCATCAGTTTAATTTTATTCTTCTGACTCAAATCTCGGTCACTCATTTTTTTTCTTGATTCGTATGATTTTCGCAGGCTGTAATGTCAAGTGATATCGCAATTGCTCAATTTCGATTCTTGGAACGCTTGCTGCTCGTACATGGACATTATTGCTACAGGAGAATAAGCTCAATGGTATAATTTTTTCTATGAATTCATCTCGCTCGTCGAGTCATTGACTATAGTTATTGTTCAGCGAATCTGATATTTTGAATGGCGGTGTATTGTCGTGGCAGATCTGTTATTTCTTCTACAAGAACGTTGTTTTTGGAGTCACGCTCTTTCTGTTTGAAGCGTATGCATCATTCTCTGGACAACCAGCATACAACGACTGGTTTCTGTCGCTCTATAATGTGATGTTCACGTCTCTTCCTGCAATTGCTTTGGGTGTGTTTGATCAAGACGTCTCTGCTCGTTACTGTCTCAAGGTACACACCAATCATTACTCGCCCAACACGCTCCTATCTCTACTCGTCTAATACAGTTTCAAATGTAAAATTAGGTTGAAAGCGTTAATAATTTGTTTTCATTTGTGTGCGGTTTTTGACAGTTCCCGTTACTATACCAAGAAGGCGTACAAAACGTGCTCTTCAGTTGGCTGCGAATACTGAGCTGGATGTTCAACGGGATGTGCAGCGGGATAATAACCTTCTTCTTCTGCAAACAAGCCTTATCCTACCAATCCTTCACCCACCACGGCCAACCAGTCGACATGCAGATCTTCGGAGCAACAATGTACACCTGCGTCGTCTGGGTCGTCAACTGCCAGATGGCGCTCTTCATAAGCTACTTCACCTTAATCCAACACATCGTCATTTGGGGTGGAATCGCCCTATGGTACCTCTTTCTCGTGATCTACGGGGCAATGAACCCGTACACGTCCACGACAGCGTACCAAGTGTTTGTCGAGTCACTCGCCCCGTCACTCAAGTACTGGGTCGTGACCCTTTTCGTGGTGGTCGCAGCTTTAGTCCCGTACGTGACTTACTCCGCTCTTCAGATGAGGTTCCTGCCTATGTACCATCAGATGATTCAGTGGATTAGGCTTGAGGGGAAGACGGAGGACCCTGAGTACTGTAACATGGTTAGGCAACGGTCTATACGACATACTACTGTCGGGTATACTGCCCGTGTGGCTGCCAGTCGCAGGGAAAGACGTCGGACTAAAGGCTGATATTATATCGTGAAGAGTATTTTAATCAAAGGTAAACAGATGGCTGATGATTGACGAAGTATTGCCGTATTGGTATTTTTTTTTTGAAGAGGTCGGGTTTTTGTTTGACCTCGATGTTTTTTTGTGGTGGGGTTCATTCATCGATTTGGGGATTGAATCACGTCTCCCGTGACAGGAAAAGGGAAATCAGTGGGTGTCGGGGGGGGAATGTACAGATGAGAACTCAGAAGTATACGCGAAAACTGTAACTTGTGAAGTAGAGCAGGAAAACTAGGTATAGCTTCATCGACTGTAAATTCTTCGACTGTATCTTCTTTTTTTCAGCGGCGACACAAAATGTTTGTGTAAGAGATGTTTGTACAGAAAGAATGTTCATACATTTAGCAAATAATAGATGTTCATTTTCTTCATCATCAACTTCGACTTGCATTTCCGATCCCAACGTGTGTACCATTTTCCTGTATCCTGTCGAAATGTGACGTGGTGTTTTGGTGACCTGAGCCGGGTTCAATATGGTCTGAATCCTTACAAACACGACCCAAACTCGATCTGGTTGACGCGTTTAGGCAAAGAATTTGTCAACAAGATGAGGAAAAGAATCTAAAATGAGCAAACCATAATTGAAGAATGTCACATGGACAACTTGTTAGTTGTTGGTTACACATGAAAGAAACTTCTTTGATTCAACCACTTTTGCAACATTTATTGTACAACCAGATTTCAGTCGCAATCATTAGTTAGTTTTTTTGAACAAAGAACGTATTTAGTCGCATTACAATATAAAAAAAAAAAAAAGACAGATTCAAAATCTCATTCTGTTCATGTTCAAATTGAATGATATTAATTGTTCTATACTCGTAAATTTTCAGATTCTTATATCTTAATTACTGATACAAAGACCGGAAAAAACATTAAAATAAACACTTCGAATTGAATCTCATTTTCGATTTTTTTCCATTTCCATCAACGAGTAACATAACTTTTTCACATTTCTTCTGTACAAAACATTACATTACATTACATGTCCCAAATCCTTCAAAAATCACGAGTTAAAATAATACACGACTTAATATTTCAATTTCTCGTAAATATATCATTCTGAATAATATTGCTCTAATTAGCATATTAACACGTACACACGTTAGGAAATATTAAGTCCGAACAATTCAGAAGCGGATCGACCCATAATAGAAGCAAATTCAGTAAAACTAATAACACCATCACCATTAGTATCTGCTTCGCTCATCATACGAGCCAGTTCCTTATACGTCAAGGGCTGACCCATCTTAGCCATCGATCCAGCAAGTTCAGCAGCGGTTATAAACCCGTTGCCATCACGGTCAAAAGACCGAAAAACTTGGAGTAGTTCCTCTTGGTTAACCAATATATCATGGCGGGTTAGTTCAGGAAGTAAGGCAACGGCTAGTTCCTCGAATTCTATGTAGCCGTTGTGGTTTGAGTCGAGGTTGGTCAACAGGGCACGGAGTTGGTCACCTGTGGTTTTGACACCCAGCGACCTTAGTAATGCTGCTAACTCTAGTTGAGTTATGCTCCCATCTTTGTCCATGTCGAATCGGTCGAAAATGTGCTTTAGTTGATCCATTTTTGTGGATTTTGGGACATGGGTTTTGTGATTTGGGATGAAATATGAAATGGGTTGCCCTTTGTTTGATTGATTGAATGATTAAAATAGGAGAAAAGTGGGAGAAAAGGTCTTGTATTTGTAGGACACTTTGTATTTGTTTGTTCATGGAAGACTTTGTAAAAACTTGTAATTATGTGGTTGGTTGTTATTTTTAACTAAATTTGAGGAAATTTGTTTCTAAATATAGTAAATTTCATTAGGGTTTTGATGATTTTTGAGTTGGATTTTACTTGATCGAATGTAATATTAGTGTTTTTACGATGGATAATCAGTTTTTAAGTTAACGTTAAACTAACTTTGATTAATCATATCTAATCACGCGTTGGTAATAACTAATAACTAATATAACAACAATTCATGATATTACAATTTCAATGAGTAAATCAACGATATGAAATCGTAATTTTGTTACACATCCATCCAGCTCCAAATGACATATAGATCGATTAAAATGTGATTTACTCGTAAAAAGAGTATTTTATCCGTTTCAATGATTTATTTATCGTCGACACGAAAAGGATTAGTTATACCATGTGAAGATATACTCTAACGTGGAGGTTGAATGTAGCCGTTTTGACAAGTGAGGATTGACATGGTATTTAACAATTGACCTTGTCGATTCTCATAATCTATCCCCGGTTGTTACCTAGACCTAGTAAACAAGTCAACAGAGTCGAGTCCGGATCAAGTCAACTACATTCAACCGACTATTTAAATTTAACATAAAGAAGATAAGCATACACAAGTGCGAAGATATTCGTTATAATATTGTAACCAGTTAAATATTGATCCATTTTAATCGAAAAAAGACCATCCCTAGGAACAATGCTGTATTATTTAATCTGTTATAACGATACGACAGATGATCTGTCACAAGGGAGACTAACTGGACACGATATGAGGATGGATAACAACTACTACATGGATTAGTTAGAATATGATTTATGATTGGCAACAACTTCAATGAGATGAAAGTGTACAACATGACCTCCTCCATCATTCCCACCCCAAAAACTTCCAAATCCAAACTCTCCCTTCTTTGACAATTCTTCCATTACTTTCTCCACCTCTTCTTCCAACTTCATCCTACCAAACCCTTCTAGCATTCGCATCGACATTGACACTGACTGTCGTCCATCATCGACCATGATCCTGATACTGTCGCCTCTACTCCGCTTGTTCTTCGTCTTCTTAGCGTGGTAGTAGGCCTTGGTCTTACGAGCAAGTCGACGAGGGAGTTGGGTGAACACAAAGACGACGACTTGTAGGATCAAGCATTGACAACAACATGATATCACGATGCAGTCGGAGACCAACGTGTTGCAATCCTCCGCCATCTTGGTGTTGTCCCACATGCAGAACTATTGAAAACTCGATGAACAAAGGAGAGATCGATCATATATTCATATGTTGATGAAGAGACGGGTTTTTGAAAAAACTAACATATCTTGAAGAGAATCTGTATTCATATAAGCATGTCACACAGTAATGTTGCTTCAGGCTTACTTCTAGGGTAACCACATTCAGCCATTCAGGTAACTTGCTTTTGTAAGTTGCTTACATAACATAACATCAAGACTTGTCTTACAAGTAAGATAACTTCACAAATCCTACATGATTCTTCAGCAACATGTCACGGTATCAAATACTCGTTCATTTGTTTACCTTTTTATATTCATTGTGAGGAGAAATAACCGAGACAGATGGAGTAGCTTTTGTTTAAGCTTGAATATAGCTCAAAATCTTCGGAAACTTAAAATGCACATTGATAATCTGTGTACAGTTTACATGAGGAGCTACGATTTTACTTACAGGAACGGGAAAAAGAAAAAAAAATAGTTAGGAAAGCAAAACTTTCGGAAATTCAGGGTTCAGGGCGATAGTTACATGATCTAAGTCATTAATATAGGTTTGAACCGAATAGGCGAATATGTAATACCTGGAGATGCAGGTCCGTCATTGGTTCGAGGTATCTTCTAGGAAAGGGTTCACGTTACGACCACCCTGGTTTGAAAATTCAGCATTCTGACTGCGCTGTTCAGTTGCGTGATACGAATGCTGGTTTGATTGCCTTGGAAAATTGCCGTCTAGTCGATGCTCATCTGAAAAGTTAACATTGGGCCCACGTTGGCCCGAAAAATTTGGGTTTTGGGCAGTGTACATGGGCTGAGATGAAGACGAGATGTTCTGTCGGCTACTATGTTGGGTTGAGAATCCGAGGTTTTGAGATGGTTGACTGAACGCGTCGAAGTTGCTGCTGTCCTGACTGCCGAATGCCATTCTTCTAAACCATCTTATTTCAGCGGATTGTTGAGCCGAATTATAAATTTGACTTTCGCCCACTTTCAATCCGTTTGATAAGTCGCCGGAGTCTGATACGCTTAATGCTCTAACAACCTGCGAGAATTAACAGTCGTGAATTGTCGGGTATTGAGGCATCCTGTCACTGTCACTGTCAGCGTCAGCATCAACGGCCCACAGAAATACAGACGGTTAGTTTACCTGTCCCATTCTCGGTCTTTTTGAAGCTGAATGCCTAACACAAGCTGCAGCCGCCTCGATCATTCGGAACATCTCATCTTCTACAAAGCTCTTTTCAAGACGAGCATCCACCAGACCGTCAAACTCTCCCGTGTCAAGTGCACGAGGAAGCAAAGGCCGGGCCTGAGATGCGAACATATCGATTCTGAGTAAATAAACACTAAAAATATAGGAACTTGCGGAGAAAGCGCAGCTACAAGATCGTGAGTCGTGACATACCCATTCAACTAGACTTTCGTCTCCCAAAGGTTGAGATTCATCCACCGGCTTACGTCCTGTTATAAGCTCTAGAAGAACAACTCCGAAAGAGTATACATCAGATTTCTCGGTAAGTTTACCAGTCGTCGCATACTCAGGAGCCATGTATCTGAAAATAAACAGAAGGGCCATTTAGTATCACGTCATGAGATATTGTTAAGGTACAAATCTGTGGAGGAAGTAATTACCCAAACGTTCCCATGACACGAGTGCTAATATGTGTATCTGCGTCCATCGCCAATTTAGCCAACCCAAAATCCGAAACCTGTATTGAATACGGAGAGCATAGTCTGAGCAAGTGTGTAGGGAGAATGATTGGTAGTCGGGGAAAAGAGATTGTGACAGTCCACGTAGAATAACATACCTGAGCTTCGAAGTTGTTATCTATGAGTATATTTGAGGATTTAATATCCCTGTGGATAATCCGTGGATGACCTGATATGCGGAATACAAGTAAGAACAGTTTGTTTAAAAAAAAGAGCGGCGTGAAATTTGAGTGATGGAAAATTCAAAAGAGCAGCCTTTAATTCATCATTAGAGCTATTATTACAGAAAAGTAGCAATACTCACAATCTTCATGGAGATACGCGATGCCCCGTGCAGCACCAATCGCAATCTTAACTCGCATAGTCCATTCCATAACTGACCTGCCTTCTTCTACAATAATATTTTCTCTTATATAGATTGTTGAGAATATTGAAGACTCTCTTTAGTTGTGAATAACAAAGGTACAAGGATAGAGCTTTTACCGTGAAGATGGAAGTGAAGGGTGTTGTTAGGAACATAGTCGTAAACAAGTAGCCTCTTACTCTCCCAAGTGCAGTACCCGACAAGAGAAACCAAATGACGATGGTGGATACGGCTAATTATTTCCACTTCAGCTTTGAATTCCCGTTCTCCCTGCCCGCCACCAATTTTGAGCTGTTTAACTGCAACAACTCGGCCATCCACCAAGTGTCCTTTATATACACAACCAAATCCGCCTTCGCCTAAAAGATTCTCATCGGAAAACCCGCCTGTTGCCTCGGATAACTCTTGATACGTGAACCAAGACCTTGATTGACCGTATCCACCGTGATCAGTAGGGGTATTACTACCAGAACGCGCTTCGAAATATGAAGTTGGGTAATTTGACTTCGGTAACAATTTTATATCTGAAATCACAGTAAAAAGCATACGAGGATCAACGAAAGAATAATGTACAAACATATGCACACTATTGGTACAAAATAGAAGGGAAAAAAAGGTTCGGAAGTTTTACCTGATCGTGGAGAAGAACCTATTGAGGAAGGAATGACATGGCCGTCATTGGCTCCGGATGACCTTTTCTTACGCTTAATCGTCCACAAAGCGATCAAACCGATGAGTCCAAGTATTAATGTCCCCATAACTACACCAATAGCAACGGCTCCACCAGAACCGATCCCACCTTTACTTGGAGCATTATTACTACTAGTTTGTGGGAAACCAGATTTATTGCCGTGTAAACCAGGAGAAGGTGGAACCCTACTCAAACTACTAGGAGGAGAAAGCGAAGCGGATGGAGGTATCTGAACAACAGGTGCAGCCGGTGTTACAGAAGGTGGAGGAGCTGAACCACTAGACGATGGAGGTGCATCCTTTGGTGGTGGTGGTGGTGTCTCTGGTCGAGAGGGAGAGCCGTGAGGTGGTGATGGACCTGATGGTGACGGAAGTGTAGGTGATTCTTCAGGTGGAGTTGAAGAAGCTGGTGGTGATGGTGATGGTCGTGTAGGTGATTCTTCAGGTGGTGGTGTCGAAGCTGGTGGTGATGGACCTGATGGCGCACTTTGAGGAGGCTTTGACGATGGTGGTGGTTGTGACGGTGGTGATGGTGGTGGTGGAGATTCTTCAGGAGGGTTTGGCCTAACCGGCACTGGTGGAGGAGGACTTTTAGGTGGCGGAGGTGAATTTGTTGGTTGTGGCGGAGGAGAGGAAACGCTTGGCAAGGGTGGAGCAGAAGCAACGGGTGGAGGTGTTAGTGTCGGCACAGGGATCAAAGGCGGCGAAGGAGGTGGTGCAGTCGCTGTGGGTGGTGGAGCTGACACTACCGGTGGTGTTACGACAGGAGGGGGAGTTGCTGTAATAGTCGGTGGAGGGGCAGTTGGAGGAGACGGTATTGAAACCTCAGGAGGGTTGGCCTCGGGTTGAACATTAGAGGTCGGTGGTGGGACAAAGACAGGTGAAGAAGTCGGAGATGGCGAAATAGATGCCATCTAACAGGAGAATTCAAATCTTCATAAATCATAAACACTAATCATCAACAATCATCAACAACCCTAAATTCAGTTCATGAATCTTCAATCTTCCACCAAAATTCACAATTCGAAAAAAACCCTAATTCAGTTCAATAATGCAAGATCAACTTCAATGGCTCAATTTTCAGACCAAACATCAACCTATTAAGCCAAGAGAACCAAAATTTCTCAACCACCAAACTTAGAAACTTTTATAACCAAATCAAAATCATGAACTATAATATTTTACTCATTTACATAGAAAACGACAAAAAAAACACGACTTTCTATCTAAATGAGTAATATTTGACCCGTTATAACAATAAGACGGATATTGAAGATCACAGTGAAGTAGAGAGCAGTACTGTAACTTGTAAAATATTACTCATTTACATCTAAACGAGAAATATTTGACCCGTTATAACAATACGACGGATATCGAGCTGTTATTGCAGATCACAGTGAAGTAGAGAGCAGTAATATACAGTAACTAAACTTCAGAAAGATTAAAACTTTGAATCAAGTAAACATAATCAAAGCAAAAATGAACATACCCAGTAAATTTCTGAGAAAACCCAGATCAAAAATCATGAATCCAGCTCAAAATTCAGATGAATTCCAGCAAAACCCAGATCACCAACAGTGAAATTCAATCTACTATGGTGATAATTGAGTAATTGACCAATACCCAGATCAAATTTCAGCTTTTTTTTTACAGCAAATCAAGATGAAAATTTGAGAAAAAAAACCCTAGAAATTATGCTCAAGATAGAAACTTTTCTACTGCTGTAGTGTGAACTGACTAAAAAAATCAAGAATTTTGTTGAAATTTGTTGAATGTGACTTAATGTAGAATTAAAAAGAAAATTGAATAATTCTGATGGAAATTGTATAATTTGAGGAATTGATTAGATTGTGGAGGGTAATTTTTTGATTATTTTTTCATGGATCGACTTTTTTTGAAAAAAAAAAAAAAAGAATGACAAAAAAAAAAAAGTATATATGGAAAAATCTGGACTTTAGTGTTGAATGAGAGAGAACGCCGTCTCTTTCGTAATTTTTGGGACAAAAAGCAGTTGCTTTATGTTTCTTCGTGTTTTCCTTTTTGGACCGTCTTTTAAATTTTTTCTTGTTTCTATCTTTCCTTTTTTGTATACTCAATTTTACCCTTTTGTCCTTATTGGACCCACCTTCATACACTTTTGCACACACCCACTAACAATATTTATCTATAAACAAATTATTTTCAACGCCCACCCTCCATTACTTTACTTCATTTTATTCAATTTCTTATTCCACGTGCAAAAAGAAATTAGAAGAAACATAAAGGACGGAGGGAGTATTAAATTAATGAAAAATGAAATAGAAATTTATGTTCGATTTCGTTCGTTCATTTTATTTCAGTTCAATGCAAGTTTACGAGGTTCATTTTGTCTTATCTACTTCAGTTCGCTCCAGTTCAGTTTGGCACAATGAATATAGATTATACAAATGGTTTAATGATTTCGATTGTTATCACAAAATTTTCGAATTTTAATGTAAACTTTTTGAATTTTAATATAAAGTTGCTGAATTAAATTGCAAAAATGTATTCCCTCCGTTTCTATGATTTCTTCCACCTTAAAAGTGGCACATTTCTTAAGAAAAACAATAAAATAAGTAAAAGTAGAGAGGGAGTAAAGTAAGTGGGCCACCTAGATAAGAGAGAAGTGTGATAGAAAAAAGGAAAGTGGAAGAAATCAAAGAAATGGTTGAAAAAGAAAATGTGGAAGATATCAAAGAAACAGAGGGAGTAACTTACAATCCAGCTTAGAAGCTTGTATAAGCTCAGTAGGTATACACAAAAGTTCAACAAATTTGAGGTGGTTACACATACAACTGATGGTATAATATTACTCCGTATTTTTGGTTCGGACTTCAATCTTAAACTATTCATTATACTCATGATACGATTAATGTGAAACCGTCTCAAAGGATGATAGAAGACATCCACAAGATCACGAGGCCACCATTGTACTTTGTTGTTGTAATAAATAGAGTAGAATATTGGAGAATTACAAGGCATGCTCTTTAAAAATGAGTGAATGGATCAAAGAAGGAATGATCTAAGGTAGATCTTTCTTATGACGAGTATTAAGTATATCTGTCATAATCTAATGAATAATGGCGGGTCAAATATTACTTACATGGGTCTATCAAGTGCTTAAAATATTACTTTTTTTCGTCTTTTTTCCTTTTATTTGAGTAATCACGAAGATATGACGAATATGACCATCACAGACGAGAATTTGAGATGGGTTGGGGGTTGGTCCTACCAATAAACAGAGATTGGAGAGTGGCTTTACTTTTACTCAATGTCGGTCTCACTCACTCATGCCCACCACAAGTCCACTATCTCATCCATCATCGTTCTGTACCGTGAACACTTAGATCAATTCGTAAAAAACTGTTCGATCTTAATGAATGGTTAGAAATTTGAATCTTGAAAATATAACGATGTTAAAACCGTGTAATATTTGACCTGTTTATAGTTTATACCATTCATTGGGGGTATGAATGAATGAATATGATATGAGTTTGAAGTTTGAAGGTCAAAGTCTCGGCTTTCATTGCCGCGTATGAAGTCAGAATTCATGATCCTCATTCAATGCTCACTAAATCTTTCATATTTTCGTTTGGGAAATAAAAGGGAAGATTACTCTGACTCGGAGGACAGAATATCAAAATACTAGTAATCATAAGTAAACTCGTGCTGGTTTTTTGATCAACAACGAAGTCGTAAAATACATACTGTGTAGGGCGTGGTACTCGCATGACTTAAGAATCAGGAATAAAACGACTTGGCCGAAAACAAATTTATCATTGCTCATCTGAATGAAAACAAGTACTCGTACTACTCGATCTGAACTCATTTTATGATGCTAGTAATCTCGCGAAAGTGCTCTTACAGAAAAGTAACGCATTCGATTTCCTGCATGAAAAAAGAAAGAAAAAGAAGACGATAGATTGAATTCAAGGACCAAAAGCTTAGAACTTCAGTTTTCTTGCATTGTTACTTGAAGGCAGTCAAGTGCTCAAGACTCAAGTTAAGCTGATTCGGGTTTTGAGAGGTCGTCAGAGACTTGGGAATGTTTCAAAAGTCGGAATGGGTTTGCTGGTTGGTTAGTTTCCGATGTTAGAAGGCGTTGTTGTTGTTGTTGTTGTCTTCCTTCTTGATATTATCTCGGCTGCCCAGCTTTTTCCTATCTCCGTCTGAAACTTCCCTGAATCATCCAACGACAGACATTATAACGTGTACTCACCAAATGGGCGAGTAGTACTGTAGTAGTACCGAAAATAATGTAGAAAATGGAAGAAATCCGAGCTTACCGGCTGTTGACAGGAAAAATTCGTCTAGCACCATCCCGTGCTCTGCCAGGATACAGGAAAAATATCAATATATGCATCAACACAGTCACGCAGACACACAAGATGCAAGATATGAAGTTTAGTCGTCTTACCAGTTTCATACTCTAGGGCTTGAAGAATCATCTCTACCTGAAAGAGCGTGAATAATCATTGAAAACTCGAAATAAGCCAAATGCCAGCGATTAAAAAAAACGACAAAAACTTCCATATAGTGTAATCGTCAGAAATTCATGCAAATCGCGAACTTCTACATACTTTGTCGAAATCTTTCACGAGATTGGCCTCCAACGAAGAATTGGTCTCGTACTCTAACCAAAGTTCTTTTATTTCATCCGCTGCAAATATTTTTACGAACATAAGTTTCATTTCATAACGATATAAGTTGATAAAAGCTCGGAATCAAGGGAGCTTGTACAATAACAATATACCTCTCATTCCGCCACCAAGAACGTCACACATCTCATTCAAAGCTGCTTGTTCTCTCCTGCTCTTTTCTTCTTTTGGAACACCGTCAGATGGTGTTATATCTCCGACAATAGCTGCGTGATTAGAAGTTTAACAAAAGACGGAAATGATTATGCTTTGACAGTCATGGAAAAACAAGAGATATACATAAATTATCATGGCAAAGGGAGTATACCTTCTGCGATATCATGAACGATTGCTATCTTGATACATCTGTCACAACAAACACGAATCAATATCTGAAGTCGTCATCCAAAAAAAACATGGTATGCGCCTATGCGGACAATACAATGAAACAAATGTAGAATGAAGTTGAAAGCGTTAATAATAAGTTGTAAATTACGAAACTTAACCTTTCTCGGTTCACACCGGGAATGTCACCAGTAATCAGACTCATCAACGCCATTCTATACATGTGATCAGCAATTGATTCGGGACCTTCTATTCCATGGTTTAGCCAACCCTTTCTTTTTGTCGTCTGAAAACATTACGAAAGCTAAATTATACTGTACTAACTTTCAAACTTGGCCTAGAAGTCGTCTATCACGGGAACAACACAAAAGCAATGAGTATAGCAAGGGATCAATGCAGACAAGTCTCATAAGTTGTAAGTTGTAAACATCTTGATAACTCAATTACAGTCCCTCCTAACATTATAGTTCACCAAAATCGGGTTTTGAAATCAGTCACTCCTCATCTTCAACATCATATAGCAATCTTCGGAGTATAACACAATGAGCTCGAAAACTAGAAGTATTAAGCAATTCACATCAACGGGTTCCAAATTCCACGATCATTGCATTCTTTTGCACATCACAAACCACATTTCCCCCCAAAATGAAAGAAACAAAAGCGGCGATCTTTATACCAAAGAAACTACCTTTCTCGTGATATTATTTGCGAGAAGTATTTTAAACGAATCACTGAGCCGGAAAACAAGAAGTATAAGCAATTCACATCAATAGGTTACAAATTCCACCATCATTGCATTCTTCTGCACAACACACACCATCACACAACCCCAATTCCCCCAATATCGAAACAAACACAAAAGCGGCGAGCTTTATACCAAAGAAAACCGTTATATCATTTGCGAGAAGTATTTTAAATGAATTACTGAGCCCGAAAACAAGAAGTATCAAGCAATTCACATCAATGGGTTCCAAAATCCACCATCATTGCATTCTTCTGCACTTCACACAACCCCATTTCCCCCAATATTGAAACAAACACAAAAGATACAAACTTTACACAAAAAAAGCACATTATATGAAAACCCAACATTCAATTTTAGCTATAATAGACAAAATAACAAAACCCCATAAACCTAGAAACCCCCAAATTTCACTATACAAGTAAAACCCATTACAAAAGATGCAAACTTTACACAAAAAAGCACATATTATGAAAACCCAACATTCAATTTTAGCTATAATTGACAAAAAAAAACCAAAAATTAACCTAAAAGGCTCAGATTTTACTGTATGTAAAACCCAATACAAAAAAAAAAGATGTAGTTTTAGGAGATGAAAGAAGAAAAGATGGTACCTTTAGTCGATGACATAAAGTTAGGAAATCAATGGATGAAGAAGAAGAAGCCATGGGAGTTGAGGGAGAGTTTGGATGATTTTTGCAGAAAATTGATAAGTTCTTGGGATGTGAGGAAGATGGTGAAGAGAAGAAAATGGAGGGATGAAAATGGCGGCGAGAGTGGAGAAAGAGAGAGTGAGGAAGAGGAAGAATGTGATGGTGACAGGATTTGAGTGCTGCTGTTGCTGCTGACATCTTTGTTGATCTTTGAAAGAGAAAAATGTGGGAGGAATGCTATATGCAAGTATGCAACCCTTTTCTTTGGAGGCCAATATGACTCACTATATGCCTCTTATGGGCCTTATGTTATTGCTCAAAATCCTCGATCACCTTATTGAAAAACCGTCTTTCTAACGTTTTTGACTTAATGAGCATTGGGGAGTACTTGTTTAAAGTTTTTCACAAATTATTGTTCATCATTTAACTGGAAACCCGTCTTTCTAAAGCTTTTTACTTAATGAGCATTGACGAGTATTACTTTTTCTTCACAAATTCTTGCTCATCATTTAAGAATTAAGATCCGATCACGTTGCTGAGAAACCGTCTTTCTAAAGCTTTTGACTTAATGAGCATTGACGAGTATTACTTTTTTTTCACAAATTCTTGCTCATCATTTGAGAATTAAGATCCGATCACGTTGCTGAGAAACCGTCTTTCTAAAGCTTTTGACTTAATGAGCAATGAGCATTGACGAGTATTACATTTTTTTTCACAAATTCTTGTTCATTATTTCAGAATTAAGATGCTCTTAGAGTTTTAGGAGCTATCGATGGAAAGTATTGATCGTTTTTTTCACCAATTTTTTTTTTTTTTTTTTTCGGCTACTCCATACAAGATAGAAATAAAACTCGAATCTAAATTCTTTTACGAGATTGTTTCATGATATCTTTTAAGATTAATTGAGAAAGTGATTGAATTTCACTTCACAAAAATACAAGCTTTGGACCAAAAAAACTGCAGAAAAAAGGAGCTGAAAGCCTGCAATGGAACACCAACACCAACACCATCACCATCCTCGTCACATAATCAACAATTTCATCCCTTTACAAATTTGCAAGGTAACCCAAGTTCCACATCTCACAAATTCTCGAGACGGTTTCACAATACGATTATAATTCCCACAAAGATTTGAACTTTGATTGAAATGAATGTTGAATAGGAACTGGAGTTCATACACAAGAGCAATTGCACAGTTGGGTACAGACCCAATGTATTTTCAACTACTCTTTCTCATCTAATTGCTACTAGTTGCCCTCATCTTATCATGCCCTTCATCCCCATTAGAGGTTTTTTCTCTGTTTTTTTCTAGGTTTTTTTTTTAGCATTTTTCTGTAATTTGAAGTGATGGGTATTTGTAATTTTGTTGAGTTGAGGAATTGTTTGCTTGTGAGGTTGACAAATTCTCGAGACGGTTTCACAATACGATTATAATTCTCACAAAGATTTGAACTTTGTTTGATTTCTTTGATTTTTTTTTTTAGCATTTTTCTTTGATTTTTTTTTAGCATTTTTCTTTGATTTTTAGCAATTTTATTTGATTTGAAGTGATGGGTATTTGTAATTTTGTTGATTGTAGAGATGATCAAGGAGAAAGTTGAGGAATTGTTTGGTTGTGAATTTGAACTGTTTGTAGAATTCACTGGTTTGATCAGGTGAGATTAATCCTAATCATTTGTGTTATCTAGCTAAAAGTTTCCATTTTGTGATATTGAATTTGATTTTTGGTCCTCGTGGTCGGCTAATATGAATCATTATCTGAAGTCGGTAAGTCGTTACCAAAAAATAATACTCAGTAGGAAAGTTCAAATTTTGTGTGTTGCAATTGAATCTTTGCTCCATTACTGCATTACTTTGTGTGGTAATTTGATTTTAGGGTTTAGCACTTTACCCTAGGAAGTGTGAATGAGTGAACTCTCTAGTATCTTGCTGTCAGAACACGGTTTTCGTGGCAAATGAATTAGGTCATAAGGTGGAAAATGTGGGTGTTTGTCGATTTTGCCTGTTGATCGAAAAATCAACCGACACTGCAAATTAGCATCTTGCAGCTTCAGAAGTATTGAATAAACTGTTATAATGTTCTGCGAATAGAATTGTCGGAATACATGGAATTCCGTTCTATTCTTAATCTGATGGTGATTTTTCTTTTCGTTTCTTGCATTGCGTGTAAACTTTGCTGTATGATAGCTGGACTAAAGGAGCGAGTATTGGGTGGCATAGCGATGACAACAGATCCTATCTCAAACAGCGAGATTTCACGGTGCGTATGCAATGCAATGTCTTTTTCTCCGTTTAATAAGCAACACAGTCGTACCTCGAGAGTTTGAAACTGGTCAATTGGACTAACGCAGCGAGTTTTTTTTTACTTTTCACTCTATTTGTGAAGGCAGTCTGCTATCTAAACAGCTACGAGGAGAGTTTCAGCGGTGGCATATTTCACTTTCAGGATGGCGAACCTGCAGATTACATACCCATGGCCGGGGTAAGTTATTGGTGATAACATGACGAGTCTGCTGTCATTCGTTCGTGTACTTTAATTCATTTATTGACATTGCCTGCTTTTTGTTTAGGATCTCGTCATGTACTCAGCTGACGACAGGAACACACATTGCGTTGACGAGGTAATGCCAGATTGCCGAATTGCTTCATCATAAAACGGTCTCTGATTCTGTGTTGTACTCGTATAGTCGTATCTGTTTAGATGGATGTTTTAAGGCCGTGTTTATATTGCTGATAATAAATCACGACAGATAACGGACGGAGAACGCCTGACGTTAACCATTTGGTTCAGTCGCAACAGCACATACGACGAGGATGTCAAACTAATCTCTCGGATATCTCAGACAGTTTCCGACAGCGAACCTGCGTCACGTGTTCCATTACCAGGGTCCAGCAACATGTACTGGTTTTCATCGGACCAGGCGTCTGATCAGAAACACGGCCTACACGGGTTTGATATAAGATACGCTAGAATTTTATTGTCGGGGTTTGATATAAGTTCAACATCGGAGAAAAGTCGTTTTGAAATGAATTCAACAACCGATGTCTTTGATGTATTCACTGAGCCTCTTCAACTAGCCAGAGGCGACACATTATTCCGCAAAGAATTTGCCAATCTATTACATGCCCTGCAGGTAATTTTGCGCGTGAAACTGTATTTTTTTTTTTGGTTTTGGGATGACGACTTGAGGGCTCAAGCAGAATACACAAATCCGTCTCTTATTTACATTTTTTGTTGAAAAAAACAGGCTGTACAATTCTATTACCGGAATCACCACAATCTTCTACAATCAGAAGACGTGAGAAATACAGGCGATGTTATACTATTATCCGAACCTCAAATACATGATATTTGCAACCTAAGAAGTTTATTGTTAAAAAGCATGAAGCTTGATAATTCGATCTTCTGTTATTCATCTTCCAGTACCATCGACGACCTGTGTTTCAGTCAGGAAAGCTTTTCTGCATCTTTGACGGCATGGGAAGAATACACGTCCAAGCTGCACGAACAACTTACTGCGCATTTACCTTTCTGGATCGAAAACAAATCAATATTTCCCGTTTCATTTTAAGGAGGTATGATCTTTGTTTTGTTTACCTTTTATAGTATTTGTGCGTGTTATTCCCATTTGGTCTTGATTTGGTGAGTATGCTTGAAATCGCAAGTCATAACCAAGGTACCGTCCATCCTAGTAAGAACGAACCTCTCGACAAGAACGTAACATCCGAACCTAACCCACCAACCAATTCCACCGTATTCCTCTTCCTTAACGATCCTCACTTGTTTTTCACCCCGGTTTACCCACCCAACTCGTCTTTGCTCCCAAACCATCCTCTCCACAATCCGTGTACTCAACCCGACACTCATCTCTTCACCCACACTTCCAATAGTCCTAAACCATACCACCTTCTCGTTTGATTCTCTTTCGTCTATAACCCCGTCTTTTCCACCAATTTCCACCACTTGTAACGGAACAACCACATCCATCATTATTTTACCGCCGTAATTGTTCCCATTATCCGCGGTAAAAATCCTCTCCCACCTTTGCTCAAGTGTCATCTCATAGTAAACCGACTTCCTTACTCGATCATCCAATTCCAATGCACTCCCTTCATGTATGAACATGAACGGGCAAACCCATTTACCCACATGAACCGGATCCGAATGTACACGGGTCAACGGGAAGTCAAAGTCGGGTTGTTTCGAACGTAGGACCCTATCTAAACCCTTCGACGATTCTTGTATCAAGTTATTGGATTTCGAAATTTGGATTGTGGGTATGTTCCTTAGAAATCCCGGGACTCGACCATCATTAGTAATTGATTTTACGATGAATCCGTTGTTGTTGGTGCAAGTTATAGTCGTCGAGAACTCAAATTGTTGATACATGTCTTCCGGATCAAAAGCTCTCGGCTTTTTCTCCTCCCTTGAACACGAATACGCTTTCCTACAACACCAAAAAAAACACGAGTTCCATAATCAGTCTCATATGACACAGTCTCACGATAAAACAATACGACGAAGAATGACTTGCTTACCCTTTGTGTTTGCCATGTGCTTTGATCAAGTAGTACCGGTTCGAAGAAAGAGGTTGATCAAGGACAGGAATAGCAAAGACTTCATCGTCAAAAGGTCCATGGTTGAATTTGAGGAGCTTGTTCGAAGGGAGAGGAAGGTCGACAATGGAGGGAAGAGCATTCGAGAGGCCGAAACATGTTGGCAATGATTCTTCATCATGGAGGACAAGGTAACCTGAGTTTGGTCCTTCAGGTGGAGGGGTGTCTATGGATTCAGGGAATTTCTTGTATAGAGGGAGGGGTCTAGTTACATACATAGCTAAAATCCCAACTTTTGTCTCTACTCCCTTTTGCCTATATATATACTCTACATCAGCTGGTCGAAGTCATGAACGGTGATACTCATCATCTGGGTTCAAATCAAAATCCCGACAATATCAAAGTCGGGCATGTGTACCTTGTTATGGGTCATCAGTCCTATTATGCAGTCATGAGCGGTGATACTCATGATCTGGGTTCAAATCAAATCCCGACAATATCAAAGACGGGCATGTGTAACTTGTTATGGGTCAGTCCTATCATGTAAAACGGTTTAATGTAATGGGATCATCATGTTGAAACATCAATAATTGACTTGGTAATGGTGAGGAAATGGGCTACTTGTAAACTACAAGCAACAACTACTACCAAAGAATTAGTCCAAGATTAAATAGTTTGATTGATTGATGATAAATTGTGAGTTAAGTTATTATTATTATTATTATTATTATTATTATTATTATTATTATTATTATTATTTCATGGTGAATCTTAAGCAACAAGTTTTGTTTATTGTTTTTTTCTTCAAAGTAGATAAGATTACAAGACTATGAGTTTAGAATTGATGACTTCAAATGACAAGTAGCTTCTTCATGAGGTCATGGAAAATGAGGCTTCTCATCACTTAAAAAAAAGTTTGAAAATTAGTCTATTTTTTTCGGTCCGGTCCGATAATCCAAACCCCATCTTAAAGCCTTAAAGGGTTCAGTCCGAGTCCCTTTCTAACCAGTCCGTCTTCAGCTTTGGGTTTCTGGGTGACTGGTCTTCCGATTAATCCGATCTGGTTCGAGTTTGGACCAGTGAATGCCCATAACTACTAATATCGCGAAGCAGATCGTGATTCGTGCAAGTCTGAGTCCGAGTCCCTTTCTAACCGGTCCGTCTTCAGGTTTGGGTTTCTGGGTGACTGGTCTTCCGATTAATCCGATCTGGTTCGAGTTTGGACCAGTGAATCCCCAACTACTAATATCGCAAAGCAGATCGTGATTCGTGCAAGTCTGAGTCCGAGTCCCTTTCTAATAAGCCCGTCTCTAGGTTTGGGTTTTTGGGTGACTGGTCCTCCGGTTAATCCGATCTGGTTCGAGTTTGGACCAGTGAATGCCCATAACTACTAATATCGCAAAGCAGGTCGTGATTCGTGCAAGTCTGAGTCCGAGTCCCTTTCTAATAGGTCCGTCTCTAGGTTTGGGTTCTTGGGTGACTGGTCTTCCGGTTAATCCGATCTGGTTCGAGTTTGGACCGATGAATACCCCTAACTACAAATATCGCGGAGGAGATCGTGAGACATATTGTTCAAGATATCGTCGTCTAAAACACGGTATCATACATTCATACCCGGGTTTTTTGTTTAACAAATCGCGTGCTTAATCACATTCCAATAACATCTGAGATCGTTTTCGTTTTAACCAATGAACTATGAACAACACAAAGAACTATTAGTCTATTATGACAATGTGAAAACAAGACACCAATTAAAAAAAAACGATGAACACAGTGTTAAAATTCCGCCATTGTTGTCCACCTCACCTTCTCTTCACCTCCATTGTTAAACCTTCAAACACTTATCACACTCTCTTCCCCACTAAACTCTCCATTCCTCGTACTTCCCATAACAATAATAATCTCCTTTCTTCCTCCATTTTCGCACCCAAAGTTTCAAGCTTTTCCAACCCGATTTCCTCAATTTGGGCCAATGACCAGGAACAAGATGACGGGTCGGATCGAATTGATGATTTGGCCCATGATAGCCCGGTTTATCAGAAAACGTTGAGATTGGTTGAGTGTTCTATGTTTGCTGCTGTTGCTGGTTTGGCTTATTTACTCAGCAATTCACTTGCAATTGAGGTTTGATTGTTCTTCGATTATTCAATTGATTCAATTTTGTGTTTAATTGTTTGATTTGGAGCTCGATTTTTTTTTTTTTTTTTTGCTGTAAACTGAGTTCTCATTGTTGATTTCAATTGTGTTTGTTGTTTAACTTGGAGGTTTGATTGTTCTTCGATGATTTCAATTGATTCAATTTTAGTGTTTAATTGTTTGATTTGGGGCTTGAATTTGATTTTGTTGCTGTAAATTGAATACCCAATTACTCATTTGTGTTCGTTTACTTGAATTCAATAGTCGGTAAATAAATGTTCGAGACGGAGTGAGTAATATTATTGCTGAATTGAACTGTGTACTAAGTCGGAAATGAGAATCGAAACTCGAGCTCTAACCCCTCTGCAAATTGAATTTTTTTGAGGTTAGGATCAAATGAATGTTCTTGGGGTTGTTCTTGAACTAGGGTTAATTTGGGGATTTTGATTTAGGGCAAAAGATTCAAAATTTAAACATGGGCAAAATTTTACTGTAATACTGTAGTTGGTTTTCACATTATTAGGTCACATATACGTGTGAAACCGTCTTACCCTATAATTTTGTGGCTGAAAGAATGTCGTGAATGCTGGAAATGTCTCGTGCGCAAAGTTCTTATTTTTGCTGTGTGCTTCTGCAGAATTATTTCGGATGTTTCTTTGCTTTGCCAATCGTAATAACCTCCATGAGATGGGGTGTCGCTGCTGGACGGAAGACTATGGTATGCTTCAATTTTTTCACCCCCGTCACTGCGACTACTAGTTTCTGCATCACTGCATGATTTACGCGCGATTGAAACAGGTAGCAACAACAGTGCTGTTGTTCGTGCTGTCAGGACCCGTGAAAGCATTGACCTATATCGTAAGTTTTACTTTACTCCTTTCAGTAACGACAGTGCATGTTTTTTCATGTTTTTTGTTGACGCTGAAATCCTCGCAGTTGTTGCATGGGGTACTCGGATTCACCATGGGCTCGCTTTGGAGGTAAATAAATCGTTACGAAGATGTACTTTTTTCACCTAAAACGAAATTTCAATTTCAATTACGAGTACTGTATGTTTTAGTGTTGGATTTGTTCTCTCAGGTTACGAGTCAATTGGCGTGTTTCAATCTTCTTATGCACATTGGTACTATTTCAACAAACTCGACTTTCTGTCAAAGTCGCAACAGCAATAAGTCGATAATAACTGTACACTATACTAACATGAACTGCAGGTTAGAGCAGTCGGAGCATTGGGCTACGTTCTGACATCATCGTTCCTCATAAGTGAAAACATACTCGCACTGGTAATTAGTTGCACCCTCTGCAATTATCAGTCGCATTCACGGTTCATGAGATGCATGATTGATTTCACTGATATGATTTCGAATCTTTAGATCACCATCAATGTACACGCAACGCTAACCTTGATATTCAACTCATTGGGAATCAGCACGGTTCCATCGATGAGCACAATATACTGCATATTCGGCACCCTGGTGAGTATACTGTATACTCGATTCTCGACAACAACGGAATTTACCTATGATCGATCTTAGAGACTTACAGTTACGTCTGTACTGTGTGTTTGAACAGCTCTTGATGAACTGTTGCTTCTTCGTGTTTCTGCTTCATATCCTGTACTCACTGTTCTTGACCAGACTCGGAATGAAGAGTTCGTTGATGATGCCAAGATGGTTGGACCGTGCTCTATAACATGGAAACGGGTTATTTGGATCGGGTCAGTACACTGTACCCACCCGTTTCCGATCTGGGTCATAATGTAGCATCAATCTGTATATCTTACAGTAAGTTATCAGTATATGAAGGTTCAAGCTGGAAGGAATTATTTTCATTTCCGGAACTAAACCTGGCAAAACTGACCCACCTAAACTAAAGACTCGAGCCTAACCCGTAACCCAAATTGACCCGACCTAATCCGGATCCACCCCGGTTTTTCTGACCCGACCAGGTTAAAGTTGAATACAACCCGAACCCAAAATGAGTCAACCCGACCTAAAGTCACCCCGTTTTTTTTTTCACCCAAAAGTGACTCAACCCGGACCGGTTCTGACCCGGTTGACCCATTTGTCAGTCTGTATGATTCTTGGATACCAGCAACGACAACGACAGTAGGGTCTACTAGTCTCCCTTATGACGGATATATCCCAACTGATGGGAGCATGCGGAAGAGAAGAAAAAGAAGAGTGGGTAGGCATTATTGGAGGACAAGACAAAGCATCTTTTGATCCCATGGAAAAAGGGCATGCTTCTCTCAGTTGTCCAACGAATCCTGACTCAGACACGAACACAGACACGGGACATCATATCATTTCGACATTATTGCTATCTGATCTGAATCTAATCGATTTTTTTTTTCTTTTCAGAATCGGATTCTTTTTTGTTTTTTTTAGTAGTAGCAGACCTACTTCCCCGCTCCTCGGGTCCTCATCATCCACCAACATCTCCGACCCCGTGGGCCCGTGGCCCTAGGACCATCATGGTCCCAAACACATTCAAATGGGTGAGCCAAACCACGGGATGTCGGACGAATGACAGAACGATGAAATAATACTCGAAACTGATAGACGAGTAGATCATTGAATAATACATCACGAAGGATACTCACCGTGTTTTTTAGTTTACTTCATTCATAAAATAATTTAGTTTTAAAAGAAAAACGTTACGGACATTTTTTTTTTTTGAACATACTTAAACAGTTAAACTCATGGCATTGTACTATCCCTCATAACTTACCGACTAAGTTAGCTAATATCTGGTAAAAAAATCGAGAAGCACGATAATCAACCCAATAACAATTAATAATTTCTTTAAAGAATCGATATCCACCCATTTATATCAATTTCGATTCATAATTCCATATCCACCCATTTACATTTATCAACAAAAATCTCAAATCCAAATTAAATTAAATTAAAATAAATTCCAAAAAAAAAAAACATAAAATAGAAAACAATTTGTCTCCCTTACGACGGGATTAACAGTATTTTATTTTTTTTATCTGTAAATATTTGAGATGTTATAAGAATACCAAAGATATCGCTGTTACAAATTAATCTATATCCACCCATTTACATTTATCAACAAAAATCTTAAATCCAAATTAAATTAAATTAAAATAAATTTCCAAAAAAAATCATAAAATAGAAAATAATTTGTCTTTCTTATGACTGGATTAACCGTATTTATATTTTTTTTATTTGTAAATATTTGAAATATTATAATAATAATACCGCCACAGATATCGCTGTTACAAATCAAGAATTTATGAATAGAAAAAAAAAACTCGTAAAAAGTGCCTTAATTCTAGGACTAAACGTCTCTCTAAGCCACCCAAATCCCGTAAATTAAGTAACATCCACGAAAATACGAAACTCTTACCGGGGGCAAAATCGTCTTTTTCGTTTTCCTCCATCCTATAAATACAACCCCGCGCCTCCCACTTTTTTCATTCTCAATCGAACCCTTCGAAAAGCCGCCGATCGATAATAATAATAATTCCCCAATCGTCTCTCTCAATTTTCCCCCAATTTAATTTTTCTAGGGTTTCTGATTGAAATCAATTGGATTTAATTCGAAATCGTTCATTGTTGTACCCCATTCTATTACCAGATCCATTCGTAAGTACGCTCGCTCGCGATTTGATTTTGTTGGTTTCATAATCATAATTCAGTTAAATATTAATGTTTTTGATTGATCAATCTGTGATTAATTTAGTTTTTTTGTGATTAATTTAAATCAATTGGTTTTATCGTTGCATGTTGAATTTGATTTTGTTATAATTTCCTGGGTTTTTTCTATGATTGATTTGATTAGGGTTTCTTCGTTGTTATCAATCTAGGGTTTATTAATCATAATTCAGTTATATATGTATGTTTTAATTGATCAATCTGCAATTAATTTGATTTTATGTAATTAATTTGATCTACTTAGGTTCTTGTTTTGTGCTGATTTCGTGACTTCGCTTCGTTAGCATCAATCTAGGGTTTATATCGTTGCATGTTGAATTTGATTTTGTTTAATTTCTTGGGTTTTTTCTCTGATTGTTTTGATTAGGGTTTCTTCGTTATGATAAATCTAGGGTTTAATAATCATAATTCAGTTATATATGTATGTTTTAATTGATCAATCTTCAATTAATTTGATTTTATGTGATTAATTTAATTTACTTAGGTTTTTATTTTACGCCGATTTCTTGATTTGACTTACAATTTGAATTTGAATTACATTTTTAATTTTTTTTGAATTTATTTATTCGATGTCATCAATCATAACGTATTTTAAATTGATCATCGAGTTGTTGACGTGAGATTGTCTCGCAAGAAATCGATTGCGTCCAGAATTTATCTATGTCTTGCTTGTTTTAAGACGTTGTTTCTTGAAATATTCAATCTTTTGTGTCAAAAGATTTCGTCTTCATTTGACTATTACTGGCAAAATCGATCTTATCGTTTCCAATTTTATATTTTTTGTGTAGATTTAATTATTTTATTTGAGGTCATAATAACTATCACCAATCTACATTCGAAAAGGTAAAACAAATTGCTGGTACGTTAGGTTTCGTAATTAGGCTCACCAATTTTATAATAAATCAATCCGAAATGCACACGTTTTATGAATGTTAGGTTTGTCGAATTCCCAATAATTGATGTATTTCGGTTTTTTTCTGGTACAATTGTTGGGAATATCCCTCTCACGAAATCACGGAAATGTATAAGATAATAATAATAATGATTTAGAATGTTTTCCGCCTTACCTATTCATGTTGGTGATTATAAGACGAATTCCCAGTAATCGATGGACTGAGTTTCTCGGGAAATGTATAAAGATTATGAGAATAAATTAGAAGATTTTTTTGCTTTACCTATTCATGTCAATGATTATAAGACGATTTCCCAATAATTGATGGATTTGGGTTTCTCGGGGAAATGTATAAGATTATGAGAATATGAATCAGAAGATTTTATTTGTGCCTGTAATATTGATTTCAGCTTGATTTCTGTAGTTATATCCCGTGTTTGTTCGATTTTGCTACGTCGGGTTATTGATGTTTGTGTTTTTTTTTGTGGCAACAGATTGAATGAACTATGGAGTCAAAGGGAGGTAAAAAGAAGTCCAGTAGTAGTAGTAATAAATCGCTTTTCTCCCCACTCGGCTACAGCATTGAAGACGTTCGACCAAAAGGAGGAATCAAGAAATTCAGAACCGCTGCTTACTCCAACTGCGCTCGCAAACCTTCCTGATATCCCCTAACCAGCAACCTCCTCGACTACCTTGCGTAGTCCCATTTTTTTACTTTCTGCATTAATAAAATAATTAGGTCTATAGAGTTTGAACCCCTCTCTTCTTCGGTTTCCCTCTTTCCTTTACTGATCAGCTTCCTCTTTACGACTGGTAATCTCGCTACTTCTGAGCAACACAACCATGACGGTCCCTATGATGGGAAACGACTCGATGTCTTCTGTGAATGGGGACAGCAACAACGACAACAACATGACCACCCTGTCTGCTATTGGGTTCGAAGGGTTTGAGAAGAGGCTTGAGATATCGTTCTTTGAGCCTGGTATTTTTGTTGACCCTGAAGGGAAGGGTCTCCGTGCTTTATCCAAGGCCGAGTTGGATGAGATTTTAGGCCCTGCTGAGTGCACCATTGTCGACTCCCTCGCTAACGAAAGTGTGGATTCGTATGTTCTATCTGAGTCGAGCTTGTTTGTTTATTCTTACAAGATCATCATCAAAACATGTGGGACGACAAAGCTGCTCCATTCTATCCCACCGATTCTGAACCTGGCTGCCGCCCTGTCGCTTGAGGTGAAAGCCGTACGCTACACTCGTGGGAGCTTCATTTTCCCCGGAGCTCAATCCTACCCTCACCGAAGCTTCTCTGAGGAAGTCGCTGTCCTCGACAAATACTTTGGGCAGCTTGGCTCCGGCAGTCAGGCGTTTGTGATGGGATCCCCCTCGAAACCACAGAAATGGCATGTTTACTCTGCTACAGCTGAATCCAGCTACGACGACCCTGTCTTCACCCTCGAAATGTGCATGACAGGCCTCGACAAGGAGAAGGCATCGGTCTTCTTCAAATCCCAATCTGCATCCGCTGCTGTGATGACAGAAACGTCTGGAATCCGTAAAATCCTACCAGACTCTTCGATCTGCGACTTCGACTTCGAGCCATGTGGGTACTCCATGAACGCCATCGAGGGACCTGCCGTCTCCACCATCCACATCACCCCTGAAGACGGGTTCAGCTACGCCAGCTTTGAAGCAGTCGGCTACGACCTGAAGATAGTCGACCTGAACCAGCTTGTCGAAAGGGTTCTCGCTTGCTTTCAGCCCAAGGAGTTTAGCATTGCAGTCTCAGTCGACACTGCTGACAAGGTTCTCGAACAATACTGTGCCGTTGATGTTTTTGGTTACAGTCGTGAAGAGGGTGGCATTGAAGGGCTCGGTCTGGGTGGCTCCGTCTTCTACCAGAAGTTCTCCAAGACGGTTACTGCTTTCGCCCCCAGGAAGAGTCTGATGAAATGCTACTGGAAGGAGGAAGAAATTGAAGAAGAGAAGGCTATATAATAATAATTTGAAGTATTTTCTATGTTGTTTTAAATAAATCGACTTTAAAATGCATTGTTGTTTTCGTATTTGGCTTTGAATATCGAAATGTATCGTGACGCTTTCTGCTATTATTATCAAATATAATATACTATGATTTTCGTATTATTAAGGGAGTAAAACTCGTACTTTAACCCAAGCGAGCTTTCGATTTACTTCGATTTACTTCGATTTGGATGAACTATGATTCGAGCTTGATGAGTAAACGGGACTTTGAGAGCTTGATGAGCCGGTTCCTAAACGAGCTACTGACCTTCGTGTGACTTGGGTTTTGGATGTGCTCGATTCGGGCACTTGAGATTTTAATTTACCGGCATAAGATAAGTTGCTTTTGAACAAAGCGACGGTTTTACACTAGAATTTGTCGACTAGAATTTGTCGACTTCCTTGGACATCTCTCTCATGTTTGATCGTATCGTATACTATCAAGTTGATATATTTCGAGTTCCGAATCGCTTTATGTTGATATTCTTTACACAATGTCTTTATGTTGTCTAATTGTTTATGCAATAAGCACATATTTTGATTCCTCACTTCGCTACTTTTTCTCTCCTTTTCCCTCCACCCATGCTTCTTCCCTTTTCTCTCCACTTAGCATTCTCGTCTACTCTCCCTTGTGACGAAGGTATCTGTCATTTGATTACACGAAGATTCGTCTACATAAAAGATGGAGAGTTATAGACATTGAGGCAAGTTGAAAGTTTTGGGTGAAAATGAGAAAAGTTTTTGTGGTTGTTTTGGCTTGTTTTTGGTTAGTACTATCTCATTCTTCACTTGGTTTGGTTACACTTACACATGATGAAGTTGTCAATTATGAAGGTATGTGTAGTACATCAACTTTTTTCTTACTTCGAAATGGATTTGAGCACGTGACGTTTGGTTACACCGACTCTAACTGATATCATGTGCTGAAATTCTGCTTGTGAGATTTTTGGAGCTGTCATGACTCTAATACCGTGTTAAATGAATCCTTACGATTGTTTGTTGTTTGATTGGTGAGACAGTCCAAGCTTTGATGGATATCAAAGAGTCTTTGAAAGATACAGATGGTGTTCTCAACAGTTGGACTAGAAATTCAGTCGATCCTTGTTCTTGGGCTATGCTTACTTGTTCTCCTGACGGCCTCGTTACCACTTTGTAATCCCTTCTCGATCTCAATCTCAATCTAACTTTATATCAAAGCCAGCATGACAAAATGTCACGAGTCTGAATCCTGGCAGTCTGAATGTTTTGTTTTTGAAATGTTGTCGATATCTCTACTCAGGGCGATCCCAAGTCGAGGTTTATCAGGCACTCTTTCCCCAAACATCGGAAACTTAACACATCTCCAGACTCTGTAAGCCCTCGACTTCTCACAAATAACATAAAAGGTAAACAAATGACTGAGACGGTTTGATCTTTTTGTCGCAGACTGTTGCAGAACAACAATATATCAGGTCATATTCCTGATGCAATAGGAAAACTGTCAAACATTCAAACACTTGATCTTTCACATAATCTCTTCACTGGAAGAATCCCACCTTCTCTATCTCACCTGAACAACCTCCAACATCTGTACGCAACTCGAAAATTTCATCATTTTACATTTGATCATTTCACGAAATTCTCAAGTTAATTTGACGACCCTTAACCTGTTTTTTTCGTTTGAATTTTGGGTTCGTGAATCATGATCATATAGAGACTTGTCCTACAATAATTTGAGTGGTCCGGTACCAAGTTTCCGAGCAAAAACAACATTCAAGTCAGTCATTTGTTTATGTTTGATTAAAATACTGGTCGTCACAAATGATGCAACGAACTTCTGTTATATAGTGTTGCAGGAAATGCGGAAATATGTGGCGCGAGTGATGCTATAACTTGCAATAATAATAGGACAGCTACTGAAAGGCCTGCTGTTTCATTCAGTAACAGTTCAAGTTCAAGTTCAAGCAGTAAGTGCTGACGAAAATCGATTTGCATGTTTTTTTTTGTACATTTTTCGAGGTTGATCACGACTGATGACTCCGAATTGTGTTATTGAAGATTCTCAGGCATATCGAAAACTTGGAGGTTTTCTACAATTTGTCTCCATCTTCGTGGGTTCTGCTGCTGCCTTGTTTCTCGATTTGGATCCGTTTTGTATGTAAAAAGAGATCGAGCTGCAGGTTGATTCAGTGGCGGACTCAGAATTTTTTTCCTGCGTCGATCTCTTAATAAATGTAATCTTAAAGACTTTTCGAGCCTTTTTTTTCAATATTATAGTTCGAGAAAAAGATTCGCAAGTTTTTTGTGATTTTGTAAAACTAGGACGTACGAAAAGAAATTCACGAATTCACGATCAAATTATCGAAGGTATAAATCACGCTTTTATTTAAGCTATTGATGTTAGATGTTGTGATTTCACAACATCGCCAACACGATGATTAACTCGAGAGTTCAAAGATATTGCCAGTTGTCAGGATTCGAACTCGATGATTGGGAATTGAGATCTAACTCATCCAGCCCAATATGAATCTGATACGATTGACCCGTTTGTCAGAAAACCCATTTTTATGCAAATGGATAGGATTTGACCCGTTATAAGAAAAATTTGTGACAAACGAGAATCGGTGAACAAAAGTAGAGATATTGCCAGTTGTCAGGATTCGAACTCGATGATTGGGAATTGAGATCCAACCCATCCAACCTAATATGAATCTGATATGATTGACCCGTTTGTCAGGAAACCCGTTTTTATGCAAATGGATAGGATTTGACCCGTTATAAGAAAAATTTGTGACAAACGAGAATCGGTGAACAAAAGTAGAGATATTGCCAGTTGTCAGGATTCGAACTCGATGATTGGGAATTGAGATCCAACCCATCCAACCCAATATGAATCTGATATGATTGACCCGTTTGTCAGGAAACCCGTTTTTATGCAAATGGATAGGATTTGACCCGTTATAAGAAAAATTTGTGACAAACGAGAATCGGTGAACAAAAGTAGAGATATTGCCAGTTGTCAGGATTCGAACTCGATGATTGGGAATTGAGATCCAACCCATCCAACCCAATATGAATCTGATATGATTGACCCGTTTGTCAGGAAACCCGTTTTTATGCAAATGGATAGGATTTGACCCGTTATAAGAAAAATTTATGACAAACGAGAATCGGTGAACAAAAGTAGAGATATTGATAGTTGTCGGGATTCGAACTCGATGATTGAGAATTGAGATCCAACCCATCCAGCCCAATATGAATCTGATCCTATTAATCCGTTTGTCAGGAAACCCGTTTTTATGCAAATGCACAGGATTTGACCCGTTATAAAAAAATGACGGATATATTCGTGACAAACGAGAATGGGTGAAAAAAAGTAAAGAGAGGGACTATACATACATGAAATCCTTATCCCAACAAGTAGACAGGCTGCCTCTATTCCAAAAGCAAACATCCCAATTCTTACACCAAAATGCATGATTGAAGGAATTTCTCCTTTCACTCACCTTTACCCCCACCACAAATTCTCGTTTGTCACGAAATTATCTGTCACAAACTTATAACGGATTAAATATAACCCGTTTACATAGTGAAAAGAACAAAATATTACAAAAGTAAATAAGTTACTTCCTCCATTTTCTTTTTATCTTCCCAATTTTGTTTTTTGGCCACTTTTTTTTTATCTTCTCATTTCATTTCTTTCCATTTTAGTCCATAATTTGTACCATACTACCCTTACTATTTACAACACGTTATACCTTTATTCTTTCCTAATTACACACATTTTACCCTTCTACTCTCAATATTTACTAAATTTATCATTTTATATTCATTACAAAAAAAATTGTCCCAAAAGTGAATGAGAAGATAAAAAGAAAATGGAGGAAGTATTTTTTTATATAAATGTAGAATATTTGACCCGTTATAACAAAATAATGGATACCTCCGTCACAAGGGAGACAATTATTACCTTACCCCACACACACCCAAGTGACCTAACACACACTATCCCACAACTAAAGTATGCCTCTAAATATAGGGCCTTCTTCCAATTCTCTACTAAATACTCCCTTATTCCTTTCTTCCCATATTCATATACTTCTCCGACATGGTATCGTCTTTCTTAAAACAGATATATATATTCGTTTCGATGATTCGTGTATGTATATGACTAGTAATATGGGTGATAATGAAATGAGACAGTTCGTTAAGTCGAGCAACCAATGACTCTGCCAGAAAAACTCGTGAACTGTTCGAAATAATGTGATTAATTAGTAATATTTTGCTTTTCCACCGTATAAAATGTATAAAAAAAACAACGTAACTTTAATATTTATATATAGGCTGGAGTTAGGAAATTGGCTCAAACTCGCGAGCAACTTGAGCTTGACTTGACAACTTAACGAGTCAAGCCAAACAACCACTAGCTCGGCCCAAAAAACTTGCATACAGCTCGAAATAATGTGATTAATTAATATTTTCACCGTATAAAATGTTCTTACTTATTCTGTGTTTGCCTAATACGTTTTGTATATCTTTTCGTAGCTCAAGTTATTACACTAAAACACATCGACAAAAAAAAAAACAACGTAAATTTAATATTTAGTATATATAAACTGGAGTTAGGAGCCCGGCTCGAACTCACATTTTAACCCACGAGCTTGTTTCGAGCTCATTTTTTTCAAGCTCAGGCAAGTTCGAGTTCAAATTTTGCTTAACGTGCTCGGGTCAGCTCGGCTTGTTATTAATCGAGACAATTTTATTCTTTTTATTTCAAAATATCGTGTTCCACTTTCATTACGAGTTTTTTTTTTTTTTTTTGAAGAACGAGGGAACCAGCCATACAACTCCCACAAGTTCGCGCTTGCAGGGGCTTGAACCTGATACCCTTGGGCCGATCACCACATGTTTTAACCACTAGGCAACACCCTTATGGGCCGAGTACATTATTATTAGGAGTATTATAATAATAAGACGGATATATTCGTGTTAGACGAGAATCGAGACCAAGATCATGGTAGTGGCCATTGGCCCTGTCAAACTCTGCTTTTTCCACTCCACCAAATCCTCCTTCTCCTTCTCTTCTTCCCTGACACTTTGTGTCACACTTCCACTTTGTAAAAAAGCATAACTCACACGACTAATTATTTCATTCATTCATTCATTTGAATCCATACCCAGTAAAAAAAAAACCCCAATTTCACTTTTAATTCTCTTTAAATTATCTAAATTACTCCTACTTTTCACCTGCTCCCACTTTTTTTTTTTAAAAAAAAAAAAAAAATAATTTTATTGAGTAAATACAGAGGATACTGGACCAACAACATTCTTAGGGAAAGTGGTGGAAAAAAAAATAAAAAATAAAAAAAAATGAGAGAAGTTTTGTTGTTGATTTGTGTGTTTTTTGGGTTTTGGTGTTCTTCTTCAATTGCTTTGCTTACACCTGATGGAGTCAATTATGAAGGTAATTGATAGAATATCCGTCTTTCTCGATAGTTATCTATTATCGTCTTTTTATGTAAGCGGAATTTTAAATATAGGCAACTATTGAGAAAGACGGGGTTTTTGTGTTTGGTTTTACATTTCGAGAATTGGGTTTCAGTCAAAATCATGAATTATGTGAGATTTTTTTTTCGTGTAATGTAGATAACTATTGAGAAAGACGGAATTTTTGGGTTTGTTTTTACCTTTCGAGAATTGGGTTTCACTCTAAAATAATGAATTTGGTGAGATTTTTGTTCATGTTAGTGAAATTTTAAACATAGATAACTATCAAGAAAGATTGAATTTTTGTGTTTTTTTACCTTTCGAGAATTGGGTTTCACTCTAAAATGATGAATTTGGTGAGATTTTTGTTCATGTTAGTGAAATTTTAAACATAGATAACTATCGAGAAAGATTGAATTTTTGTGTTTTTTTACCTTTCGAGAATTGGGTTTCACTCTAAAATGATGAATTTGGTGAGATTTTTGTTTATGATAAGTGAAATTTTGAATGTAGATAACTATTGAGAAAGACGGGATTTTTGTTTTTGTCTTTACCTTTCGAGAATTGGGTTTCACTCTAAATCATGAATTAGTTGAGAATTTCTTTTATGCGAGTTTAGATAACTATTGAAAAAGACGGAATTTTTGTGTTTGTTTTTACCTTTAGAGAATTGGGTTTCACTCTAAATCATGAACTAGGTGAGAATGTTGGGGTTGATGGTCACGTTTGATTAAAATACTCCTCGCCGAAAAAAAAAGTGTTGGTTTTTCATTTTATAATCGTCATCATGATTCATGAACTTGGTGATTGGTACATTTACGTTTGATTAAAATACTTCTCGAAGCGTAAAGTATGAGTATTTGATTTCGGTTTGTATAAATTTGTGTGAGACAGTCCAAGCTTTGATGGATATAAAAGAGTGTTTGAAAGATCCACATGGTGTTCTTGAGAATTGGGATAGAAATGCAGTTGATCCTTGTAGTTGGGCTATGGTTACTTGTTCTTCTCAAGGCCTTGTTACCACTTTGTAAGTCTTCTCCCTCTTTCTGTAACGTAATGCGACTAACTGTGCGCTTAAGATTACGTACTTTGAACATGGTTCAAATCCCCCTTTCTGTGATGCGACTAACTGTGCGCTTAAGATTACGTACTATGAACATGGTTCAAATCCCTTTTTCTGTAATGCGACTAAGTGTGCGCTTAGTATTAAGTACTCCTATGAACAGAGTTTGAATCCCTTGTTCCCTATGTTAGAAAAAACGTTTGAGACGATCATTTCAGTGAAAAGATAACGTCATTTATTGAATAGTCAAATGATGAACAGTAGTCGAGTAGTAATCATGAGCTAAATGGGTAGTTATTGAAATCATTAGAGTTATCAATGTATTTTTAAGGTTGTTGTTGTTGTTGTTGTTGTACTTTGCTAAGTAATAAATGTTGAAGCAATCAATTGCAAGGAGGTGAAATAAGACGGTTTTACATCGTACAACAGTCCCTCTGTACAATAAAGTTAATTAATTTATCAAGTTTTCATAGAATAGAAATGTTTATTCTCACGTGTGATACTGTCTTACACTATAATCGATGTATTTTTTGGATGTTTTCTCCATACTCGAGTTATCAATGTGTTGTTGTTGTTGTTGTTGTACTTTGCTTATGTTGTTAAATACAGTAAGTAATAAATGTTGAACCAATCAATTGCAGGGTGAAATAAGACGGTTTTACACACAAAAAGTTCATTAATTTATCGAGTTTTCATAGAATAGAACTGTTAGTCTCACGTGTGATACTGTCTTACACTACAATCGATGTTTTTTTTGGATGTTTTCTCTATATTCAGAGGGATCCCAAGTCAGGGTTTATCTGGCATCCTTTCTCCAAACATTGGCAACTTGACAAATCTTCAGAATATGTAAGTACTATCAGCATTTAATAGTATGAACAAACGATTCATTATTCTTCGAACTGTTGAATTTATTGTGACACCGTCTCATTCGAGAATTTGATTTTTGGCGTAGACTGTTGCAGAATAACAATATATCAGGTCATATTCCTGATGCAATAGGAAAACTGTCAAACATTCAAACACTTGATCTTTCAGACAATTTCTTCACTGGAACAATCCCACCTTCTCTATCTCACTTGACCAACCTTCACTACATGTACGTCTTCTTCCTCGACAAAAAATTCTTGTTTGTAACGTCACTATCTCTCGTAACCCATAAAACGAGTCAGATAAATGTATTTGACGTGTTTTAAGGTTAAAGACAGATTATCAGATCAGATACGCGATATGGTGCATGTTAGGATGAGCTCACTCGACAAATTCTTGTTTGTGACGTCACTATCAGTCGTAACCCAAGCTGAAACACGTCAAATACATTTATCTGTTATCAGATACGCGATATGGTGCATGTTAGGATGAGCTCACTCGATCAATGACTCATGGAATTTGAATGTTGATTTTTGTTTTGGTTTGGTTTGGTTAGGAGGTTGAACAACAACAGTCTTTCTGGTGAAATTCCTCCTGCTTTTGCCAACATCACACAACTTACATTCATGTAAGAATTTTCACCTAACTTCGTCCTTTCGTACCATTCGTCCATTCGTCCATTCATCGACTTTTCATGTTGTGTCTCTTCCGGTAATTCAGTGGGAGACTGTCTCTCGATAAACCTACTCATTTTTTTTTCCGTTTGTGTGAATGTGATAGAGACTTGTCCTACAATAATTTGAGTGGTCCTGTACCAAGATTCCAAACAAAAACCTTCAGGTGAGCCGCATTACATTCTTCCCGTTGTCTGTTCATCTGTTTGTCTTTTATATATTCATTGTGAGGATTATGTTAATCAAATGAACGAGGACAGACTAATTAATGCAAAGTTCCCCTTGATCGATCTAGTGTTGTAGGAAACCCTCAAATTTGTGCCACAAATGGTGATTTTTTTTGCAATGGGACAGCTCAATTGCCTCTTTCATTCAATGTCAACAATTCCGTCAGTGAGTCCTCAAAATCCTATCAAAATATATATGCACGGTTTTTGAATCGTCAAGTTTAACAATGATAATCTGACTGAGTGGTTCATCTAACATGGTATTAATGTCGTTGTTATTGAAGGTTCTGAGCCATCTCGGAAAATGAAAGGTCACTCGAGACTCGCCCTTGCGCTAGGTTCGAGTCTAGCTTGTGTGTGCCTTCTGATTTCAGGGTTCGGATTCCTTTTGTGGTGGAAATACAAGCATAACAAGCAGTTATTCTTTGATGTTAACGGTAAAAATAAAAGCGCTATCTATAGTTCTATACGACCTAGAAATTTACGAGTATTTATTTGACTTTTCATTTTGATTATGGCAGATCGACATCACGAGGACGTTAGGCTAGGAAATTTGAGGAGATTCGGATTCAGGGAGCTACAGAGCGCGACACACAACTTCAGCAGCAAAAACATACTCGGGAAGGGTGGGTTCGGGATTGTGTACAAAGGGCAACTTTCAGACGGGACGATTGTCGCTGTAAAGAGACTTATTGACGGAAATGCCGTTGGTGGTGAAGTTCAATTCCAAACTGAAGTCGAAATGATCAGCCTGGCTGTGCATCGGAATCTTCTAAGGCTCTGTGGGTTCTGTATGACGTCTTCTGAACGGCTTTTGGTCTACCCTTACATGTCTAATGGCAGCGTCGCTTCCCGCCTCAAAGGTACTACCCAACCCGTTTTGACCCGCGACCCGTTTGACTCAAACCCGAAATGATCTGACCCGTTTTTAACGATTTGTGTTGCAGCAAAGCCAGCATTGGACTGGAGCACGAGAAAACGGATTGCATTAGGCACGGGGAGAGGTCTTTTGTATCTACACGAGCAATGTGATCCGAAAATCATCCATAGAGACGTCAAGGCTGCAAATATCCTGCTCGACGATGACTGTGAGGCTGTCGTAGGTGACTTTGGGCTTGCAAAGCTGCTAGACCATCAAGATTCTCACGTTACCACCGCTGTCAGAGGAACTGTCGGACATATAGCTCCTGAGTACCTCTCGACGGGGCAGTCGTCAGAGAAGACTGACGTCTTTGGGTTCGGAATTTTGTTGCTTGAGTTGATTACCGGTCAGAGAGCTCTTGATTTTGGAAAGGCGTCGAATCAGAAAGGCGCTATGCTCGACTGGGTAAGTACTAAGTACCAAGTACCCCCGCCCTGTACCTAGCTGAACTTAACTGACGTGAGCTGAAATGACAGGCGTCGTTTGTTGTGTCGTTTTGTTGTTTAATTTTTCGACAGGTGAGAAAAATTCACCAAGAAAAGAAGTTAGATTTGTTAGTAGACAAGGACTTGAAGAACAACTACGACAGGATCGAGTTAGACGAGATGGTTCAAGTGGCGTTGTTAAGCACGCAATTCCTACCGAACCAAAGGCCTAGAATGTCGGAAGTAGTAAGAATGCTCGAAGGAGACGGTCTTGCTGAGAAATGGGAAGCGTCTCAAAGATCCGATTCCACGAGGAGTCGAGCCAACGAGTTCTCGTCTTCAGAACGGTATTCTGATCTCACTGACGATTCTTCGTTGCTCGTCCAAGCGATGGAACTCTCCGGACCAAGATGACGATATTATTCCACGTTCGGATTGTACAAAATCATATATTATATGCGAGATTATAAAATCGACGTTCAAGGTCGTAAATCGTAATTGTAGCCAAATGGGCCAATACGACCCACACGGGCCCAAATTTTTAGCCCGAAAAGGCGAAAACCCGACCATCATGACCCAAGTACCCGATCCAATCCCAAAGTTTGTAGCCCGACCCGATTTGCACCTCTTCTTCATTTGAAAAAAATACTCGAAGGGCCCAATTTTTTGGCCCGACAAAACCTGGCCACCATGGCCCGATCCAATCCCAAATTGTGTAGCCCGACCCGGTTTGCAACCCATTTTATTTAAAACAAAATAAAAACTTGTTCGGCCCGGCCCAATCGGGTTGTTTCGGTTGACCCGGTCCGAATAAGCCAATCTGAACTCGACCTAACACCCAATCATAAGACCTGATTTATAACCGTAACCCGAATTGACCCGACCTGAACCCGAATGTTATTATTAGGAAACGAGTCGATATCCCTAAAAAAATTGAAAATGACCAAAACCCGAAATGATCCGGACCGACCTGAAGTCAAATCCGATTCTTACAAGTGGCCCTAGCCAAACCCGACCTGGTTGACCAGCTTGCCAGGTATAAACCCACGTCACCAAGGGGCTGCGACCCGACTCCAAACTCAACTCAGCCCGACACAACCCGGCCCGATAACCACCTCTACTTGGTTACTCCCACCATTCGCAAAATCAAAATTCCTGCAATTTTTTTCGTTCTTTTCGAAATCAGTAAGAAAACAGATCAAATGGAGTCGTCGTCATCGGAACCCGAATTCAAAATCGGGCAGAGAGTCCATTCAATCGGGGATACCAGGCGAATAGGAACAGTGAAGTGTACGGGTCAAGTAGAAGGGTATTCGGGTACATGGGTCGGTGTTGATTGGGACAATGGTGATGGTAAACATGATGGATCTCTGAATGGGATCTCATATTTCAAATCCAATTCCAAGTATTCGGGTTCTTTTGCCCGACCCAATAAGTTGTCTAAGGGTATTACATTGCTTGACGGGCTTCATCTCCGGTATCGGGTCGAATCGACCCGGGAAGAAGAGGGTATGGATTAATGGATTGATGCTCGTTTTTGTTTAAGTGGTACTCATATTGATATATTCATGTTTGATTGTTTTATGAGTAGTCATCACGCGTAAAACCGTCTTACTCTGATTTGTGTTAGTTGAGTTGTTGAATTGATTAGTTTGAGCTGCACATTTTGTATTGTGATTGTGATTGTGATTGTGATTGTGATTGTGATTGTGGAGAAGTGGGCAGTCAACAAATTCTTGATGGAATTTCGACAATTGCTCGAGTTCAGACTCATTCAGTTTAGTTTAGTTTAGTTATGATTTGGTTTGGTCCAGTTCATTTCGGTTCACTTAGGGCCGTTTCAGCTGGAAAGAACGAGGAGATGATTTGGTAATGTAGTATTGTTTCTTAGGTTTCATGCTGTTTTGAGCTTTAGAAAGCCTCATTCAGTTTAGTTCAGTTACCATTCGATGGTTTAGTTCAGCTGAGTTCGGTTCACTTAGGGCAGTTTCAGCCGGAAAGAACGAGGAGACGATTTGGTAATGTAGTATTGTGTCTTGGGTGTCATGCTGTTTCCAGCTTTAGCAGAGTTGCATTCTGAATTTCGCTCGTTTTCCATGGTTGTGGTGTGATTTATCAGTGTATATGCGCCTCATTCAGTTTAGTTCAGTTCATTTCGGTTCACTTAGGGTCGTTTCAGCTGGAAAGAACGAGGAGACGATTTGGTAATGTAGTATTGTGTCTTGGGTGTCATGCTGTTTCCAGCTTTATCAGAGTTGCATTCTGAATTTCGTTCGTTTTCCATGGTCGTGGTGTGATATATCAGTGTATATGTGCCTCATTCAGTTTAGTTCAGTTCATTTCGGTTCACTTAGGGCCGTTTCAGCTGGAAAGAACGAGGAGACGATTTGGTAATGTAGTATTGTTTCTTAGGTTTCATGCATTTTTGAGCTTTAGAAAGCCTCATTCAGTTTAGTTCAGTTACCATTCGATGGTTTAGTTCAGTTGAGTTCGGTTCACTTAGGGCAGTTTCAGCCGGAAAGAACGAGGAGACGATTTGGTAATGTAGTATTGTGTCTTGGGTGTCATGCTGTTTCCAGCTTTATCAGAGTTGCATTTTCTGAATTTTGCTCGTTTTCCATGGTGGTGGTGTGATATATCAGTGTATATGTGCCTCATTCAGTTTAGTTCAGTTCATTTCGGTTCACTTAGGGTCGTTTCAGCTGGAAAGAACGGGGAGACGATTTGATAATGTAGTATTGTTTCTTAGGTGTCATGCATTTTTGAGCTTTAGAAAGCCTCATTCAGTTTAGTTTCAGTTACCATTCGATGGTTTAGTTCAGCTCACTTAGGGCAGTTTCAGCCAGAAAGAACGAGGAGACGATTTGGTAATGTAGTATTATGTCTTGGGTGTCACGCTGTTTCGAGCTTTAGCAGAGTTGCATTCTGAATTTCGCTCGTTTTCCATGGTTGTGGTGTGATTTATCAGTGTATATGCGCCTCATTCAGTTTAGTTCAGTTCATTTCGGTTCACTTAGGGTTGTTTCAGCTGGAAAGAACGAGGAGACGATTTGGTAATGTAGTATTGTGTCTTGGGTGTCATGCTGTTTCCAGCTTTATCAGAGTTGCATTTTCTGAATTTCGCTCGTTTTCCATGGTGGTGGTGTGATATATCAGTGTATATGTGCCTCATTCAGTTTAGTTCAGTTCATTTCGGTTCAGTTAGGGTCGTTTCAGCTGGAAAGAACGAGGAGGCGATTTGATAACGTAGTATTGTTTCTGGATGTCATGCTGTTTTCAGCTTTAGCAGAAGTTGCATTCTGAATTTCGCTCGTTTTCCATGGTTGTGGTGTGGTTTATCAGTGTAAATTAGCTCAGGAAGCCTCATTCAGGTTACCATTCGGTTTAGTTCAGTTCATTTCGGTTCACTTAGGGCCATTTCAGCTGGAAAGAACGAGGAGACGATTTGGTAATGTAGTATTTTTTTCTTGGGTGTCATGCTGTTTTCAGCTTTAGCAGAAGTTGCATTCTGAATTTCGCTCGTTTTCCATGGTTGTGGTGTGCTAAGAAAGCTGATAGTCAATCTGTGTCTTATTCTTGTACCAGATGAAATGTATGTTTTATCATCGAGGAAAAAAAAGGTGTCGATTCAGCTTGTTGGGACAGATAAAATTCATAAGAAGCTAAGCCATTTCGACGAGTTAAGCAGTGCCTCAGTTGCTTATCTCGGTGTTAGTTCTGCTGGACCTCCGTCACAAATCAACAAAGTAGCACCTAGTAAGTTCAGATCGTAATCTAATATATGGAGTAATGAATTCTGTCGAAGCTGCTTATATGATCAATTATCATTGACTTGGGTTGATACTTACTTTGCTGCAGATCTAAAGGAACTCGATTTAACTGGAAATTTGCTGTCTGACTGGAAGGTCTGTAACATTTTCTTGCTGTAACATTTTCATGCCGTTGGTTTTGCCAGAGTTGATTGAAGTTAACCTTTGTCTAATTTGTCGGTTTTCAGGATATAGCAGCTATCTGTCAGGAGCTACCACTCCTTACATCGCTCAATTTGACTCATAATCTCATGGCAGATCATGTTACATCCCTACCCGTTTTATCAAATATCCGTGTTCTGGTGCTCAATAGCACCGGTGTAAAATGGGCACAGGTGCATTTTTTTTAATTATCTTGTGCAATTCGTAAGAATCGGAGGGAGTACTTTATTTCAGTTTTCGTCATAAAATGATTTTTGATCTCGCTGTGCTGAAGGTTTAGTAATGCTGCATCCACAGATTGAAGAGCTCAAACAATTCTTACCATGTCTGGATGAATTGCATCTGATGGGGAATAATATAAGTGAAATAACGGTATGCGGCATGCCATATTTTTTTAAATTTTTTTTTTATTTTTTATTTTTTTTTGCGTTTCAAACTGTATTTTTATTACGAGTATTATTTTATTTTATTGTTTGCCTTCCATTTTCTTTTTCGCAGCCCACTTCTTCGGGATTCGTTCAAGGCTTTGATTCTCTACGTTTTTTGAATCTCGAAGACAATTGCATATCTATGTGGGATGAAATCCTGAAGCTATCGAAACTGGCAAAGTGAGTAGTAACTAACTGGATTTTCCGCAATTTTACTGTATGTCTTACTTTACATCTCGTGTATTCGTTACCTGCATAATGTTTACTGTTGTTTACTTTACTCTTTTACTGTAGGTTAGAGCAACTTCATCTAAACAAGAACAATCTAAGCAAAGTATTTTACCCATCCAATACAACTACCAATGCAGCGTTTCAACATCTGCGTTGCATTCTACTAGGTAACGTGAAAAAATTCCCTCGTAAATTGTTTTTTTTTTTTTTTTGTAAAAGGTCGCCTGTATGAATTCGCTTTCGATTGGTTATTCACTTCTTGTTGGTTGCAGGTGCAAATGACATTGAAGATGTCGAGTCTGTTGACTCACTAAACTCTTTCCCGAGCCTAACTGTATGTTGTTTCCGATCTTCCTGTATTTGCTTTATACTTATGATCATCTGATTTGCGTCAATTCCGTTGTTTTTCTTTTCCCGCTGGGTTACATGCAGGAGGTTAGACTGTCTGACAATCCCATCGCTGATCCAGGATGTGGTGGCGTACCACGATTTGTTCTGATTGCCAGGCTATCAAAAGTCGAAATACTAAATGGAAGCGAGGTAGCAATTTTTTTTAAAAAAAAGTTCGGTGTCACATAATACTGCATGCTTCTGCATATTAAGCGTTTTTAACGGTTTCTAGGTGAGTGGTCGCGAGAGAAAAGAGTCTGAAATACGGTAAGTCTACTATATTGCTTCGAGCCTTCGACCCTTCACTTTGCCAGTATATATAGCGTCTGGTATATATCGACATGACATGAGTTTTATCTGTAGGTATGTCCGGTTAGTCATGTCAAAGTTTCACGTCGCTGAAGACGACATCAAGCGCTGTCATCCCCGGTAACTTCTCTACTTCAGCGACCGACTCTTCATTCTTAGATTTTCTGTCGTCTTTTCTCATTTTAATGCTTATACCATGATGTAGATTTTACGAGCTGAGGCGTTTGCATGGTTTAGAAGAGGAAAAACCGTCTAATACAGGAGCCGGCCCTCAAAAAATGAGCTCTGGACTTCTCTGTACGTTATCTGAAACTGTATGCAGTCGAGTTTTCATCACTGAAAGTAACATACGGAGTAATTCTGTTTTACAGCGATCACTCTGAAGTGTGTCGGAGCATCAATGGGTGAAAAGACGCCGTTAACAAAAAAGTTACCTGCCACAACTACGGTAATTTTAAGATTTTTAACTGTACTTTTTTCCCTACAAGTATATATTTTTACTTTATTATCGTTCTTTGGGACTAAGGTTTTGATGTTGTTGTAAGGTTGGAAAGTTGAAGATTCTTTCCGAGAGCTTCTTCAAACTGAAGTCCGTCAAGATAAAACTTTTTCTTCAAGAAGAGGTATTAAAATCGCCATCCAAAAACTCGCATCCACACGACGTTGAATCCACCAATTTTTATTTATTTTTTTTAATATTTTTAATATTTTTTATTTTATTTTAGTCAACCGTAAATAATTAATCAAAACCATTTCCGTTGCAGGGTTCTCCATTGCCAATACTTCTCGTTAATGAAATGGATTCATTGCTTGATGTCGGAGTTAGCGATGAATCAACCATTCTTATCGATGAAGAGACTTGAAGTGGACATGGGAATTTCGGAAGTTCAAACCCTAGATTTTCTGGCGTATTACTTTTTTGTATAATGCGTTTAAGTCTGTTCTTCGTTGAACAAAAAAAAAGTTGTCATAATGCAAATTGTTTTAACATTTAATCCGAGGATGGCAAAGAAGATCGAATCAAAATGACAATCAATAATTCAATACCCTAATCATAATCAGACAACGAATCATCAGAATCAAACGACGAATCAGGGCCGTTGATTTGCACATTCTGTGATGCTCTTCGAAAACCAAGCAACTGAAACATGACCTCTGGTCTAAAAGTATTCCGGAGGTTAGAAGAAGTGTCGGATGCAGTAATCGACAACTTTTCCAAGATAGGCGAGCACTCGAGCAAGAATTCAATCAGCTTCAGCTCCATCGCCGACCCACGACAAATACCAACATCCACATAGCAAAGACGGTCCAGAGCCGACCCGTGACTGTAATCTAACACATCCGATGTCGGATGCTTCGTCTCCGTAACCTAACCTAATCCATCATCATTTTAGGTTAGTTAGTGACAATTTTCAGACCAAATGCGTAGCCACGGTAGAATAATTCGTGGGACAAGTGTCAAATTCCCGTGGCTAGACTATTTGCCACGGTAAAATTTTCGTGGCACAAGTCGTCGTGGCGACCAAATTTCCGTGGCTCAAGTGATGATTTTTGTAGGGATAGTTAAAGAGAGATCTTACAGAGATTTGAAGTCGTTCCGGACGCAAGATAAATCGATGTTCTTCAGTTTCTCGAACATTGGTGGTGAACTCACTAATAGAATATAAACGACCCTCAACCATCGCCTTAAGGTTTTGGTTGAGTTGGTTCGTTAAGGTTGAGGGTCGTTTATATTCTATTACTCACCATTACAAACTGATTCCTTAAACGAAGTTTGCGCAGCTTAGTCGACGACCTTGCCAGAGCCTCGAGCAGTAGCCCTAATTCCTTCTTAGGACGACTGAAATCCTCGCGTTTCTGTAACCCAAAATCCACTGAAACCAAATTCTCAACATTTTTCACACAAAGCGACTTGAAATTTCCGTCCACAGTCAATTTCCATAGATTACGAGCATCTATACTGATACGATCCATACTGAACTCTGTCAATATTAATTGTTGCAGATTCGGGCAACCCTGAATAAGAGAATTAAACGCTTCTAAACTCATCGTGATCTCAACAAGCTCAAGATACACCATCTTACTAAACCCCGTGTAGTTCGCTGGAAGATTAGTAATCGTAAGATACTTAAGCTCCAGTGTTTCGAGATTTTGACAGGAGAAAATCTGGCTGCTGAGATGAAGAGATGAGTCGGAATTATTCTGAATGGTGATATCTGAAAGGTTGTCAGTTCTCGACAGGTACGATATCCACTGATTAACATCCGGGCGTTTGTAGTAAAAACGAGGAATGTAAAGGTGGAAGTTGCGCAGGCGACCTGAATGTCGAAACAGGATTCTGCTGACAATGTGGTGAAATTTATCGGTGTCATTTAGTGCACTTTCACAGACCCGCTTGAAGAATTGTTCACCAAATTCTAGTTTCGGTGTTGATCTCCAAATGTCGAGCCACTTGTGCGAGAGAATGGACAGTCTTGCAATCTGGTCAAGGGGTAAGTGATCGATGATGGCATCGATTATATGTCTTGGCAAGTTCGAGAGTAAGTCACCATCATCATCATCATCAACATCATCGGTCTTGTTTCTCTTCACTCTCGCTCGTGTCATCATTTTAGAGCCTGAAACATTAAATAAAGGCTAAACGCAATGAATATAATGCGACTAAGTGCGCTCTTCGTTGAAAAATAATAATAATAATAATAATAATGCTAAACGCAGTGAACATAATTAATGCTATATCTCGAGTGATAATATTGTCTTATTACTAAAAGTAAAACGAACGAAAAAATATTGATTTGTGCTCGATTCAATTCACTACCCATCTAATGTTAAACCTAATTTAAAAAATTCATCGTCGATCCGTGTCTCTATATCTCTAAGCAAACTCAAATATTATCTACAGTCAGGTCAAATCAAATATTATTCGAATCAAATCAAATACTCAGCCTGAAAAATTCAAAACAAAAAATCAAATACAAGGTTTTTTTTTTTTTTTTTTTTATTATTTGTCAAACTCGAGCAAAATTAAATATTGGGTCTAAAAATTTTGAAGCCGAATCAAATCAAATAATACCATGATTCAGTAGGGTTTGGCTCGATTAAACGATTACAACGATAAAGACAATATATTGAAGGTAAAAAGGGGGGTAATTTTTTTTTTTTTACCTTGATGTTATTGAACCAAAGTGGAGTATAAACCTTTGTCGAATATGAAAAATAAACTAATGATCGAGACGACAGGAAACCTATTAGTTAAATAAAACCTAGTTTTTTCCTAAGCTATTCGAGGGAGATATTATTATTATTTTAATCTTTTTTAGGCAAGAAATACCTACGAAATATATTTTAATTTATTGCGTAGATATTTTCTTGTAATTATTCTTTTTATTCTAATCAAATACTCCGTATTTATTTATTTATTTATTTATTTATTCATTTCTCAATAAACTTTATCTTCTAGTAATATATATGGTTTTTAGTTAACCGTTAAATAAAGACATCTTAGCTTCGCTGATTAGTAATATATATTTTTTTTCCACAAATTATACTATACAACCGTTGTACCGTACGACGGACCTAATTTATGGTAAAAAGTTACCACTTTACGTTATTTAGTGACCACTTTAAGTTAAATGGTGACCACTTTTTAATATGAAAAAGTGGTAACTATTTATCTGAAAGTGGTAACTAACTAACCTAAAATGGTCACTTTTTATCGTAAGTTGCCAACTTTTACTACTGTCGCACCGTACAACGGTTGTACACAATAATTTTTTTTTTTTTTCTCAAGTCAAAGATGAGGGGCGGATAATGTAAACTAATTATTCTATTTTGACTTTTGGTTATTAGATTTTGACTTTTGAAAATTTGCCCCGTTGACCTTGACGTTGACCTAATATGTTCATCTACCTCGTATATATATATATCACACATTGTATATCACTTCAAAAAAAAAAAAAAAATCACACATTGTATATAAAAAAATTCAACGAAAAGTGTATTTAATCGTAAAATATTCGATATTTAGATTATTATTATCATTAAATAATGAAGGTATCCAACGACTCGAGATCACTTTACTCAACTGCTCTCGATCTCAACCGTTACTCTAATCTTTCCCTCGATGAAGACAATTCCGACACTTCAGTAAGTACATATATCCAGCTGTTATTTCTTTTCTTTAATTAAAATATTCTTCACAAATAATATAAAAAAATAAACAAATTATCGAGACAGAAAGTAAGAAATGTAGACATTAACAGATTGCTAATTTAATTTGTCGATTTATTTTGATTTGCAGGTGATAGTGGAAACAATTGGTGAGTGTAAAGTAGCCATTCTCAATAGACCACATACCCTTAATGCTATAGATAACACCGTGGTAAGTAACTACTGTGTCAGACAGTCTCACGTTGTAAAATAAAAAAAAAAATCAGTAATTATTAATTTATCAATAATAAAATTATTATTATTATTATTATTATTATTATTTTTTTTTTTTTTTTTTTTTATAAAAACGGAACTTGCATTAACACCAGAACAAATTACAAGAGTTAAAGGGGACACGAGATACTATCTGGGCCCCCACTCCCTTAGCAATAACAAAGCTAATTCTAGTGAAAATATGAACTGCGGCACGCGCTCCAGTATCCTGTGACATAGCGAATTTATTATTATTATTATTATTATTATTATTATTATTATTATTATTATTATTTATTTATTTATTTACAAAATTGAACCGTTTCACACGGATATATAACAGGTGGTTCCACTCTTTCGACTCTATAGATCGTGGGAGACGGACCCTAACGTAGGAATCGTCGTTCTTAAGGTATACAAGACTTAAAATAAAATTTACTACCGTTCATCAGTTTCAATCATTTGTTTAACTTTTTATATTATTTGCGATGAATATTTTAATAAAATTTAAAACACTTTCTCGTACAAGTTTTTGTGAATTTTTTTTTTTGTCGGCGGTGTATTTGTAGGGAAATGGCTCAGCTTTTTCTGCAGGTGGGGACGTTATTAAGATCTACCACAAACTTATTGCAGGTACGAAGTCTCACAGTAATTTTACTGTAAAAATGTATCGATAATAATTAATTAATTTATTCGAGACTAATATATATATATATATATATAAATATATACTCGTACTCTGTAATTAATCTGATCGATCGATGACAGGGAAATTGGAGGAGTGCAAAAATATATTCAGAGTTACATACACTCTAATTCACCTTACAAGTTGCTTTACCAAACCTAATGTCAGTGTCGCGTACTCTTTCTGTCTCGATCATTTATTTATTTATTTTGATATATTCGAACGATAATATTTTTTTTTCTAATGTACGAAGTATGTATAAATATAATTATGGATTTTAGGTTGCGATTTGGAATGGTTTAACGGTAGGAAGCGGGTCAGGAATTTCGGCCCTGTCGAGGTTTCGAGTTGCAACTGATAAAACTGTATGTTATTCACATCTTTTTTTTCGTGTCAAATTTACTGAATTCAACGAAATTGAACGAAATTGAACTGAACTGAACTGAACTGTTATTGCAGGTATTTTCTCTGCCTGAAACACAAATTGGGTTGCATCCTGACTCGGGTGCAGCGTATTACCTTCCTCGCTTGCCCGGTTATCTTGGTGAGCTACCGAAAATTACAAATATTTAAAAAAAATGATATTTGTCGAGTTTATATTAATTAAAATTACGATAACTCTTAATCATTAGACTAAAACATTTACAGGTTTTTTTATTTATTTTTTGTGCGCGTTTATTTATGCCTAACGGCGTGTTAATTAATATGGTTTTTGTCGTATGATAAAATTTCAGGGGAATATCTGGCATTAACGGGAGACCGTCTCATTGGATCAAAATTGCTTCTTTGTGGACTTGCAACTCACTTTATTCTTTCTAATGTTAGATTCTTCAAAAAAAAAAAAAAACTCGATTTTTAATTTGTTTTATCGACATTTCACTGTGCTCAGTGAACACACGTTAATTTTATGTTAATTAAAGCAAGAATCACAATGATATTATTATAATATTACGACGAAAATTGACATATTAATTAACGTGTATCAACTGTGACACATGTTAGAAAAACCGTTTTATTAATTCTTGATTCTTATCGTATGTAAAACCGTCTTTCAGAAAATTCCATTAATTGAGGAGAAGCTTGCACAATTAGAGACTAATGACGAATCAAGCATACGCCGTGTCCTTGACACGTACACCGATTCACCACACCTTCACACGAAAAGCGTCCTCAACAGGTATACATATAGTATCAAATTCTCACGTGAGACGGTTTCATAATATACAAATATATATAATTGACGATTAATTAGTCTAATTGTCGTTGATAATTATATAATAGGATGGATATGATAAACGAGTGTTTCGGGCGTGAGACCGTTGAGGGCATTATTGCTGCTCTGGTAAGAATTGTCAAATTTCACATGCACGACATTTGGTCACGTTGACTCTGATATCATGTTAAATAAACCATGGTCACGCTCGTCTGATTATATTTATATCCTGTTAAGTACGTACCTATGTAACTATGTGCTGTATAATTATTTGATATCGTTTGTAGATGTCGTATGAATTATTATTATTATTATTATTATTATTATTATTATTATTAATGAAATTGATCTTCGCTTCAAAAAAATGTGCTGTATAATTATTTAGGAAAACGAAGCGAGTGGATCGAACAAGATATGGTGCAACTCGATATTGAAGAAGCTCAAAACAGCTTCGCCTTTATGCTTAAAAGTTGCCCTAAAATCGGTAATTAATTAATCAATAATCGTTCATCGTTAATTATATTTCTATTTATTTTAGATTGATGATTAATTAAAAATAAATGCGTCTAATTAATAATGTATTATTAAGTAACGCGTTTGTAATTTTGTAATTTGTATCGATATAGATACGACTAGGTAGGTTCGAAACAATTGAGCAATGTTTGGTTCGTGAATATTGGATGACGGTTCAAGCCTTTCACGGTCTCGTTTCAAGAGACTTCTACGAGGTAATTAATATACTCGTCTTTTTTTAAACTCGTAAATAACTTTTATATTAACCACCGTAAAATATATTGATGATTATTTCAGGGTGTTAGATCGCGACTAGTGGATAAAACCTTCGCCCCTAAGGTAAAAATTATTACTCGAAGTCTTCGAGTAGTTAAAAAAAAATTCGATTAATCAATATAATTAATACTTCGTACTCTGTAATAAATTTTTTACCGAAATTAATTACAGTGGAATCCAACGTCGTTGGAGGAAGTATCGGATGAGAGGGTGAATCGATATTTCTTGCCATTGAGTCCGACTGAGCCACCCCTTGACCTACCATCGATGCCCAGGTAAATATTGCGATTATAGGTATTCATTGTAAGTGTCAGTCGTTCAGATTCTATTAATGAATTGTTCTTCTCGTTCAAAAAAAATAAATCCTGAGTACTCAAATCGATTGTTTATGTTTGAATTGTAGGTTTGAGGACGAGTTTGAATCAAAGAAACGATGCAAAATTGTTCAAGCAAGACTATGAGACGAGACGAGACTCAAATCGACATGAGAATTCATTCGTAGAATTGCATTGCATTTGATGATCTGAGTAGGTCTGCTGAGAGACCGCCTCTCCATAATTTCGTGCAATACATTTCGCTCATATATATATTTGAATCAAATGTTCAAAATCAAATGAAACGGAGCGAGTATTGATAATTAATTAGTCTCTAATTAAGTAAGATACATTATTATTATTATTATTACAGTTTTTCTGATGTGTGTCCAGTGGATACACGTTAATAAATTAATTATAGCAAAATTATCATGGATATTGTCTAAGTATATGGTAAATAGAACTTAATATTTCAATTTATCATGATAATATTCATGTTAATATTGCTACAATTAACTTATTAACGTGTGTCCAGCAAATACACGTTAGAAAAACCGTTATTATTATTACTTAACTAATTTGTTTTAGTACCTTGTCTATGCTTCAAAACATGACTACTCTTTGTCTTCAATAATAATACACTACCCTCCTTTACATGTTGAACATACTTTGACTTATTATCTTTGCTTGATGAAAATGGCTTCTTCTCACCATTGTTATTACAAAGATGGTGTTCATGATGAATTGGACCAGACGAAGCATCAGAAGCAAATGAGTCGTCTTCGTCTTCATGTTCAGCATGCTGCTGAACATGAAGAAGAAGATGATGATGACGATGATGGTGGTGGTGGTGGTGATGATACTGATGATTGTCGTCGACACTACTATAAGAAGAATAAGAATAAGGATAAGAATTTACGTCTTCCTCCTCTTCATCTTCACTATGAGGATCGATGTACTTGCTCCAACCCGACTCAATGCTACTATATTCTCCCTCATCACCTTCCATATTTAGAAAAAATGAAGAGAAATTAATATTATTATTACTAAAAATAGAATGAATGAATGAATGAGTGAATGAATGCACTTAATAATATTATAAATAAATGGACTATGAATGTTTATATAGGGAAATGAAGGTGAGGGAGGTGCATATATAGTACAATAGGTCATTATGTATGTCACTCTATATACTGATCTGATCTGATGTGTTAGACAATGTATAGAGTGACACACAGATCGAGATACAAAAATGAGACAGATGATTCTCGCGCGCTGCTGTCGATCTATTAGTAGTAACTATACAAGGGAGTATGAATAATGAGGTTTCCTTGTTAAAGAAAATGCCAACACAAAAATCAATAGTCCTAAGCTTTTTCGAGTCTCCTGGTACTGTCTCACGCTAAATTAGTACGCAATATAACATCAAAAGAGATGAAAAAAACATATATATCATGTGAGACGTCTTTGAACAAAGATCGTTTCTAATAAGTTTTTGTTTTAGTACAGAATTATCGTCATTTGTGTCATTACATGAATTTTAATTATTTTCTTCGAAAGTCATGCATTTATGCTAGAGTTAATTAATAAAATTAGGGTTTTAACAAGTAAGGCAATAATACATGAAGAATGAAGATTGAAGATATTTCCATTACAATTGAAAATATTGTAGTATTGAATTTGGAGGATTGGAGCTATTAATGCATTGGACAAGATCCTATTCACAAAATATCTAAAAAAATGCTTTCCTAGGTACAATTTTGGCAATGCATGTCAAAATATCAAGAAGATATTTTATCAAAATAGAAATAACAAATTCTTAAAAATAAAAATAAATAATAAAATGATTTTTTCTGACGTGTGTTCAGAGGGCTGTCCACCAGGAATACACGTTAACATGCTAATTAAAACGATATTCATAAGGATATTATCGTGAGAAAATTGAAATATCAGCACATATTTATCATACTTAAACAATATCTTGTGAATAATAGACCCACGCACGTTAGAGAAAATCGATAATAAAAAAGCAAATCATTAAGTTAGATACTTTACAATTACAAAAAATCTAACAAAATTGGTCTCACAAGTGGTTTTAAATATCTATTGAAATTCTATCTTGATAAAAATATCTTTTGAAATAGATTTTTAGTAATACAAATTAAAACATAGGATAATCTTAATGACTCTTATGAAGTTGGCATTTTCCTCAAATAATGCCCTTAATTTCATAAAAATACTTAGTTCAATTCGACGGTTCATATTTCTAAGTCACGAGTTCAGAAAACGATGACTATTTGAAAAAGAAAAAAAGTGAAACGTGTTGGAAATTATATCTCGTAGTAATTTTCTGAGCGAATAAAAATTGAATTTTATAAATTACTACGTAGCATATTATTTTTTGTTAAAATATACTTTATGAAACACCTTTTTGTAATCTTTTTAATCATAACTAGTATAGCCCCCGTGCAATGATGCACGGTATTTTTTGTAAATTTATTTAATAATATATTTCATTTTAAGTTTTCAATTATAAATTCAGTTCTTTTATTTTTATACATCTAACAATGGTACATGTATAAATGTACCTTAATTAGGTACATATGGAAAAAAAATTACACTGCAAAATAAATCAAAATAATTGGATAATGTTTTGAAATGTCAATAATTGTGTATTTTGATGAAAATATTACCTATATTTTTCATACTCCGTATATGTCATCTAACATTTAAAGATACTCATTTTCTCTTTTCAATAACTATTTTGTAAATGTGTACTGATGAAAGGTTTTTTAGTTGCTATGGTAAAACAATCTCACTCCATGAACCAATTTTTTTGTATAAAAAAACTCTCATTTCTCAATACTAAATGAAGATTCTTTTTTTTATAAAATGAAGGTTCTTTTTTTTTACAAAATTAATTATTTCACATGTCATATGAACTCGCTCTATATAATTTAATTTGTGGAAAAAAAAATTCTGTAGAGTTTACTGGTATACTTCGTATTTTGTATACCTTTGTAAAAATTAAATTTCAAAAACTCATCTCGAAAATAAAATTACAATTCAGATAAATACGTTTTTTGTCACAAAGTTAACAACATTATATTAAATTTTCAAATTGATTTCATAAAAAAAAAGTTGTCATTTTTGCATTAATGACAATTAATAGATTGTGAATTTTAATGTATGTAATATTTTTTTCTTTCCTTATTTAGAGTGGTGGAGTTTGGAGGGAAAATTCTTAGAGAGTGTTATTCTCTTAGTGGAAAAGGGGATTTAATGTTTCGTATTATGTTACTTATTTACGGTCAAAATTTACCAACTTTGACGAAACGAGAAAAAAAACAAAACGTAAATTACAGAGGGATTATTACTATTCTTTTACCCTCCATGCATATTGCATAATAATGAACAAGGTAAATTGTACAAAGAGTCACGAGCAATACATACTACTCCTTCCGATTCAGAATGATCTTCCCCTTGATTAAAATATACCCCACATATATTAAACAAAGGGAAGATCTTTCTGAATCGGAGGTAGTAGACATTAATAAAATCTACAATGTACTACGTATTTATTTCACTATAAATTATTAACACATGCTTAATTTCAATAGTTTCTCGTAGACTCACAGATATATTCATCACAAAATCTCAACGATCAATTATTAATTTATGACGTATATATATGCTCGTGATAAACCAGAATTCGTTGTAAATTAAACGACTACCTTGAAAATTTTGATGACAGATGGACATACACTACCTGAGTGTACTGAGTAGTGAGTGGTAGTGTCATTCAACTTGTGCTGCTGCACATTAAATGCAGATATTATCGAGAATAAGTCTTTTTTGTAACAGATATATATTCATCATAAATTAACGATGAATAAAATAATGTATAGTACGAAGTATATGGTTAGAAGATCAGCCTAAAAAATAGTTTAGATTTAACTCGTCATTAATCTATGATGAATATCGTTGTCACAAATTCAACAAATAATGCCAAAACGGGGCTAGAGGGGTCGCTCCTTGACTACTCTTTGTCCCCCTTCTCCTGAATTTCTCGAACCTCGTCAGTATTATAATTATTGTCGTCGTTGGCCAAAATTTTAGTGTATGCATGCCTTTATTTAGAGGCGGTTTTGGTTAGCTAGTTAGGGCTCGGTCTTGATTAGTTTGGAAAACCACCGAGTTGGGCTTGTATATATTAGGGCTCGAGAACGTACACTAACTTAATTGGCAAACGGGTGGGGCTGGTCGGGTTGGACTCATGGATATATTGGGGTAAGAGCACGCACGTTTCTATGAGTGTTTTATTAACAAGCGGGATGAGACGACCGTCCCTAGTTCGCCTTGTAGACTATTGTGCCTTCAAGGCTTCAATAGTCGCAATCATTTGTTAGATCGTCTTGGACTATAATTTACGGAGATTGTACTGTATCAACTGTATCAATCAATTGTAGCTAATATTTTGGTGCTGATCGGTTTGGACTTTGGATGATGACCAATGATCCATTAGGCTCGATCGTATATTAGGGTTTGAGCTAGCACGCACGTACACTAACTTGGCAAGCGGGTGGGGCTGGTCGGGTTGGACTCGTGGATATATTGGGGGTAAGAGCACGTTCTTAACAGAGCGGATCACCCGTCCCATTTTGATGTCCCACTTTGTGTGTCATTCAGTATATGGTGTGACACATAAAGTGGGACACAAAATGGGACGGGAGATCCGCATTGCGTTCTTAAGAGTGTTTTTTTAACAAGTGGGATGGAACGGGCCTTAGCTCGCCAGGTAGGACTATTGTGCCTTTAAGGCTTCAATAATTGCAATAATACCGAAGATGTCTTAGCCTAGTGGTTAAGACTAGGTGCTCTGGGACAGTAGATCTCAGGTTCGAACCCCCTTCCCCTATATTGTAATGCGACTAAGTGCGCTCTTCGATGGACCCAAAAAAAAAAAAATGCAATAATACAATCATTTGTTAGACCGTCTTGGACTATAATTTATAGAGGATGTATCAATCATTTGTAGCTAATAATTTGGTTAGTTTCCGGTAGACAACACTACAAAATTCATGATACATACCAAATCATGATGAAGGGTCTACAACCGAACCGAAAAATAGGACCAGGATACCTAACCGGCTAACCAGATAGTATAACAAAGAACCCGGACCGAACTAAAATCCTAAAATACCGGTTTTTCCGAGTTTGGATTAGATCAACCAAACCGACAAATATAAGAGATCTTCGAAAAAGAATTAGATTGGGCTCGTTTGGTTCACCATGGGAAGATGAAGTTACCGGGAACTTGAACTTCACGTGAATTTGTATTTCATGGGAATTAAAAAATATTGTTTGGTTGCCATGTGGGAATTGACTTCATGCGGGAAGTTCTACCCACCGGGGGCTTGGTGAGTAACTTCCCCCATTGTGGAGGAAGTGGCAATTCCCCGGAGGTGGGCAACCAAACAACTCATTGAAAATGTACTTCCTGGGAACTTGCACTTCCCAGTAATTGGACGGGTAACCAAACGACCCCTAAGTGTGGATTGGACTGGAAACCGATCATCAATTTTTAGGAACCCAATGACCGAACCGGATTGGGGGCTCAATCCGAGCCAAGCCGGTCCGACTCGGTCTACAATTTAGGCATTTACTCTCGTCAACGTATTCATTAATCACGTCACGTGCCCACCTTTTTTTTTTTGAGCGAATAGATCATTTCATTAATAAAATGTTATACGACATCTACAATTTATATTGAAATTGAACGGATACGTCACGTGCCCACCTTATTCTACCAAAAATCGAATTGAAAATGAAAAAAAATACACAAATTCGTGCCTAAATTTAGAGTCAATCATTCAATCAAACACTAGATTGCATCATTTTCTTCTCGATCTTCGATTCAATCTATTCGTCTTTCACAATTGATTTCGCAATCGATTTCAATTACTGGGTCGTAATAAAAAAAAAAAACCATGGGTTTCATGGATTTTTGGAACTTAATTGACTGGCAGCAAGAATCCTATCCAAATTCTAGGGATTTCATTGTTCTTCCCCTTTTCGCGCTCTTCTTCCCTTCAATTCGGTTCTTCTTGGATAGATTCATCTTCGAGGTAATTAATTTCTTATACCCAGCATTTAATTTTAATTTTATTGATCTATGATTTAATTATGTTAATTTGTGAAATTTATTGATTAATTGATGTTGTTAATTTTAGCTGAATTATTCGATAATTATGTATATTGATTATTCGTTGTTCATAGAAATTAAAGATCGAATTTTTATGATTTGCCCTGGGTTTAATGACATGGGTTTCACCGATTCTTGTCTAAGACGAGTATATCCGTCTTAAGCTTATGACGGGTCAAATCAAATACTTTGTTCATAGAAGTCAAAGATTGAATTTTTATGATTTGCCCTGGGTTTAACTTATTGCTTGATTTAATGACATGGGTTTCACTGATTCTTGTTTAAAATGGGTATATCCGTCTTAATCTTATTACGGGTCAAATGAGAAGTGAGCAAGATATTTGACCCGTTTTGATGTTAAAAGTCGGATATGTTAGTTGCAGAGGTTTAGGTAGTTGTGCTGATGATCATTGCATAATCGTCGTGAAATGAGAAGGTGATTTGTTAAGGATCTTCTTCTTCACCTTTGGCAAGTTACACATTGAGAAACCTAATAAGTCGATAATGATCTGCGGATCAGCGTAGATAATGTTTAGGTATCTTGAATGGCTTCTCGGGATCTCTTCTTTCCCATGTGCGTGATGGCCGATGGGGCATTGTTCCACATCTGTAGAATTAGATTGACGAGAGACGAGACTAGTAAGAATGCTCATAGTGAATGCTATTACAACACGAGTAAGAATGCAGCGAGTATTGTAGGCCGGTTTGATGAACTTATATAGACTGAGTAATGCATTTTGTTGCAGAAAGTAGGAAAGAAATTGATATTTGGAAAAAACAGTCAATTGAAAGATTCGGAGGCAGACAAGAAAAAGAAGCTTAGAAAGTTCAAGGAATCGGCATGGAAATGTGTGTATTATCTATCAGCAGAAATTCTCGCTCTTTCTGTTGCTTATAATGAACCTTGGTTCACGGACACGAAATACTTTTGGCAAGGGCCTGGCGATCAGGTTTGGCCGGATCAAAAACTGAAGTAAGATACTCCGTATTACAGGCTTTCTTCTCTAATGTCTTTTTAATGTCGTGCGTTTCTTAAAGTAATCCAATCTGTCGTTTCCTGTCGTTTCTGTGTAGGCTGAAGTTAAAAGGATTGTATATGTACGTTGCTGGATTTTATTCGTATTCTATATTTGCACTTATCTTCTGGGAAACGAGGCGTTCTGACTTTGGTGTTTCGATGGGCCATCATATTGCGACAACAATTCTCATCATCTTCTCCTATATAGCTAGGTAATCTCATCATCTCATGTAGTATTTATGATTAAATCTTAAATCTATCTTTCCTCTTGATTCTTGAAATCGTGCATGGGAATCTCTTACATGGTGTAATACTGTAATGTAATTCGTGCAGATTTTCTCGTGTTGGAGCCATTGTTTTAGCTCTGCATGATGCCAGTGACGTGTTTCTCGAGGTCGGAAAGATGTCGAAGTATAGCGGTGCTGAAGCAATCGCGAGCTTCTCCTTCATTCTCTTTGTAATATCTTGGGTCGTGCTTCGCCTGACGTACTACCCTTTTTGGATCCTCTGGAGTACAAGGTTCGTTTTCAAAAATTCCCGATCCCTAATCACTTTGCCCAGACGCCCAGTATTGTAATGCGACTAAATACGCTCTGTGTTTTCTATGGCAGCTATGAAGTTGTTGTAACACTAGATAAGGAGAAACATCCGGTGAAAGGACCGATCTACTACTACTTGTTCAACACGCTTCTGTACTGTTTGCTCGTTCTTCATATTTATTGGGCGGTACTAATGTTTCGAATGCTCGCAAAGCAAATCCAAGCTCGAGGGCAACTTAGTGACGATGTTCGTTCTGGTAAGCCCACTAGCCATACATTTGGGTCAAACGGGTCAAATGGGTCGGGTTCAGGTTGGGCCGGGTTATTTTTGGGCTTTGTTTGACAATTGGTTCAGGCATTAATCAACCGATGTCTATGTGATGTAATGCAGATTCCGAAGGTGAAGATGAACACGAAGATTGATCTTATTAAGGTTGGGCATACTAACAGGTACGACTTACGAGTAATTTATAGACTCATCGCGCATTGCATCATTTGGCATACTAACGGGCCGACCCCTTGGGCCTGTGCAACCGAACGGGTTGCACCGGAACCCAATTCTTTGGGGCCCAATAACACTATTGGTTATGTATAATTATTTGCAGTAATTGTTTATGTATTGTGATTATAGTAGGCTTACTTGAGTCCATCTATTACAATGGAGCTAAATGGTTTACTTCAAAGTTTTTTTTTTTTTTTTTTTTAAAAAACAATTTTATACTTCCTCCGTTAAAGACCAAGCTATCCATCTAGATTTGGACACTATTCACAGTGAAGAAGAATTTTCGATATTCACGACAATCTGTTAGAGAAAATGTATCCATGTGGGATCTTGTTTGAATCATCTTTAGACCGGGACATTTTACTAGCCGTGAATTTTATTCAGCGAATCAGCACGCGAGTATAGACTATTTTTATTTCGGGACCCAAAAATGTCGAAAAAACGTGGATAATAACCTTCAAAATCGGTCGTTTTTGGCTATTTTTCGACAATGGTGAAAGTTGTTTGAAAGCCCAAATTTTTTTCACGAAACTTGTCAATAGAAATAGAAAATTACCTAATAACAATAATTAGAACCTTCTAGACGATATAAATTGGAGTATAGAGCTTGTTTTGATTGATTCCGACACGTGTCATTACGAAATGTTATGGCTTTTAAAAGTATATTTCGAATTCCAAATGACTCTAATATTACACCGGGACATTTTACTTGGTGTCTACTTTATTCAGCGCGAATATTGACTATTTTTATTTCGGGGCCCAAAATGTCGAAAAAACATGGATAATAACCTTCAAAATCGGTCGTTTTTGTCTATTTTTCGATAATTCTGAAAGTTGCTCGAAAGCCCAAATTTTTTTTCACGAAACTTGTCGATAGGAATAAAAAATTACCTAATAAACATAATTAGAACCTTCGAGACGATATAAAATGGAGTTTAGAGCTTGTTTCGATTGATTCCGACACGTGTCATAACGTAATATTATGGCCTTTAAAAGTATCTTTATACCGGGACATTTTACAAGGTGTCTACTTTATTCATCGTGAATATTAACTGTTTTTATTTCAGGACCCAAAAGGTCGAAAAAAAGTGGATAAAATAACCTTCAAAATCGATCGTTTTTGGCTATTTTTCGACAATGATAGAAAGTTGCTCGAAATCCCAAATTTTTTTCACTTGTCAATAGGAATAGAAAATCACCTAATAACAATAATTAGAATCTTCTAGACGATATAAAAGCATTAGTCCGTGCTGAATATAAACTGAAAAGAACGAGACCCATATACTAAGAAACTCACTTATCATACAAAAACTTTAGATTGTTAGTACTCCCTCCGTTCCATTTGATTCTTTACGTTTGTTTTTTCACACTTGTCAATGCACGTTTTCTTTTGTTTATATCGTTAGTTACACATTTCTAAATATTATAAAAATTTGATATTTATAACGTACTCGATTAGACAATTTAAACAAGATCTCACATGACTATATTTTATCTTATATATCAGAAGTTATATCGATAATTCCCCTCACTTATGAATAGCGCCCAAAAACCAAATGTAAAGACCCTATTGGAACGGAGGAAGTATTAATCATGGACCGGTTTTGCCAAACCCAATATAAAACCCATGACCTTTTTTCGGGTCATAATATAAGATCCGAATCCTTTAAACAATCGGGTCGAACTGAGTTGGGTATATGGGGTTGGGCCGTTGGGGGCATTGGACCGGTGTAATTGCACTTATTGAACCGGATGGGTCTGGTGGGCCGAATGTAGACCAATTGGGCCAATCTCATGTGAGACGGTTTTACAATACGAATAATGAATTTCCAGATGAATGAATTCTCACCTTCTGAAATCTCCAGAATTCTAAGGTAATTCATCTTCATCTTCATCTTCATCTTCAATCAGCGAAATTCCCAGAATTTCGAAACGATGTACAACACTTATTTCAGTTACAGTAGTTCAATTACATCATTTAGAACAACGTCTGAAAGATGCGCATCGAATTATTATTGTTCTTGTAGTTGTAGTTGTTGTTGTAGTTGTTGTTGTTCGTTTCCTGTTAATTCGAGTAGATTGAATTTGATGTTGCCGATGAACGTAAACCCTAATTTATCGTTATATGGGTTACGACAATCTACGCTAATTAATTTTCCCCCTTCTAGAAGGAAGCTTGTTTTAGGGTCTAAATCGTCTTCGATTTACGATTCGGGTTGTTGTTGTTGTTGTTGTTGTGTTAAGAATTGTGGGAATTGTAAAGAGAATTGTAATAGGATTGATAGTGTTGATAAGATTAGGGTTAGGGTTAGGGTTAGGGTTAGGGTTAGTGCGATTAGGCGTGATTTGAGGTGTAATGCAGTTGGTGATGCTGAAGCTATGCTTAGTTTATTGAGTGACGGTCGGAGTGATTTGAAGAAGAACAATGTAGTTATCGGAAAGTACGAGGATGATGTGAAGGATGATAATGTATTGTGGGGATCGGGGTATTTGGAAAGGAGACGTAAGGAGGAACGGTTGGAGTCTAAGAGGGATTGTTCTAGGAAAGACGGTTATAAGAGGAGAGGGGAGCGAGAGCGGTTAGACAAGTTTGAGTATGGCAATGAGGATGATGAGGTAAAGCACGAGAGATTTGTTGGAGAGTCGTTGGGCAAGAAGAGGAAGGATTCGAGGAAAATGGGAGGTGTTGTTATTAGTGAAGTGACCAATGATGTCTTAGAGAGGTGTAAAGATGAAAAGGGTGAAAATTTGGGGAGTAGTCGAGGTGAGAATGTGAAGCTCGGGAGCTCGACTGAGTGGGATTGGAGAAAGAAGTCGGAGAAGAAGCTTACTGATGTGTCAAATGAATTTACGAGATCCAAGGAGGAATCTATTATGAACACGTCTAAGTTATCTCGGGTAAATGAAAGTAGTTCTTTCATGGGTTCAAGTTCAAAGAAGAGATTCAGTGATGTTGAAGAAGAATTGACTTCAGATGTGAGTTCTCGTAGGCAGTCGAGAGCTAGTACTAGAAAAGATGACGGTGTAAGTGACTCAATTACGGATGTAAGATTGCATGAGCTTTCAAAATCTCTTATTGAAACAGGTGATGAAGTTAGTGAACACTTGGTATCTAGCAATGAACAGGGTCAGTCGACATCAGTCGCGAGTTCTAGTGGGCAATTGAAATCTCGAATCAGAATTGACAATCAAGAAACTGATTATAATCAGTTATCTTCAAACTAATAGACAAAATGTCGAATCATCTTCGAATACACTAGTAAGACATGTCTCGGAACAAGGAGCTGTGGTAGTTGATCAGTTATTGCAGGAGACGGGATGTGACTACTGCAGAACATGTGGGAGGAGTCTGCAAGAAAACAAGGCAGAATTTGACAGTAAACGTCACGCTGGGGTTTCAGAGTTTCATGGTGATGCTAGACACACGACATTCGTTCAGAGCGAATCTGAAAGTAGACGGGACAAACAGGAAACGAGTACAAGCTCGTCTCAAATATTTGTTAAGGAGAAGGGTAAGGAGCGGGATGAGTCGCATTTGGCAGTTGTACAGGTTGATGCAGGAATAATTTCGGGAAATTACTGTGAAACAATGGGTAGTGATTACAGTTCCGAACAAAGTAGGTTAAGTTTACAGAAGCAACCAGAAATGCATATAAAGATTCTGGAGGGTAATTCCACATCGGTTGAGCACGACAACAAAAAGCTACAGAAGGGATCAAGTGATCCTCAAGTTCTTTCAACAAGTGTGGAGATTAACCGTCATTCTGCTTCTAGTAAAATAAATGATGAGAAATCTTATTCGACATCAAAGTTTAAGTCGGTGAAGGAATCTGTAGAGAAACACAAGCTGGTTGACGAGACATTTGTGCAAAGCGGAAACTTTTCAGGGGATGCGAAAGTACACATAGGCTCGTCCTCTCAGACAGGAGTTCCGAAAGTTAGTGAGGTTGAAGCTAAGAGTGAGGCGTCGGAGATGCCTCCGTCATTTCAATTAACAGAAATAGTTTCTTCTGGCAGTGATCCAGAAAGCGGTTTAGTGAGGAGAAATAGTACAGGAAGGACGACAGGGATTGACAGTGATGTTGGGTATTCGCGCCCTCAAGCAAGGAGAACATCATCACCTGATGCAGAAAACGAAAGTGGGACCGAGTTTGTTGAGGAGTCTTCTGAGGATGCAATCAGTTCACTGGAACGAATGCACGAATCGTCCGCTCATATTGTTGGTGAGTTTGTTGAGACAATGAGACATGACTCCTCAGCTTCTAAGACCGGAATCCACACGGAATTATCACAAGTTGAAGAGGCATCGTTCGTGAAGCAACATTCAAGTCACGTGTCTGGGAGTTCTAGACCTTCTTGTAGCAAGGGAGAGGAATCATTAGAGGGTGAAATAGCTGAAACGGTTGTTGCTAAAAGAACAGGGAAATCGTTGGGGAATGCTGTTAGTCGTCCATTTCGACTACAATGGGGTTCAAGTTCCGAAACCAAGAAGTCTCCAATCAAATCAAGTCAACAACAAAGGTTATCAAATGAATCTGAGAGTGATGAAACTTGGTTTTCTGGAAATGAACACGATGAAGGCAATGACGATAGCATGAAACAAAAAGAACAGATAACCTCATTGCAGGAGCCAACTTCTGACCCTAGGAGTCGACCTCCTTTAAGGGAAACTTCTTCTAGGAGACGGAAGAAGGACCGTACAGAAAAAAAACAAAGACACACGACACAAGAGCCTGTTTTGGACCAATCCCTAGTCTGAAGTTCCACTAACGAAAGTCAGAAGGGAGACTTTGGGACACCAAGTTTGGATGACCGACCGGGGTCTGGTGAAGGGTATGTTGCATCCTCTGCTAGCGCCTCACAAGACATTTCAATATCGGGAAGTGTTTCCATTGGATCAAATACTGACACGAAGATGACCCAACAGACTCTAGTGTCCAGTCCCTCAAGTTCATTGGCACCTTCTGCTGGAAGACTGAGAAGATCAGACGCGTTTGAGGAGCCCGAAGAAATTGGCAAGCGACTTAGTTCGACAAGTGAACAGATTAGTGAATTAAAGGAGGGTGAATCCATGGATGTGATGGAGACTGGGTTTCCAGCTTTAGAAGAAACAGACGCTCAACGGAAACAAAGAAAGCTTTTACGAAGTAAACAAGTTTTATCAGACAGATTCGATGAGTGGGAAGATGCTTATGCACGAGAAAATGAGGTGCGAAAAGTTGATGAAAATTTCATGAGGGAAGCACTTGCAGAAGCTTTAAAGGCAGCTGATTCGTGGGAAGTGCCAGTTGGGGTCGTACTGGTGCAAAGCGGGAAGATTATTGCCCGTGGATATAATCTGTAAGTAGTACGACTGTACGAATATTATCTTTGGTTTCAGAATGTATGTATGACACGATACATCTATGTTATCTTTATCTAATCGGTTTGCACGTTTCAGAGTGGAGGGATTACGGGACTCTACTGCGCATGCTGAAATGATTTGCATTAGGGAGGCTTCAAACGTTCTTCGAACATGGAGGCTTTCGGTAACTTCCTTTATACTTCTCATAGAAATGTTGGAGACTATTTTCCTGTTATAGACGAAAAAACCATGTTGCAAAAAAATTGCTTCTTACGTTATATTAAGTGGTAGTCGATGCAGATGTTTACCATACATAGATGATAGGTTATTTGGAACCGTCTCCCTACAACTGATCCCCTTCCTCGACATAGATAAGAGCGTTTAATGCATTTGGTTAACGTTATTGTTCTACGGTTTGGAGCTTGTGTTTTAGTCTTTTAGATATACTACTACTCCGTATATCCCAACTGAGATAGGAACTCTCAGCATTAGAAAACGACTCTCGTAGAACATCAAGCAAAAACGTAACTGTATTTTGTTGCAGTAACCAAACATTCAGTCTGATTCAAAGCGATATGGACTAAGTGTGTTAGTATTCAACCATATGGGTTCATTTAAGCACGTTTTGGAATAAAATTTGCTTTTTGTGTAGGAAACCACACTATATGTAATGTATGTGTTGAGACGACTTGACAATTTCAAATATTGATTCTAAGTTAGCCGACTCAAATCCTTTTCAGACTAAGGATCTGATGTTGTCGTTGTTCTGCAGGAAACCACACTATATGTTACGCTTGAACCATGTCCGATGTGCGCTGGAGCCATCCTTCAAGCTCGAATTGGTACACTTGTATGGGGTGCTCCTAATAAACTTCTAGGAGCCGATGGCAGCTGGATAAGGTATAAATCCAAGTTTTTTTTGGCTCGAGTTGGTGTATGATTGAGTCGGGATCTAAGATATAGTAGTATATAATGTTCATTTTCAGTGGTTGTTCAGGCTTTTCCAGGAAGGTGTTGAAGGAGGGGAGCGATCAGAAGTAGCTGATAAACCAGCAGCACCTGCACACCCGTTTCATCCAAAGATGACTATTCGAAGAGGAGTACTCGAATCAGAATGTGGTCAGGTAATGCAGCAGTTCTTCCAGCTTCGACGAAAGAAAGATAAGGAGAATAAGGATAACAAGTCCGACGATGAAGGACAACCGTCTTGTCTTCCTTTCCCGCATAATCCGGCCAAATTGTTGCGTAAGATGCATGGCGTCTTACGCCGGACGTAGTTCCTGTAGTTGACGTCTTTATCGTAGAATTTGTATACTGTATATATCGTAGAATTTGAAGCTATGTTCTGTGATCTAGTTCATCAGAAACCCGATTTTAGTCGTTTTGTAATAATTTTGAGTTGGGTCATTTTTTTGTTGTGTCGTCAATCATGTAATAGAGTGGCTTGTGTGCTTGTAATCCTTGTATAAGTAAACCGTGAACGCCTTTAGATTTTATTGGGAACGTTGATAACCAGGTACATACGTCGACAACATAGTTCGACTTAAAACATAACGAGAAACAAACCGAAAATTGATCTACAACATTGGAATTTTGGAAATTATCTAAAGGCCAAAGAAGACGTCGAAAACATTTTACACCGGAGCTGAAGCATCAATATATATATTTTACAAAAAAAAAAAAAATTTGCGACCAATTTTTGAAAAAGTTGTAATAATTTGCTACCAACTTTTGAAAAAAAATTAGAATTTTTTCGACCGATTTTTGAAAAAGTTTTAATTTTTTGCGACCGATTTTTGAAAAAAAATAGATATTTTGCGACCGATGTTCAATTTTTTGCGACTGCTTTTTTTAAAAAAAATTAGATAATTTTGCGGCTGATTTTACAAAAAAAATATTTTTTTGCGACCGATTTTTGAAAAAAAAAAAAATTAGAACTTTTGCGACAGATTTCGGAAAAAAAAATAGATTTTTTGCGACTGATATTCAATTTTAAGAAAAAAAGTAGATATTTTGCGACCAATTTTTCGCGAACGATTACTGAAAAAATTCATTTTTTGCGACTAATTTTTGGAAAAAATATTAGAAATCTTGCGACCGATTTTGAAAAAAAAATCAATTTCTTGCGAGCGATTTTCATTTTTTGCGGCCGATTCTTGAAAAAAAAACGGAATTTTTTCGACCAATTTTGAAAAAAATTCAGTTTATGCGACCAATTTTCATTTTTTGCAACCGATTTAGACAAAAAACTTTTTTAGCGACCAAAATACATTTTTTCAACGGATTCCAGAGTTTTACAACGGGTATATGGAAATTTCCGACTGATTTTCTTTTAATATGTAACTTTGCGACGGACTTCAGCCTATTTTCTGCTCATAATGATTTCTGTAGCCTATTACTCAAAGCACACATAGTAATTACATTTACTTAAAACATTGACCGTCTTTGTCAACCTATGAATGATGATTGGTCGTAACTCGTAAGTAATCTTGTATGTTTCCTCCGCAATTCAAAAAACAATTCCGGCACCAGCTACTCCATCCCCGAAGCCAAATCAAGGACGCTGGTGTGTGCCGAAAGTAAGGCGTCTCATATGCTCAATTACAAACCAATCTTGACTATGCTTGCATCAACGGTATTCAACCCGGCTGCCCGACACAGTTACATCACACGCTGCATATGCAATGAATCTCTATTAAAACACTGCTCGCATATATTTGAGTAAATGGGCAAACATCAAAAACCGAAGAGAGTAATTTAATTCATTTAAGTTAACGTAGGACAAAATGAAACATGGCCTCATACGACCCCAAACACCCGAAAATGAAGAGAGTAATACACGATTTTCGGTGATTTGGAGGTCCGAAATACAAATGGCCGAAAACTGTGCGAGGTGTTCTCAGGGTCGGTCAAAATGACCACATAAAAACTGAGCGGGAACGGAGAACATTTGGGGGTGCTAGAGGGTAGAAAACTAGTGTCAGCAAGAAACCGATTAGTCGCGAAAAGGTCACGTGCGCTTGATATTTGGGCACGAAATCGACTTGGACATCTCTAGAAGCATCCATGAACATATGGTAGGAAAATCGGGACAAAATGAAACATGGCCTCATACGACCCCCGAACGGCCGAAAGTGAAGTGTATAATACACAATTTTCGGTGATTTGGAGGTCCGAAATAAAAATGGCTAAAAACTGTGCGAGGTGTTCTCAGGGTCGGTCAAAATGACCACACAAAAACTGAGCAGCAACAGAGAACATTTGGGGGTGCTAGAGGGTAGAAAACTAGTGTTAGCAAGAAACCGACTAGGCACGAAAAGGTCACGTGCGCTTGATATTTGGGCACGAAATCGACCTGGGATTCTCTAGAAGCATCCATGAACATATGGTAGGAAAAACGGGACAAAATGAAACATGGCCTCATACGACCACCGAACGGCCGAAAATGAAGTGTATAATACACGATTTTCGGTGATTTGGAGGTCCGAAATAAAAATGGCCGAAAACTGTGCGAGGTGTTCCCGGAGTCGGTCAAAATGACCATACAAAAATTGAGACGCAACGGAGAACATTTGGGGGAGCTAGAGGGTAGAAAACTAGTGTTAGCAAGAAACCGACTAGGCACGAAAAGGTCACGTACGCTTGATATTTGGGCAAGAAATCGACTTGGACATCTCTAGAAGCATCCATGAACATATGGTAGGAAAATCGGGACAAAATGAAACATGGCCTCATACGACCCCCGAACGGCCGAAAATGAAGTGTATAATACACGATTTTCGGTGATTTGGAGGTCCGAAATAAAAATGGCCAAAAACAGTGCGAGGTGTTCCCAGGGTCGGTCAAAATGACCACACAAAAATTGAGCGGCAACGGAGAACATTTGGGGGTGCTAGAGGGAAGAAAACTAGTGTTAGCAAGAAACCGACTAGACACGAAAAGGTCACGTGCGCTTGATATTTGGGCACGAAATCGACCTGGGATTCTCTAGAAGCATCCATGAACATATGGTAGGAAAAACGGGACAAAATGAAACATGGCCTCATACGACCCCCGAACGGCCAAAAATGAAGTGTATAATACACAATTTTCGGTGATTTGGAGGTCTGAAATAAAAATGGCCGAAACTTGTGCGAGGTGTTCCCAGGATCGGTCAAAATGACCGCACAAAAATTGAGCGGCAAAGGAGAACATTTGGGGGTGGTAGAGGGTAGAAAACTAGTGTTAGCAAGAAACCGACTAGGCACGAAAAGGTCACGTGCGCTTGATATTTGGGCACGAAATCGACCTGGGATTCTCTAGAAGCATCCATGAACATATGGTAGGAAAAACGGGACAAAATGAAACATGGCCTCATACGACCACCGAACGGCCGAAAATGAAGTGTATAATACACGATTTTCGGTGATTTGGAGGTCCGAAATAAAAATGGCCGAAAACTGTGCGAGGTGTTCCCGGAGTCGGTCAAAATGACCATACAAAAATTGAGACGCAACGGAGAACATTTGGGGGAGCTAGAGGGTAGAAAACTAGTGTTAGCAAGAAACCGACTAGGCACGAAAAGGTCACGTACGCTTGATATTTGGGCAAGAAATCGACTTGGACATCTCTAGAAGCATCCATGAACATATGGTAGGAAAATCGGGACAAAATGAAACATGGCCTCATACGACCCCCGAACGGCCGAAAATGAAGTGTATAATACACGATTTTCGGTGATTTGGAGGTCCGAAATAAAAATGGCCAAAAACAGTGCGAGGTGTTCCCAGGGTCGGTCAAAATGACCACACAAAAATTGAGCGGCAACGGAGAACATTTGGGGGTGCTAGAGGGTAGAAAACTAGTGTTAGCAAGAAACCGACTAGGCACGAAAAGGTCACGTGCGCTTGATATTTGGTCAAGAAATCAACGTGGACATCTCTAGAAGCATCCATGAACATATGGTAGGAAAATCGGGACAAAATGAAACATGGCCTCATACGACCCCCGAATGACCGAAAATGAAGTGTATAATACACGATTTTCGGTGATTTGGAGGTCCGAAATAAAAATGGCCGAAAACTGTGTGAGGTGTTCCCAGGGTCGGTCAAAATGACCACACAAAAATTGAGCGGCAACGGAGAACATTTGGGGGTGCTAGAGGGTAGAAAACTAGTGTCAGCAAGAAACTGGTTAGTCGCAAAAAGGTCATGTGCGCTTGATATTTGGGCACGAAATCGACTTGGACATCTCTAGAAGCATCCATGAACATATGGTTCGAAAATCGGGACAAAATGAAACATGGCCTCATACGACCCCCGAACGGCTAAAAATGAAGTGTATAATACACGATTTTCGGAGATTTGGAGGTCCGAAATAAAAATGGCCGAAAACTGTGCGAGATGTTCCCGGAGTCGGTCAAAATGACCGCACAAAAATTGAGCGGCAACGGAGAACATTTGGGGGTGCTAGAGGGTAGAAAACTAGTGTTAGCAAGAAACCGACTAGGCACGAAATGGTCGCGTGCGCTTGATATTTGGGCACGAAATCGACTTGGACATCTCCAGAAGCATCCATGAACATATAGTAGGAAAATCGGGACAAAATGAAACATGGCCTCATACGACCCCCGAACGGCCGAAAATGAAGTGTATAATACACGATTTTTGGTGATTTGGAGGTCCGAAATAAAAATGGCCAAAGACAGTGCGAGGTGTTCCCAGGGTCGGTCAAAATGACCACACAAAAATTGAGCGGCAACGGAGAACATTTGGGGGTGCTAGAGGGAAGAAAACTAGTGTTAGCAAGAAACCGACTAGACACGAAAAGGTCACGTGCGCTTGATATTTTGTCAAGAAATCAACGTGGACATCTCTAGAAGCATCCATGAACATATGGTAGGAAAATCGGGACAAAATGAAACATGGCCTCATACGACCCCCGAATGGCCGAAAATGAAGTGTATAATACACGATTTTCGGTGATTTGGAAATCCGAAATAAAAATGGCCGAAAACTGTGCGAGGTGTTCCCGGAGTCGGTCAAAATGACCGCACAAAAATTGAGCGGCAACGGAGAACATTTGGGGTGCTAGAGGGTAGAAAACTAGTGTTAGCAAGAAACCGACTAGGCACGAAAAGGTCACGTGCGCTTGATATTTGGTCACGAAATCAACGTGGACATCTCTAGAAGCATCCATGAACATATGGTAGAAAAATCGGGACAAAATGAAACATGGCCTCATACGACCTCCGAACGGCCGAAAATGAAGTGTATAATACACGATTTTCGGTGATTTGGAGGTCCGAAATAAAAATGGCCAAAAACTGTGCGAGGTGTTCCCAGGGTCGGTCAAAATGACCACACAAAAACTGAGCGGCAACGGAGAACATTTGGGGGTGCTAGAGGGAAGAAAACTAGTGTTAGCAAGAAACCGACTAGACACGAAAAGGTCACGTGCGCTTGAGATATTTGGGCACGAAATCGACCTGGGATTCTCTAGAAGCATCCATGAACATATGGTAGGAAAAACGGGACAAAATGAAACATGGCCTCATACGACCCCCGAACGGCCGAAAATGAAGTGTATAATACACAATTTTCGGTGATTTGGAGGTCTGAAATAAAAATGGCCGAAAACTGTGCGAGGTGTTCCCGGAGTCGGTCAAAATGACCATACAAAAATTGAGACGCAACGGAGAACATTTGGGTGTGCTACATGGTAGAAAACTAGTGTCAGCAAGAAACTGGTTAGTCGCAAAAAGGTCATGTGCGCTTGATATTTGGGCACGAAATCGACTTGGACATCTCTAGAAGCATCCATGAACATATGGTTCGAAAATCGGGACAAAATGAAACATGGCCTCATGCGACCCCCGAACGGCTAAAAATGAAGTGTATAATACACGATTTTCGGAGATTTCGAAGTCCGAAATAAAAATGGCCAAAAACTGTGCGAGGTGTTCCCGGAGTCGGTCAAAATGACCAAACAAAAATTGAGACGCAACGGAGAACATTTGGGGTGCTAGACGGTAGAAAACTAGTGTTAGCAAGAAACCGACTAGGCACGAAAAGGTCACGTGCGCTTGATATTTGGGCACGAAATCGACTTGGACATCTCTAGAAGCATCCATGAACATATGGTAGGAAAATCGGGACAAAATGAAACATGGCCTCATACGACCCCCGAATGGCCGAAAATGAAGTGTATAATACACGATTTTCGGTGATTTGGAAGTCCGAAATAAAAATGGCCGAAAACTGTGCTAGGTGTTCACAGGGTCGGTCAAAATGACCGCACAAAAATTGAGCGGCAACGAAGAACATTTGGGGGTGCTAGAGGGTAGAAAACTAGTGTTAGAAAGAAACCGACTAGGCACGAAAAGGTCGCGTGCGCTTCATATTTGGGCACGAAATCGACTTGGACATCTCCAGAAGCATCCATGAACATATGGTAGGAAAATCGGGACAAAATGAAACATGGCCTCATACGACCCCCGAACGGCCAAAAATGAAGTGTATAATACACGATTTTCGGTGATTTGGAAGTCTGAAATAAAAATGGCCAAAAACAGTGCGAGGTGTTCCCAGGGTCGGTCAAAATAACCACACAAAAATTGAGCGGCAACGGAGAACATTTGGGGGTGCTAGAGGGAAGAAAACTAGTGTTAGCAAGAAACCGACTAGACACGAAAAGGTCACGTGCGCTTGATATTTGGTCACGAAATCAACGTGGACATCTCTAGAAGCATCCATGAACATATGGTAGGAAAATCGGGACAAAATGAAACATGGCCTCATACGACCCCCGAATGGCCGAAAATGAAGTGTATAATACACGATTTTCGGTGATTTGGAAGTCCGAAATAAAAATGGCCGAAAACTGTGCGAGGTGTTCCCAGGGTCGGTCAAAATGACCGCACAAAAATTGAGCGGCAACGGAGAACATTTGGGGGTGCTAGAGGGTAGAAAACTAGTGTTAGCAAGAAACCGATTAGGCACGAAAAGGTCATGTGCGCTTGATATTTGGTCACGAAATCAACGTGGACATCTCTAGAAGCATTCATGAACATATGGTAGAAAAATCGGGACAAAATGAAACATAGCCTCATACGACCCCCGAACGGCCGAAAATGAAGTGTATAATACACGATTTTCGGTGATTTGGAGGTCCGAAATAAAAATGGCCAAAAACAGTGCGAGGTGTTCCAGGGTCGGTCAAAATGACCACACAAAAATTGAGCGGCAACGGAGAACATTTGGGGGTGCTAGAGGGAAGAAAACTAGTGTTAGCAAGAAACCGACTAGACACGAAAAGGTCACGTGCGCTTGATATTTGGTCACGAAATCAACGTGGACATCTCTAGAAGCATCCATGAACATATGGTAGGAAAATCGGGACAAAATGAAACATGGCCTCATACGACCCCCGAATGGCCGAAAATGAAGTGTATAATACACGATTTTCGGTGATTTGGAGGTCCGAAATAAAAATGGCCGAAAACTGTGTGAGGTGTTCCCAGGGTCGGTCAAAATGACCACACAAAAATTGAGCGGCAAAGGAGAACATTTGGGGGTGGTAGAGGGTAGAAAACTAGTGTTAGCAAGAAACCGACTAGGCACGAAAAGGTCAGGTGCGCTTGATATTTGGGCACGAAATCGACCTGGAATTCTCTAGAAGCATTCATGAACATATGGTAGGAAAAACGGGACAAAATGAAACATGGCCTCATACGACCCCCGAACGGCCGAAAATGAAGTGTATAATACACGATTTTCGGTGATTTGGAGGTCTGAAATAAAAATGGCCGAAAACTGTGCGAGGTGTTCCCGGAGTCGGTCAAAATGACCATACAAAAATTGAGACGCAACGGAGAACATTTGGGTGTGCTACATGGTAGAAAACTAGTGTCAGCAAGAAACTGGTTAGTCGCAAAAAGGTCATGTGCGCTTGATATTTGGGCACGAAATCGACTTGGACATCTCTAGAAGCATCCATGAACATATGGTTCGAAAATCGGGACAAAATGAAACATGGCCTCATACGACCCCCGAACGGCTAAAAATGAAGTGTATAATACACGATTTTCGGAGATTTGGAGGTCCGAAATAAAAATGGCCGAAAACTGTGCGAGGTGTTCCCGGAGTCGGTCAAAATGACCGCACAAAAATTGAGCGGCAACGGAGAACATTTGGGGGTGCTAGAGGGTAGAAAACTAGTGTTAGCAAGAAACCGACTAGGCACGAAAAGGTCACGTGCGCTTGATATTTGGTCACGAAATCAACGTGGACATCTCTAGAAGCATCCATGAACATATGGTAGAAAAATCGGGACAAAATGAAACATGGCCTCATACGACCCCCGAACGGCCGAAAATGAAGTGCATAATACACGATTTTCGGTGATTTGGAGGTCCGAAATAAAAATGGCCAAAAACTGTGCGAGGTGTTCCCAGGGTCGGTCAAAATGACCACACAAAAATTGAGCGGCAACGGAGAACATTTGGGGGTGCTAGAGGGAAGAAAACGAGTGTTAGCAAGAAACCGACTAGACACGAAAAGGTCACGTGCGCTTGATATTTGGGCACGAAATCGACCTGGGATTCTCTAGAAGCATCCATGAACATATGGTAGAAAAATCGGGACAAAATGAAACATGGCCTCATACGACCTCCGAACGGCCGAAAATGAAGTGTATAATACACGATTTTCGGTGATTTGGAGGTCCGAAATAAAAATGGCCAAAAACTGTGCGAGGTGTTCCCAGGGTCGGTCAAAATGACCACACAAAAACTGAGCGGCAACGGAGAACATTTGGGGGTGCTAGAGGGAAGAAAACTAGTGTTAGCAAGAAACCGACTAGACACGAAAAGGTCACGTGCGCTTGAGATATTTGGGCACGAAATCGACCTGGGATTCTCTAGAAGCATCCATGAACATATGGTAGGAAAAACGGGACAAAATGAAACATGGCCTCATACGACCCCCGAACGGCCGAAAATGAAGTGTATAATACACAATTTTCGGTGATTTGGAGGTCTGAAATAAAAATGGCCGAAAACTGTGCGAGGTGTTCCCGGAGTCGGTCAAAATGACCATACAAAAATTGAGACGCAACGGAGAACATTTGGGTGTGCTACATGGTAGAAAACTAGTGTCAGCAAGAAACTGGTTAGTCGCAAAAAGGTCATGTGCGCTTGATATTTGGGCACGAAATCGACTTGGACATCTCTAGAAGCATCCATGAACATATGGTTCGAAAATCGGGACAAAATGAAACATGGCCTCATGCGACCCCCGAACGGCTAAAAATGAAGTGTATAATACACGATTTTCGGAGATTTCGAAGTCCGAAATAAAAATGGCCAAAAACTGTGCGAGGTGTTCCCGGAGTCGGTCAAAATGACCAAACAAAAATTGAGACGCAACGGAGAACATTTGGGGTGCTAGACGGTAGAAAACTAGTGTTAGCAAGAAACCGACTAGGCACGAAAAGGTCACGTGCGCTTGATATTTGGGCACGAAATCGACTTGGACATCTCTAGAAGCATCCATGAACATATGGTAGGAAAATCGGGACAAAATGAAACATGGCCTCATACGACCCCCGAATGGCCGAAAATGAAGTGTATAATACACGATTTTCGGTGATTTGGAAGTCCGAAATAAAAATGGCCGAAAACTGTGCTAGGTGTTCACAGGGTCGGTCAAAATGACCGCACAAAAATTGAGCGGCAACGAAGAACATTTGGGGGTGCTAGAGGGTAGAAAACTAGTGTTAGAAAGAAACCGACTAGGCACGAAAAGGTCGCGTGCGCTTCATATTTGGGCACGAAATCGACTTGGACATCTCCAGAAGCATCCATGAACATATGGTAGGAAAATCGGGACAAAATGAAACATGGCCTCATACGACCCCCGAACGGCCAAAAATGAAGTGTATAATACACGATTTTCGGTGATTTGGAAGTCTGAAATAAAAATGGCCAAAAACAGTGCGAGGTGTTCCCAGGGTCGGTCAAAATAACCACACAAAAATTGAGCGGCAACGGAGAACATTTGGGGGTGCTAGAGGGAAGAAAACTAGTGTTAGCAAGAAACCGACTAGACACGAAAAGGTCACGTGCGCTTGATATTTGGTCACGAAATCAACGTGGACATCTCTAGAAGCATCCATGAACATATGGTAGGAAAATCGGGACAAAATGAAACATGGCCTCATACGACCCCCGAATGGCCGAAAATGAAGTGTATAATACACGATTTTCGGTGATTTGGAAGTCCGAAATAAAAATGGCCGAAAACTGTGCGAGGTGTTCCCAGGGTCGGTCAAAATGACCGCACAAAAATTGAGCGGCAACGGAGAACATTTGGGGGTGCTAGAGGGTAGAAAACTAGTGTTAGCAAGAAACCGATTAGGCACGAAAAGGTCATGTGCGCTTGATATTTGGTCACGAAATCAACGTGGACATCTCTAGAAGCATTCATGAACATATGGTAGAAAAATCGGGACAAAATGAAACATAGCCTCATACGACCCCCGAACGGCCGAAAATGAAGTGTATAATACACGATTTTCGGTGATTTGGAGGTCCGAAATAAAAATGGCCAAAAACAGTGCGAGGTGTTCCAGGGTCGGTCAAAATGACCACACAAAAATTGAGCGGCAACGGAGAACATTTGGGGGTGCTAGAGGGAAGAAAACTAGTGTTAGCAAGAAACCGACTAGACACGAAAAGGTCACGTGCGCTTGATATTTGGTCACGAAATCAACGTGGACATCTCTAGAAGCATCCATGAACATATGGTAGGAAAATCGGGACAAAATGAAACATGGCCTCATACGACCCCCGAATGGCCGAAAATGAAGTGTATAATACACGATTTTCGGTGATTTGGAGGTCCGAAATAAAAATGGCCGAAAACTGTGTGAGGTGTTCCCAGGGTCGGTCAAAATGACCACACAAAAATTGAGCGGCAAAGGAGAACATTTGGGGGTGGTAGAGGGTAGAAAACTAGTGTTAGCAAGAAACCGACTAGGCACGAAAAGGTCAGGTGCGCTTGATATTTGGGCACGAAATCGACCTGGGATTCTCTAGAAGCATTCATGAACATATGGTAGGAAAAACGGGACAAAATGAAACATGGCCTCATACGACCCCCGAACGGCCGAAAATGAAGTGTATAATACACGATTTTCGGTGATTTGGAGGTCTGAAATAAAAATGGCCGAAAACTGTGCGAGGTGTTCCCGGAGTCGGTCAAAATGACCATACAAAAATTGAGACGCAACGGAGAACATTTGGGTGTGCTACATGGTAGAAAACTAGTGTCAGCAAGAAACTGGTTAGTCGCAAAAAGGTCATGTGCGCTTGATATTTGGGCACGAAATCGACTTGGACATCTCTAGAAGCATCCATGAACATATGGTTCGAAAATCGGGACAAAATGAAACATGGCCTCATACGACCCCCGAACGGCTAAAAATGAAGTGTATAATACACGATTTTCGGAGATTTGGAGGTCCGAAATAAAAATGGCCGAAAACTGTGCGAGGTGTTCCCGGAGTCGGTCAAAATGACCGCACAAAAATTGAGCGGCAACGGAGAACATTTGGGGGTGCTAGAGGGTAGAAAACTAGTGTTAGCAAGAAACCGACTAGGCACGAAAAGGTCACGTGCGCTTGATATTTGGTCACGAAATCAACGTGGACATCTCTAGAAGCATCCATGAACATATGGTAGAAAAATCGGGACAAAATGAAACATGGCCTCATACGACCCCCGAACGGCCGAAAATGAAGTGCATAATACACGATTTTCGGTGATTTGGAGGTCCGAAATAAAAATGGCCAAAAACTGTGCGAGGTGTTCCCAGGGTCGGTCAAAATGACCACACAAAAATTGAGCGGCAACGGAGAACATTTGGGGGTGCTAGAGGGAAGAAAACGAGTGTTAGCAAGAAACCGACTAGACACGAAAAGGTCACGTGCGCTTGATATTTGGGCACGAAATCGACCTGGGATTCTCTAGAAGCATCCATGAACATATGGTAGGAAAAACGGGACAAAATGAAACATGGCCTCATACGACCCCCGAACGGCCGAAAATGAAGTGTATAATACACAATTTTCGGTGATTTGGAGGTCTGAAATAAAAATGGCCGAAACTTGTGCGAGGTGTTCCCAGGATCGGTCAAAATGACCATACAAAAATTGAGCGGCAACGGAGAACATTTGGGGTGCTAGAGCGTAGAAAACTAGTGCTAGCAAGAAACCGATTAGGCGCAAAGAGGTCATGTGCGCTTGATATTTGGGCACGTAATCGACCTGGGAATCTCTAGAAGCATCCATGAACATATGGTAGGAAAATCGGGACAAAATGAAACATGGTCTTATACGACCCCTGAACGACTGAAATTGAAGTGCATAATACACGATTTTCGGTGATATGGAGGTCCGAAATAAAAAGGACCGAAAACTGTGCGAGGTGTTCCAAGTGTCCGTTCAAATGACCACACAAAAATTGAGCGGGAAAGGAGAACATTCTGGGTGCTAGAGGGTAGAATACTAGTGTTAGCAATAAATCAATTAGGAAAGTCGGGACGAAATGAAGCATGGCCTTATATAATTTTTGTGTTTTTGTTGTATAGTATCCCTATCTTCTATTTGATTACTGGTAAGAGTAATTCTTCCTACCATCCGTTCAATTCTTTACGTGGAGTCCGTTTTTGTGAGGAGAAATGGTGAACCTATGTAAAGAATTGAATGGATGGGAGAGAGTAGATTTTATACTCAGTGGTTGGTGTTGTTTGAAACTCACAATCTACAATTTTAGTTCAATTTGTTTACTCACATGTTTACCAAAAAGGTATTATAAAATACAATTCATGCTTTTAATGCAACATGCTAACACTTTGCTTATAGTCTTTTTAGTGCCTTATGGGTAGTTCGATGAAATTAAAATAATGTTTATATCATATTAGTAACAAACTGCAATTTAGGGTTTTTTCCATAATTTCAATTAAATGGTGAAAGATTAGAAACTTACCTGTATTTATTTGTGAAAGAGTAAAATCTATTATTGAAACTGAGAGTCCGTGTGTCGTTATAGACGATGTCTTTCCTTCAAGAGTTTCACGTAGAAATTCCCTTTTTGCTTAGCAGGATGTTTCCCCTAAATAAAAGGAACAAATAGATGAACAAAAATGAAAATAGAAGAAATGACTTGTGCACTATTGTTTGATATAGAGGTTGGAGTATCATCTTTGAACACTGAAAATTAAATTTCACATCAAAAATATAGTTTTAAGTGCTAACCAATGAAGATCACGATGTTCAAACACGAAAGCAACTTCTGTGACGGCCAAGGCAGCTGTTACCTACAACCGACAGCAATCCACAATCCACAATCAATGAAGTTATAAAGGTGGAAGCTCAAGTAAAACACAAGAATTAAACGTCAAGGAATAGCAAACTTTGTTGCTCTCGAAACAGCTTACAGTGATCATTTTCTGAGTTATGCTTCGCATTCCAAGTTTCCCAAGCTTTCATAAGAATAGGATCATGAGGAACTTGACAAACTTTTATGCTGCAAATCAAATAATTGAGTGCAAAGATTATGGTTTGAAAGTTATAATAGTCGAAAATGCTTGGATGATATGAAAGAGATAATAGTACTTTTACTTGGTACTAGTTGTTGGACCGCATTTTAGGGTTGATTTCCATACACCTTCTACTCCCTTTTCTCCTCTGTACATCATCGCCACCTCTTCTATCCTACCTTCTTCAACCTAGAGAACAAACCACCCACACCCACACCCACACCGAGAAATCAACAAAATGAGTAGACCATAATTAGAAGATACAATACAGTTGATAAACTCAATCGTGACATCAAGCAAGCAGCGGTAAGAAGTGAGTTGGAGTCACTCGAGGGGCACGATGGCTACTGCTCCAGAAAACACAATCTCCAACCCTATACTTTCTAATACGAGTAGTTAGGAATATTACGAGTGACTCCAATCAATTATTAATCTTCATCATACATAATGTCATAACATCCTTGTCCTTAATAACTTTTTTAATATAGTTAGGGATTATGGATATGCCATAAAAACTCAACAAAATTCGATGAGAAGTTCAAATCATGGTTACCAAATTCGCTAGGTGCCCTACGAATTGCGAATTGTTAAAAGCAAATTCTATCACATTCCATATGAGCGAATTGCGAATGGGTAAGGACGTATTCATAGAGAATTCGGTAACCATGGTTCAAATATATGATATTATCACACTATTACCCAGATAAAAAGCGAAAGTCTTAGGTTAATCGCAATATATGCAAGATTTTGAGTTCGATCGATTCAGTAGTCAACCTATGAATACAAAAATTGATGAGATAACTTCAAAATACACCAACATCAATCTGCTCTGAATCAAATAAGACAAAAGAAAAGGCGTATCAAACAAAACCTGCCAAAACCAACAAAAATGGAAGACATTGTTCCACCTCTCGAGGCTTTCAGCAATGGAGTTAGCGGAGAGAGAATCCAATCCAATCCAAAGCAGTGATATTGCAGTCTAGAAGTGAAATTGACGCCATTTTTGAAGAGTAATTGGGAGGAATTTGATTTGAATTGGTTAAATCATGGTACGTGGAAACCCTAGAATTTCTGGAGGAGGGGAAAAAGGGGTTTGACTTTGACGTGCGAGATGGGGAACAACGGGGTAAGCGCGCGAGTTCAAAGACGATATCGTCAGATCAATATATTCTTTCGCGAAAGTCTGTGTCAATAAACAGTGATATATTGAATGTTATACAGATGCGTGTTATTCTAATAACGATCTTTCGCGAGACATTTTACTAGGTGTCAACTTTATTCTGCGCGAATATCGACTATTTTTATTTCGGGACCTAAAATGTCGAAAAAACGTGGATAATAATCTTCAAAATCAGTCGTTTTTGGCTATTTTTCGACAATGCTAAAAGTTGCTCGAAAGCCCAAATTTTTTTCACAGAACTTGTCGATAGGAGTAGAAAACTACCTAATAACAATAATTAGAATCTTCGAGATGATATAAAGTGGATTATAGAACTCGCTTCGATTGATTCCAAAACGTGTTATAACGCAATGTTATGGCTTTTAAAAGTATTCTATGAAATCCAAATGACTTTAATACTACACATGAACATTTTATTAGGTGTCTACTTTATTCAGCGTGAATATTGACTATTTTCATTTCGGGACCCAAAATGTCGAAAAAACGTGGATAAATAACCTTCATGATCTCGTTTTTGGCTATTTTTTGACAATGCTAAAAGTTGCTCGAAAGCGCAATTTTTTTTCACGAAACTTGTCGATAGGAAATTAGGAATAGAATGCTACTTAAAACAATAATTAAAACCTTCGAGACGATATAAAATGGAGTACAGAACTCGTTTCGATTGATTCCGACACGTGTCATAACGCATTGTTATGACTTTTAAAAGTATCTTTTGTAATCCAAATGACTCCAATATTACACCGGAACATTTTACTAGGTGTCTACTTTATTCAGCGCCAATATTGACTATTTTTATTTCGGGACCCAAAATGTCGAAAAAACGTGGATAATAACCTTCAAAATCGGTCGTTTTTGGCTATTTTTCGACAATGCTAAAATATGCTCGAAAGCGCAAATTTTTTTCGCGAAACTTGTCGATAGGAAATTAGGAATGGAATGCTACTTATAACAATAATTAGAACCTTCGTGACAATATAAAATGGACTATAGAGCTTGTTTCGGTTGATTCCGTCATGTGTCATAACACAATGTTATGACTTTTAAAAGTATCTTTTGAATTTCAAATGACTCTAATATTACACCGGAACATTTTATTAGGTGTCTACCTTATTCAGCGCGAATATTGACTATTTTTATTTCGGAGGCAAATTGTCTAAATGACTCTAATAAACTTCAAAATCGATCGTTTTTGCCTATTTTTCGACAATGCTAAAGTTGCTCGAAAGCCCAAATTTTTTTTCACGAAACTTGTCGATAGGAAAAGAAAACTACCTAATAACAATAATTAGAATCTTCGAGACGATATAAAATGAAGTATAGAGCTTGTTTTGATTGATTCCGACACGTGTCATGACACAATGATATGGCTTTTAAAAGTATCATTTAAATTCTACATGACTCTAATATTACACCGTGACATTTTACAAGGTGTCTACTTATTCAGCGCGAAAATTGGCTATTTTTATTTCGGGGTCCAAAATGTCAAAAAAACGTGGATAATAACCTTCAAAATTGGTTGTTTTTTTGGCTATTTTTCGACAATGGTGAAAGTTGCTCGAAAGCTCAAAAAAATTTCATAAACTTGTCGATAGTAATAGAAAACTACCTAATAACAATAATTAAAACCTTCGAGACGATATAAAAGAAGTATAGAGCATGTTTCGATTGATTCTGACACGTATCATAACGCAATGTTATGACTTTTCAAATGACTCTAATAGTACACCGGGACATTTTACTAGGTGTCTATGTTATTCAGCGCTAATATTGGCTATTTTATTTCGGGACTCAAAATGTCGAAAAACGTGAATAATAACCTATAAAATCGATCGCTTTTGACTATTTTTCGACAATGGTGAAAGTTGCTCAAAAGCCCAATTTTTTTTCACCAAACTTGTCGATAGAGTAGAAAACTACCTAATAACAATAATTAGAACCTTTGAGACGATATAAAATGGATTATAGAGCTTGTTTCGATTGATTCCGACACGTGTCATAACGCAATGTTATGGCTTTTTAAAGTATCTTTTGAATTCCAAATGACTCTAATATTACATCGTGACATTTTACTAGGTGTCTACTTTATTCAACGCGAAAATTGGCTATTTTTATTTCGGGGCCCAAAATGTAGAAAAAAACGTGGATAATAACCTTCAAAATCGACCGTTTTTTACTATTTTTCGACAATTCTAGAAGTTGCTCGAAAGCCTACATTTTTTTCACGAAACTTGTCGAAAGGAGTAAAAAACTACTTAATAACAATAATTAGAACCTGCGAGACGATATAAAATGGAGTATAGAACTTGTTTCGATTGATTCCGACACGTGTTATAGCGCAATGTTATGCCTTTTAAAAGTATCATTTCTAATCCAAATGACTCTGATATTAGACCGGGACATTTTACTATGTTTCTAATTCATTCAGCGCGAATATTGACTATTTTTGTTTTGGGATCCAAAATGTCGAAAAAACATGGATAATAACCTTCAAAATTGGTCGTTTTTGGCTATTTTTCGACAATTCTGAAATGTAGATAATAAATACTCTTCAAAATCAATCGTTTTTGATTAATTTTTTAAAGCGCGAATATTTTTCGTCAAAAACTTATGAATCGCGATACATGTATGTCCCATTTGGTTATGTAAGTATGGTTGACTCTCAAAAATAATAAGCATGAAATAACTTGTTTTCATGTCACTAACCAATTAGCTAGCCAAAGATTATACAATGTTGTATTACTTGTATACATACAAATTAGCTCACCTAACCTAATTTTCTATTGTTATTAGACTTAATTAATTGTGTGATTAGTTATTCCTCCATATCATAATCACCTCTCGTATTCAATATCGAATAATTTTCAAGTCGAATTGAAAATTATCGGATAACAAAAAAAATATTTTTTTATCTCGCTCTATTTAGTTTATTTGTCAAATTAATTAAATTAACACGAGTATTGATATTTCTAGTCTTATCAAGAAATACGAGTATTTTTTTTATAAAAAAAAATTAAAATGAAAGATATATATTAGTGAAACAGAAAACTCGAGAGATTTCAGATCATTTGGATCGGGTAAATATATAAGTAGAATATTAAGATAAGAGTGTGGAGTCACTCAACGACCTATATGATGGCTTTTACCAAAAAAATGAAATAGAAGCACGATTCTTGCCATTTTAATGAATCTCTATTATTATTATTATTATTATTATTATTATTATTATTATTATTGTAAATATGAGTAGCGGCATGGAAAGAGGCTATTTTACTCACGCCATTTACCAACTTATGCAAAATACCAAAATATACTCACGTCTTTTTCTGCCGAACCCTTATTTGCATGGTATCATAACCATATAGCACTTCATTATAATGTGACTAAGTGCGCGCTTCGTTGAACAAAAAAAAAACATCATAAGTTAGTCAATAATACAGTGTTAAGAGTCAGCATGACCGGTTTGACCAAACATTATTGCTTGTTCAAATCTTGAAATCTCACAAGTGCAATCTTAGCACATGACACGGTGTAGTGATCATACATTATTGACATTGTAAGGTTTTGATTGAGATGATTATTCGACTGATAGTAAGGACAACTTACGAAGAATCTCCGGATTTATTTACTCCCGCCATTAACCAACTTATGCAAAATAGTCGATATATTCACGTCTTTTTCTGCCGAACCCTTATTCGCATGGTATCATAAGTTCATAACCATATATACTCTATTATAATGCGATTAAGTGCGCGCTCATAAGCCAATAATACGGTATTATTAAGAGTTAGCATGACCAGTTTGACCAGACATTATTGCTTGTTCAAATCTCAAAATCTCACAGCAAGTGGAATCTCAGCACATGACACGATGCACGATGCAGTTATCATTCTCGAAACTGTAAGGTTTTGATTGAGATGATTCGACTGATGTTGAGGACGACTTACGAAGAATCTCCGGATTTATTTGAAGAGAATATTTTGTCACTATATATAAAACTACTCCATGGAAGTGAGACTTAACATTTAATTGTACTATAATAAAGCTATAGGTTTCATTTTATATAGGATTTTTTGTTACAAGTAGTTTTCATGAGATAAGTTGACAGATAGCGAAGGTGTTATTTGAAATTATTAGGTATATATAATGCCAAGAACAATGCATCACTTATTACATGAACAATAACTAGCTACTTCACAATTCATAGAGTAAGTAGAAGTCATATCGATCATTACATACGATAAATAATATATGGCGAGTGTTGTTTATAATGAGCCGAGACAGGGAAAAGGGAGCAGCAATCGGATTGCTTCAGTCGACGTTGAAGGTCTAGGAGTCGGGAATAAGAATGATCGTGAAGTTACTGTTAGCAAACATTTTGATTCCCTCGACGAAAGTAGTGCACCAAAGGTAATTAATCTTACCTATCGTCTGCTTTTACTGTTTTTTTCGTCTAGCTGAGTCATTTGTTTAACTTTGACTAAAGAAACTGTTTGCTGGATATATAGGTACCAACATGGAGAAAGTTTCTATCGTTTGTAGGTCCTGGTTTCCTTGTTTCTCTCGCTTATCTCGACCCTGGGAACTGTAAGTTTGTCTACTCTACTCTTTAGATACAAAAATCATAAAATCTAATAAGAGACGGGGTTTTATTAGCTTTAATGAGAGATCTGTCACGTAATAATAACTCCTACTTTTTTTTTTGATTTTTTATCGAATGTCTGTCACTAGATGACTGTTTTTTTATACTGATGTCATATCACAGTGGAAACTGACTTGCAAGCTGGAGCAAATCATAGATATGAGGTACTGTATTCGTAATTTAATATCATATTAAGAAAATATTAAATGTTTAAATACAAGCCTCGTGGTTGTATTTAATTGAAGAGTGACGAAATTTGATTTGAAGAAAAATATGCTAATGATGACTAATTTGATTTTCAGCTACTATGGGTGATTTTGATCGGATTAATTTTCGCTTTGATAATTCAATCTCTTGCTGCAAACCTCGGTGTATCCACTGGTAAGATCAATAGATGTATAATTGACGACAACAATTTGTCGTTAGATAGTCGATTAGTCATCTCAATCAAAATTTTAAAGTGATGGATGAGGCTCATTAATATGTTGGCATGTGCCGAGTTTCACTCGAGAGTCGAGAGATATCGGAGATTACCAGAATTCGGGCCCATGACCTTTGGTCACACTGACTCTTATTTTCCCGTGGCTATTTGTCATAACCACTTCTCTATAAGGTCTTTTCGTAGCAAAGTACTTTAGCCACAAAATTTTAGCACTTTGCCACGAATTCAGCTGTACCCCAAGTGCACATGATATGTACTAGTGTTGGTTGAGGGGAGGATTGTTATTGAGCGAGCTTTTTTGCAATGTTTTGGCACAGAAGTAATTAGCCATAGGATAATCCGTGGCAAAATATTAATTCTAGCCACGGAGTTTTCGGTAATGGCTGAGGTCCACTATTATGTCTTATATCCTAGTACAATTGTTGACGAAGTATAACAATATTACAGGAAAACATTTGTCGGAACTATGCAAAGCGGAGTATCCAGTAGTAGTAAAGTACTGTTTGTGGTTACTTGCGGAAGTGGCAGTTATAGCAGCAGATATTCCTGAAGTGATCGGTACTGCATTTGCGTTGAACATTTTATTCCACATTCCCGTGTGGGCCGGTGTTCTACTTACCGGTTCAAGTACACTCTTACTTCTCGGCCTTCAGAGATACGGGGTAAGGAAGTTGGAGTTGTTGATTGCCATACTGGTGTTTGTAATGGCGGCTTGTTTTTTCGGGGAAATGGCTTATGCTAAGCCGCCATCAAAGGAGGTTCTCAAGGGACTGTTCATTCCTAAACTAAAAGGCGATAGCGCTACTGGTGATGCTATTGCCTTGATGGGCGCTCTTGTGATGCCGTATGTTCTTCTGTAATATGTATCCTTCAGTCGACGTTTCAAGTTATTACTCAATTATCTTGATTTGTTTAACTTGTTAACATTGTTGTTACAGACACAATCTTTTTCTCCATTCGGCCCTTGTGTTATCTAGAAAAGTGCCTAAGTCCGTAAAAGGCGTCAATGTAAGTACAGGATTTACAGCAGCGTGATTTCGAGTTTTATATGTATATATTCTGACATTTGATGTCGTGATTAATGTAGGAGGCATGTAAATTCTTCTTGTGGGAGAGCGGATTTGCGTTGTTCATAGCGTTATTGATTAACATAGCGGTGATATCAGTATCGGGCACAGCTTGTTACAGAGGCAATACAGGAGTACAGGCCCCTCAGTGCAGTGATCTGAACCTGAACTCCGCCTCGTTCTTACTCCAAAATGTGTTGGGCCGAAAATCAGCTAAAATCATATACGCCGTAGCCCTGTTAGCCTCTGGTCAAAGCTCTACTATTACCGGCACATATGCTGGCCAATTTATTATGCAGGTATATAAACACTCGTGACAAAAATATATTTAGCTACCTCTGGACAGAGCTCTACTATTACCGGCACATATGCTGGCCAATTCAAATGAAGTTACGGAGTATTACGTTTTATTATGTCAGGGATTTTTGGATATAAAGATGAAGAAGTGGCTAAGGAATTTAATGACTCGAACAATTGCAATAGCTCCAAGTTTGGTTGTCTCAATGATCGGAGGATCAGCCGGAGCTGGAAAACTTATCATCATTGCCTCGGTTAGCGTTTTTTATCAACAAAGCGCGCACTTAGTTGCATTATAACATAATAATAGGATATAGGAATTCAACTTGAGGTTTATTGTCCACGGTATATTAAGTTTTAATCATTAGATTAAGACATCTTCGGTTACTCTGTAGCTTGATAATCACAAACAAACATTGATTAAGATATGTACCTTTTAACCTTTTACAGATGATCTTGTCATTCGAGCTCCCGTTTGCTCTAATCCCACTGCTCAAGTTTAGCAGTGGTTCTACTAAGATGGGACCTCACAAGAACTCCTTAATCGTAAGTACAACAATCGCTCTCCTGTGTTTTCATACTATACGATCTTATATCTGACTCACTCCCTCGAGAGTTTGTTAATCTGGGTTTGAAGAGTGGTTAGTGCAAAGATTCTCCTGGACCATGAACTGAAATTCCACTGCATGCGAAGAGTGGTCACACTGATTGATTGTCAAGAACTATTATGTGAACTTATGATGAATTGATTGGTTGCGCAGATAATCATAATCTCGTGGATATTGGGCTTGGCGATAATTGGCATAAATGTGTACTACCTCATGACGGGATTCATAGGATGGATAATACACAATAATCTACCGAAAGTAGCAAATGTGTTTATTGGAATCGTTGTATTTCCTTTGATGGGTGTATACGTGGGATCAATCATATATCTTATGTTAAGGAAAGATCGAGTTGTAACATTCATCGAGCCAGTCAAGAATGGGTCAAGTGATCGAGATCAATTAGAGATCGGAGGAGTTGGTGTTCATGACCTCGATAGTATTCCACATAGAGAAGATCTTGCCGATATCCCTCTACCTCACTAAGGTCGAGTTAAGGGTTTTGATGATTAAATGTTGAAATATATATTTGGTAATCTATGTAACTTTATTATTAATCCGTAGTATTTGAGTGAGTTTGTCGTATATTGTACTTGTCTTAGACAATGTACACTAATGTACGAGTTTATGTTTTTTTTAACATACGCCACTTGTCAGTGCGCGAATGATTTCTGAGAAAGAAATGAACTTTTGATGTTGACATAAAGTATTATACAAGAAACTTACATATTATTATATGATGATTTATTTATTTATTTTGAAAAAAAAAAAAACAATTGTACTCATATTCATATCAATAACTAAAGTCAAATTGAGCCAAAATAAGTACTCAATTCAATTAATGGAAAACGTAAGAAAAATATATATGTTTCCTTAAGAAGTTAACATAAAGATAGTTCATGTGAACAATCTTTTCCTTAACTTCTTAAGGAAACATATATAATTTTCTTACGTTTTCCATTAATTGAATTGAGTACTCATTTTGGCTCAATTTGACTTTAGTTATTGATATGAATATGAGTACACTTGATTTTTTTTTCAAAAAAAAAATTGCCAATACGAAGTTGAGCTTTTTGAGTATTTTTTTGTTGGTCATACGAAGCGGAATGACAATACAGTTGCACATTTTGCAGTGAGGCTTTGCCATAACGTGGGTGATGAGATTGTTATGACTTTTTTTTTCTGCAAGCCATTTTGGACCTCACGGATATTGATCTAATATAATGACTTAATTTTCACATTTCATGAATATACGTCAGAAATGTTTTATTGAGATGGGTTAATAATTCCACAAGTAGTAGTAAAACTGTAAAAATTCATTTTACCCAAAAACTGTGGATGTTGACCCAAGGAAAAAAGGATTAGGTCGGACCAGGTTTTGACAGATCTAGTTAATATTAGGTCACGTCAGAGCAACATTTTCATTCATTGGAATTTAATGACTCGAACAATCACAAAAACTCCAAGTTTGGTTGTCTCAATGATCGGAGGAGCAGCCGGAGCAGGACTACTTATCATTATCGCCTCGATTAGTGTCTAGCTTGATAATCACGGACTAAAACACGGATTAAGATTGCGTTTTGAGTAATACACATGAATTTAATACTACAACGTATCATCTTTTAACCTTTTACAGAGGATTCTGTCATTCGAGCTCTCATTTTCTCCAATGAGAAGATTATACGACCAGTTGTACTGTACATAGCTCTATGTGTACAACTGGTGTTATGATTTTGAGCTTTATCACAAAGATTTTGAGTTTTTCTGTAAACTTTCTGAGCTTTAGTGCAAAGTTATCGAGTTAAATCACATAAATGTTTAAGCTCAAAAACTTACAACTTAGCTCAGAAAATTTGCATAAGCTCAGTAAATATATACAAAAACTCAACAACTTTGCCTTCGCACTGTACAACCAGGTGTATAATCCTATTTTCTCATTTTCTCTAATCCCGCTACTAAAGTTTAGTGCACAGGCTCGCCTTGAGATCGAATTATTATGTGAACTTATGATAAATTTTATAACATGTTTCGCTGTTATTCAGTTGTTTTGGGTTTGATTAGTTTATTAGTCGAGTCCAACTTAATTAGTTTGTGTCTTTTTAGTATAGTTGTCGGAATTTGGGTATCACATCAGGCATTGTAGGTCACGAGAAAAATGTTACAACTCGATCTTTCTTTAACAAAAGAAAAATGTTGATATCGATTGTGATATCCATATAATCTGATTTTATTATTAATTAAATTGATTTTATTTGTCGAAAAATAACATGTACTCTCTCCTAGTTTTTTTTATCTTCCTTCTTTCCTTTTTGACACTAGTTGGATTATCTTCCCTCTTTCCATTTTTGGGTTGTATTTTGATCAATTTTTTATTATTTCCTTCCATCACAAACCCCACCATATTTCTACCTTATACCCCATATTTTCTTACTTTAATTAATTTTTTATTCTCTTCTTAATATTTGTGCGAAAAAAAAAGAGGGAAGATTAAAATAACTAGGAGGGAGTATAAATACGTGAAAAATATTTTATCGAAATGAGTCAATAATTTCAACAGATCAAATTAAAATAAAAAAAATACGATTGACCAGTTGTTTGGTGAGTATAGGTCCAGTAAGTGACCGTCTTTCACTACATTTTTTTTTTAGATAAAATAATAATAATAATAATAATAATAATAAGTCCGACTCATTTTCATGTAAGAGATATTTTATTAACGATAACGAGATACCGTTTCTTGATATTTTTTGAGTTGTTTGACTCTAATTCTACTATAGTCTACAAGTCTTATCCTACTTGTACAAAACAGTGGGCAATCTATGAAACCAGATTCCAAGTCTACACCAATGAATGCAGGTTTTAAGTAAAATCCAAAATCAGTTGGTTTCTTTTTCCTAATCTAATCCCAATATTCCTAGTTTGTCCAACACGTGACACGGTTTCACAATACGATTATTTTAAGTAACACATCTCACAATTCAGAACAAATAATCTAGAATCAAAATTTTGGGGTAGCGAGTTCATTATATTTCTTTGATATATATGAAAATATCTATTTTTTACGAGAAATATCTGATACCGGTTCTTGTTCACAATATAAAACTGTCTCACAGTATCTGAATCGTAGTGTGAAACCGTCTCAGTTGAGAATTTGTGGTTCCGGAATTTGTAATGTGTAACGTACACTTGGGTAAAACATGAAAAAAACACCACCCTCACTTGTTATTTCTTTAACTTGTTACTAGTATAAATAATAGAGTAAAATAAAAACTAATAACACACATTCATATAATATATTATATAATAATTCATATATACTAAACAATTTGTAAAGAGGTTTGTTTAATTTCCCTAATTCAATTAAATTATATATATAAATTAAATAATTATTAAGAATTATATTTGTTTAATTATCTAGTTTTTTCAAGTACTAATTGATCATTTTTTTAGGATATAATCGAGTATAAATTTATTAATTATTAATAATTTAACAGGATTAAAATGGCTGAAGAAAATACAGTTAAGGAGATGCCAATTCCAACCTACGCAGTAGGAACTAGCATCTTATTAATAGATCCCGACAAAACATCACTTCTCCACACAGCTTCGTTGTTGGAAGAATCAAGTTATCGAGGTTGACCTTTTACCTTTTTTTTTGTCGCTTTCGATCATCAAATTCTTTTATTTTTTTCTTTTTTGTCGTTTTCGATCAGCAAATTCTTTTTTTTGTTTTCCTTTTTGTCGGCATTAATCATCATTTTTTGTCGTTTAATCTGTCTTAAAAGTTAAATTTCATTGATAGATCGTGGAACTCGTGAATCCTGATTATATTTAACAGTGATTAATGAACATCTGTAGGACTTAATAATTTTTACATTGAATACACCTGCAAAATGTAAAACGATGTTGTATTCAACTTCTGATCATATATTTTATCAGAGTAATTTTTCTGTAATTAACACCATCTTATATCCTTGGACGATGCAAAAAAAAAGGAAAAAAATATTAACATAGAATATAATTTAATTCCTATTATATCAGACGTTATACGGTCTTGTACAATGATTTGTGATCAGACTAAAATAATCAATCTTATTATATACTAAATATATTTAATTCATTTACTAAACACACTATATTATATACTATTCCTAGTTTATTGCAAATTAAATGATGTAGAATTTAGATTAATTATTAGCATTAAATCTCACTACTAATTAATTTGCTTTTATTACTCCATATAATAATTTGCAAATTGGGTTTCATTACAAGATCATCATTTGGGATTTGATTTTTTTTTTTTTTCTCGACACTAATCATTCTAATATTATTTTAAATAATTTTTCTAACATCCGATTATTATCTTTATTTTTTCACTGACGTGACGTGTATTGATTATTTTAATTATTATATTTGATTATTTTTATTACTCCATAGTTGAGGTTTCATTACATGATCATCATTTGGGATTTGATTATTTTTTTGAGACTAATCATTCTAATATTTTTTTTTAACGATTTTTCTAACATCTGATTATTATTTTTTTATTTTTTATTTTTACAGTGACGTGGATTGATTATTATTACTCTTATTTAATTATTATTTGATTTTTTTATCACTCCATAATTTCAAATTGAGGTTTCATTACACGATCATCATTTTTTTCGAGACTAATCATACTAATATTATTTTTAACGATTTTTCTAACATCTGATTATTATTTTATTTTATTTTATTTTTACAGTGACGTGTATTGATTACTCCATTATTTAATTATTATTTGATTTTTTTTTATTACTCCATAATTTGCAAATTGGGGATTAATTATTACACGATCATCATTTGGGATATAATTTTTTTTCGAGACTAATCATTAATCATTCTAATATTATTTTTAACGATTTTTCTAACGTTTGACTATATATATATATATATTTTTTTTTTAGTGACGTGTATTGAGGTACCGGATTTGGCGTTATCAATTGTGAAAGAAGGAAACAAAAAATATGACTTGATTATTGCAGCAGCAAACATGCAGGGAGTTGACTGCTTGACATTCCTTCAGACAATCAAGGCTTTTTCCGACACCCCCATCGTTTGTATGTTCCATCTCCCCAAATTCAAATTCTCGCTTCTGACGGAAATATTTATGATATATTCGTCTTAAATTTGAAAACGGGTCAAATTTTCAAATACGAGTCAAATTATATTGCAAGTTGCCTACCAAAATGTCAAATGTTACTTATCTTTATTATTAGCTTCAAATGGTAGTATTTGACTATTTGACCCGTTTTTAAGAGCATCCCCATCCATCCTCCATTCTCCATTCTTGGAGGAGAATGGAGAAAAAATGCTTCCTTTATCCATGGAGAAATCATTCTTCACGGAAAATATAAGATATTCATTCTTTCAAACGAATGGAGTGGAGAATGAAAATCGTGGGTCCCCATGATAAAAATATTAATATTAATATTAAAATAAATTAAAGTGATGGGTAATGAATGAATGGAGTAATGAAATGTGTTGGGACCCACGGAAGAATAAAAATTTCATTCTTGGATGAAGCAATTCTTTTATGATGGAAAAAATATGATAAAAGTGATGAGGTGAATGAGTTGGGTCCCATCCAAGAATGAAATTTTCATTCATGGATGAGGATGCTCTAAGATTGAGGACGGATACCATGTATTAAAAAAAAACATCATGTTCTGAACTAATCCCTTGAATCTTCGTAGTTTTTATTAAATCGAGATGTCTTAGTCTAATGATTAAGATATAAATATTGTGACTACATGGTGAGGTTCTACCCGAATGACTCGGCCTGAATCGAACACCCGAGTCCGACCCATGATCCGAATTGACTCAGTCTAACCCAAAACTGACCCGAATGTTCTTATATATAGAATACGAGTCGATATCCCTAAAAAAATTGAAAATAACAAACCCGAAGATGACCTGAACTCGAAATGACCCAGCCCGATCTAAAGTCCAGACACAAAAAATGGTCCAACCCGAAGCTAATCCGGCCTGAATCCGACCCGAATTCACTCAGTCTAACCTGAAACTGACATTGACCTGAATGTTCTTATAGAATACAAGTCGATAACTCTAAAAAAAAGTTGAAATTAACTAACCCGAAGATGATCTGAACCCGAAATGACCCAGCCCGATCTGAAGTCAAGACACAAAAATGGTCCAATCCAACCTGAATCAGCCCGAAGATGATCTGAACCCAAAATGACTCAGCCGAAATAACAAACCCGAAATGACTCAGCCCGATCTGAAGTCCAAACACAAAAACGGTCCAACCCGACCTGAATCCGACCCGATTGATCATATCCTAATCCACTTGATAATAACAAACCCGATCCATACTGATCCGATAGTGTAACACCAATTCTTATATGAGACGGGCTCACAGTCTGACCCGTAATCCGAATTGACTCAGTCTAACCCGAAATGACCCAACCTGATCTGAATCCGACCCGATTGACCATATCATAATCGACTCATGAGACGGGCTCACAGTAAATTTATTTTCGATGCAGTGATATCGTTCGTGGCGGATGTGGACCTCATAAGAAAGGCGTTACGACAAGGAATAAGTCATTTCCTAACGAAGCCGGTGAAAAGGGAAGACGCTCGAGGAATATGGCAGTTTGTGATTAGGAAGCCGAAGAAGCCTACCAAAAGTAAAAAAACAGTTACTGATGGTAAAAATAAACAAAAGAAAGTCAAAGTTACTACTGCTGCTGCTGCAGGTAAAAAACCCGTCGTGAGTCAGTCTCAGAAGAGGAAACGGACCAATGAGGGTAAAAAAATTTACCACCAAAGTTTCGGTTATAAAAAAACCGGTAGTACTAAGTATATGGTTAAATGGAACCCGAACCAACATGAAAAATTCATGAAAGTGCTTGATGGTGGTGAGCCGAGTGACACACCACAACAAGGTAATTTATTTTTTACCGGTAAAAAATAAATTACTGACACTGAAAATAATATGTTTTTACCACGGTTAATTAGATTTTTTCCCGTTTATTATTACTTTTGTTACGTGATTTTAGACCTGTCAAACGGGTCAGAAAGTCTTACTTATTGCTTTGTTTAGTGAATTCAGGGCAAGCGATCACAACATTGGACTCGATGATGATGCAACCGGTTCCTTTACCTCAGGTTATTTGACATACAACCGTCAATTTAGGTCATGTTCTTTTCGACTGAATTAGGCTGAACTGAACTGAAAAGAACATGGCCTCAATCAGCACTTTTTCTTTGAATATATACCGTGCATGTATTGCACGAAGTTTATGCCGATTACTGACGTGTTGGAAAATATATGTTTTTTTAGTGCTCGACCCAACAAATAAGCGGAAGTCCAAATCCCGGGATGGGTGTGGGTCTGGGTATGGGTTCGGTCAACAATATCGGGTTCAATCAAATGAATCACCTTCAACCAGACCCAACTCCAGAGCCACCAAGTCTTGATGAAAGAATTGAAAAAATTCGCCGGGAATATTGGAGTAAAGGTAAAAAAAACTCACGATTTTTCACTATCATGGTAAAACGGTAAAAAATATATTTTTACGAGGATTAATTTGTAACTTGATAACTTGAACAGAAGAGGCGAAAAATCAGGCGATGGATGTGTCGAACGAGGTGGTAGTTCCGGAGCAAAACCTACTAGTTCCGGAGCAAAACCTAGTATTTCCGGAGCAAAACCCACTAGTTCCGGAGCAAAACTTAGTATTTCCGGAGCAAAACCTACTAGGTCCGGAGCAAAACCTACTAGGTCCGGAGCAAAACCTACTAATTCCGGAGCAAAACTTAGTATTTCCGGAGCAAAACCTACTAGTTCCGGAGCAAAACTTAGTATTTCCGGAGCAAAACCTACTAGTTCCGGAGCAAAACTTAGTATTTCCGGAGCAAAACCTACTAGTTCCGGAGCAAAACTTAGTATTTCCGGAGCAAAACCTACTAGTTCCGGAGCAAAACCTAGTATTTCCGGAGCAAAACCTAATAGTTCCGGAGCAAAACCTAGTAGCTCCGGAGCAAAACCTACCTATGATTCCGGCCTATGAATTTCAAAACTGGGACGAAAACCAAGCAAATGATTTCGGTGACAGTTTCTTTCCAGAGCTCGGGGATTTCAACTTCAACTTCGACAACAATGACATTTTTCTCGATGACATTTTCGCTGAGGTCTGACTCCCGACTACTTTATGGTCGAAAACTCGTGGATTATTATTATTGATTTATAATCGCATCAACGAATACTAACCGTTTTTACGTCTGATTTTTTACAGCTTCCGAAGATTTTGGAGTAGACTGAATGTCGGGTTTCGCCTTCTATGCAGTTGGATTGGATTTCAAGACACCGGGATTTATTATCCCTTTTCGATCATCTTTTTCTAGCAATTTCCATTTTATTTTTATTTTTATTTTTTATTTTTTTTAATGGTTTAAAACTGAATTTTATTTCGAATATTAAATTTGGTTGAACTCAATTGAACTGAATCGAGCTTTCAAATGGGGCACCCATATGTGCAAAAATACTTTCAAAATCAGGGTTAGAAACGCGCATACCGATACACAATAAATTCTAACGAAACTTGCTTCATACGAGCAACCTCGAGGAGTACGTCTAGTCGTCTACTACTACTACGTGCGTACTAGTCTGCAAAATATACACAGCAAAAGGGGAAGAAGATTTACGGTCTGAACCCACCGTCGCCCATGCCATGTAGGTTCGGCATTGAAGGGTAATGACCGAACTCTGGACTATATGGACCGTCGTGAGACTGTTGTTGCAGCTGTATGCTTTCCATCTCAGTTGTAGGCCGAACACTGTGATCGTTGTTGTTGTTAGTTGTCGGAAGATTGTTTCTGAACTCTTCCAGCATGCGAAAATACGTATGTGGACCCCATCCTAAAAGACGGAAACCCATTATTCTCCAAGATGGTCTAGTCTATATAATAATGTAACCGTTTCAACAGCGGAAGGTGTTACTGTCTTACCGTTTACATCATATGGTGGCGGAAAGAACTGCAGGTAGCAGAATGAAGAAATGACCATGCCTGTTTGAAAAAACACGACGAATTACAACCAGGAACGATGAAACAACGAATACAGAGCCGAATATGGAGCCAAGGAAGTCGGAGTACAGACCTAACAAGCCTCCGGCAAAGACATCTTGCCAGTGGTGCCAGTAATCGTCGACTCGAGAGACAGCAACCATGGCAGCTAGAAGAATGGGCGAAAGAACGATGCAAAGTTTTGCGACATGGCCCCTACGGTCAAATACCTTGATTTTCCCACCGAGGTACCACGCTAGGAAACCAAGCCCCGCAAATGACCCTGCAATGATGACCCTTTGGTCACGCTGACTGTGGTATGATAGATGGGCACGTGACGTGAAATAGATGAAGAATGCTTACATGAAGAATGCCCACTCGGAAAACTTTTATGGCCTTCTTTGATAACGCTCTTTAGACCGTGACAGATGACGACTCCCGTGACATTATTAAACACCTAGACGAAAACAAGTAATCAGCAATACTGCTGAGAAATAATATAAAACGTAAGCAAATGACTGAGACGGAAATAGTAAGGCCTACTCCTTTTCCATCGGGAAAACACCGCCAAAAGAAGTCAGGACGGGGTCTACCAACTCCGTCTTTGATAGCATCAGTTATGACGGAGGTTAGAAGCACGGAAAACAGGAGACCTGGACAACAGTACAGTACACAAAGTTCAGCAATTGTGCATGTTTCATCAGAATGCTATACTGATAATGAGTGAATGACTGAATGTGTACCGAGAATTGCGTGATGGAAATCGTAGATATCCTTTCTGATGATGTAGTAGACCAGAAAGATGAGGAACGGCAACAGGATTGCAATAATCTGTCGTAAAAAAAAGTCATTTTTGTTGAACGCGTTGGTGGAAAAGAAGTTGGTTAGGCCATGAAAGGATTTAAACTTACGGGGACAGCCCAAAAGGGAACGGTATTTCCTTTGAGAGGGTACATGAGATCCTCCATCATCCCTTTCCCGACATATCGATGAAATGGCTCGATGACATTCAAGCCGATGTCAATTATCACGAGAAGGAAAAGAATGAGCCAATCGTGCATGTGTATTCTAGCCACTTGCATCCCGTGGGACTGCAGCGTGTGACCGAGCTGAATTTCTGGCATTTTCACCAACTACAAAAGAATTTAATCTAATCAGAACGGTCTTATGCAAGAATCACTGATCAAAAGTATACATAGTGTCTTCAAAAAATCGTTATGAAACAAAATTTCATGTTATTCAACTGAACATCAAAAACCCAACTGAGCTTCTAATTCGAGAAAAACATTGAATCAACTAAACATCAAAAACCCGACTGAAAACATTGAATCAACTAAACATCAAGAACCCGATTGAGCTTCCAACCCAAGAAAACATTGAATCAACTAAACATCAAGAACCCGATTGAGCTTCCAACCCGAGAAAACATTGAATCAATTAAACATCAAGAACCCGAATCAACTCAGCATCAAAAACCCGATTGAGCTTCCAACTCGAGAAAAACATTGAATAAACTAAACATCAAATAACCCAACTAATCGAGCTTCTAACCCAAGAAACCATTGAATGAACTAAACATCCAAAACCCGAATCAACTAAACATCAAAAACCGGCTTCCAACCCGAGAAAACATTGAATCAACCTAAACATCGAAAACCCGACTGAGTTTCCAATCCAAGAAAACATTGACAACTAACTTAAATTACTCATATTTAGCAATATGATTAAGCACCCATCAAAGAAACACAAACCCTAATCACAATAAATTAGCACAATTAACTGAATGCAGCCAAAAATACACATCCCCAAAAGCGAGTAGGTCTCGTGACTCAATTAACGCTAATGAAAGACCGTCTTTCCATAGTTTTTGTGCCCGAAAAGCTCAAACAATCACTACCCATGTCCACCTTTCTTGAGATCCAAACAAATCAAAGTTCCAAGCTTTTACCAATCTAATTACTCCTTCATAATCCTAATCTAAACTCTACATAGTAGGATAACCTAGGCAAATGGGATTTGACACGTAATAAGTTTAAGACGGATATACCCGTCAAATCGGGGTAAATAAAAGAAAGTAGTCACCTTTTTGAAGTAAGAAAGCAAAAACCCAAAGAATTATCAATTGATTTCATGTGATAATTGATTACAAAAAAAACAATATTTATAAGAAAATTAGATGGAAAAATTCAACAAAGAATGAAAGATTAGAAAGCTGACCAAAGGATGTTGGAAAGTTGAATTCTGCTGCTCCACAATTGCTGTCAAAGTGTCAATGAATAAAAGATATAATAATTTAAGAGTAATAATACAGTAATTAATTAATTAATTAATTAATTATGGTGGTAAAAAATGGGATTAAGAGGGTAATTAGAGGTAAAGTTTGTGGATTAAGTAAAACATTTATATATTTATTATATTTATTGGGTTAATTTCTACCTCACAGAGTAGATGAAGTGAAAGGATTAAGTAAAGAGATATAATGAATCATTGAATTGTGGAAATGATAGTTGAAGATGACAGAGCAGCAGTAGTACAACGGTATTGTTAGGTGTACTTAAAGATTTTTTTACTCCCACCGTTTCTACGATTTCTTCTACCTTAATAGGTAAAAGTAGAGAGGAATAAAGTAAGTGGGCCACCTAGGTAAGAGAGAAGTGTGATAGAAAAAAGGAAAGTGAAAGAAATCAAAGAAATGGTTGAAAAAGGAAATGCGGAAGATATCAAAGAAACAGAGGGAGTATTTTGGAGTGTACTCCTAGAGTAATTTTTTTTTTTTTCAAAAGACGAAAATTGAGAAAAGACGGTATCTCATTAGTGTTAATAAAATATTTTTAATGTATTTACTCTGTGCATAATGTAGACCTAGCAAAACTGATATAACCCGTATTTGACCCGATATCTGGACTGAAGGTCTGAAGATTGACTTGCGACTTAAATTTGACTTGGCCTAACCCGAAACTGATGCGAATGTTTTTACAGAAACGAGCCGGTATTCTCTGAAAGTTGAAAATAATAAACCCGAAAATGACTTGAACCCAAAATTAATAAAAAAAACTTGACAGAACTGACCTAATCTGAATAACCTGCCCCGTCATCCGAACTAAAGACCTTATTTTGACCCGATTTAACCTAGAATTGACTCGAATGCTTTCATAGAAAACGAATCAATATTCCAAAAAAAAAATTAAAAATAACAAACCTGAAAATGATCCGACCCGAAATCATACCGTTTTTTAACATGAAAATGGTGCGACTCGAAGCTGACCCGCCTGAAGTCCTGAACTCGACCATATTGACCCGTTTACGATATCACGCGTATAGTAGGCCGTGTGGTGAGGCGTCATATATGGACCGTATGTGAGGAAATGTCAATGCAAATGGCATCTCTCTCGTTCATAATTCATTCATACTTTTCCCTTTAACATGTAGCTGGTCATGGGATGTACCGTCCGATTAGCATGTCTTGTCCGGCCTGAATTTTTAGCGGACTTGGACACAACATTTTTAAAAATATACAAAGGCCCGGCCCGCAAATCTGTCCCAAACCCGCTAACCCGTCCCGAATCCGCTTGTCCGTGGGCCAAAATTTCACAATTAGTCCGGCCCGTGTCCGGCCTGAACCCGCTTGTGATCACCTCTGCTTTAACATGACTTGCCTGATGGCTCAACAATGTCTCACTTACCTTTCTTTACCTATAATATGCCATCCAATTATAATCCTCGTTAGTGACACGTACGCTTTTCTTGACTCAAGGCGCATCTGGGGACGGCTCGAGCGGTTTTAGATGTAATATCCCACGTTAGTCGAATAGAAATTTGAAGAGATCCCGAACGATACCCTTCAACTGGCAGAAGGATTTCACTGCACGACAATAGGTTAGTTCAATGTTTTCACAACTGACAAAAAAAAATGCACTTTCTATTTTGGATTATTCACAATAAGAACTCCGCAATTGATAGGTGACATACTGACCATCTGATATATACTACTGTATCACATATCGGTAAGGTTTCCAGGAGCACATGAGCGCCACAAAAAACGTTCGAAATGACATGTATATAGTTGTATAATTGTACTCGAAAATGTTGTAACCTAAAAATCTGATGTCACAAATTAAGCTTAATACTCCAAACTAATTTACCGTTAGACGGGCTTACAAAAGATTAAGAAAACTAGAATAATTTACAATCAGAAACAAATCAGCAATTAAAATGATTAATTAAGTAATTAAGTAATGTCATAATAATTAGTGAATGGTGATATTAATGAAACTATGCTGAACGCACTAATGACAATCGTGGGCTGCTGCTGCTGCTGCCTTCTTCATTTGCTTCACCATTATTATTATTATTATGACTTCTTTTTCCTGATTCTCCTTCTAGTATTGCTCTCAAGTATGAGTATGTTCCCCAACCTACAACACAACCCAACTTCCGTAAACTCACGCACTTGGTCGCATTACAATACATAAGAAAGGGATTCGAGCCTGGGCTAAGAAATCACGTTTTGGTTAACTTGGTTCATTTAACATGGTAATTTAGAGCTGGCAAAAGCTGACCCGACCCGACCTGCTTGTGACCCGAGACCCAATACAATCCGATAAGCGGTGACCCAAACCCGAACTGATAAGATTGACTCCAATGTTTAACTTCATATGTTAGGCTCTGGTGACAAAGTAATTAAACAACATAATAGTAAAAAAAACAATTATTAGGAAAATCTCGAAAATAACTGGACCCGATCCAAACCCGACCTGACCCACCAGATTAATTGACCCGAAATGACCCGACCCGGAAGAGATGATGACCCGTCACAACCCGAACCCGATATGACTCGACCCGACCCGACCCCGACTCGATTGTCACCTCTAGGTATTACAGCCAGCATGACCAAAGGTTGCGTGCTCGAATCCTGACGGCCTCCAAAAATCTGACACGGGAATTAATTACCTGTGGGATGATGTGGGGAAGGAAAGAACTGGAGATAACAAGAGACAGCCATAGTAAGACCTGTAGAATTAATGAGCGCAATTAGTCGCATTACAAAGATAGGGGGAGAGGGATTCGAACCTGATTAAATGAAAGATGGAGGAGCGGACCTATGAGAGCTCCGGCAAAGACATCAGTCCAATGATGCCAGTAATCGTCAACCCGAGAAATACCCACAAAAGTCGCGAAAAGGAGAGGCAACAGCACAATGCATAATTTGCCCACATGCCCTTTTCTATCAAATGCTCGGATTTTCGCAGCCAAATACAGCGACAGAAACCCAAGTCCTGCAAACGACACTGTCCAATATCGCCACACTTCAGTTCAATTCAGCGTCCTTCAGTCCAAAAGAACGAGGTTTTACAGGAAAATGACGCAATTCAGATACCTGAGGTGTGACCGCTGGGAAAACTCTTGTGACCTTCCTTAATTAGATTTGGTTCACCAGTGCACATCACGTCGCCTAACTGGTCGTAAAACTGCAAAATGTAACATACATTAAAAAATCGACAACAAGAAAGCAGCGCCAGAAGAAGAGCTAAGTCGTCGTCTGAAACCATACAGCCACGCCTTCAGGAAAGCAGCGCCAGAAGAAGTCAGGCCTGGGTCGGCCAACTGCATCTTTGACAGCGTCTGTAATCACACGAGTAATGAGTACTGCGTACAGGATACCTGCCAAATTGCAGCAAAAAAGATCGATTCAGTAGTCGAGCATTCTCGACAGCTCTGAAACTACTGAATATATGTAGACTGTACCAAGAATGGCATGGTGTAAATCATGGACGTCTTTTCTCTTCAGATATCGGATCACAAAGACGACTATAGGCAGCAGAACAGAAAAAATCTGCGAAAAATGAATGCAATTCAGTCGATTATTTTTTCAGTTGAAAAGAAAAGGGTCGAAAAGAACTTACAGGAACGCTCCATGCAGGAACGGTATTGGGTTTAAAAGGGTACTTAAGATCAGTCATCATATCTTTCCCGACAAAGCGATAAAACGGGTTAATGAGGTTCAAAACGATTACGATTCCAAGCAAAAGTAAAAGTATAATCCAATCATAGACATGTGTTCTTGCTAGTTTCGCTCCGTGACATTGAATTGTATATGCTCGATCTTCGTCCTCCATCTCTTGAACTGGTAATGCAACTGTAGGATTGTATGTACCTACAATAGAAGGGACATGCTGTGGTCGTACATACAACTGGTGGGTGGGTCTCCAAATTTTACGAGATGAGATGTATTACAATAGAAGGGAAGAGAAGAGAATGAGACGCGACTAAGAAATCGTCGGTCCAAAACCCTTTTATTATAAAGGATGAGGAGTAAAAATCAAAAATGTGTAGTTAATATGACAAAATTGACATTTGAAGCTTCCCAAAAAAAACAAGAAGAAGATTAAGTATCGATAATAATAATATAATTAAGTGACGGATTTATGATAATAATAATACGAGTAATAATAATAAATAATGTGAAGAAAATAATGAAGAAGACAAAAAAAAAAACAGAAAGACTTTTAGGAGAAGAATGGAGGATGAAGAGGTTCATTTTTGGGATGATTTTGCATTCACCACACTTTACGCTAAGTAGTTAAGGAATACTTCTACTAAACACAATTGTATGTACAAAATTGTACGGTTTTGAATGGAGGGAGTAATTCGTATATAGAATTGACACTTCGACAAGTTACGTGGTTAACCCATGCACCATCACGACACGACACGGTTGATCTGGGCACACCCAAAATTTAAATCAAATAACTGAGCTTAAATTTAAGGAATTGTTTAAACACGTCTAAGCACGACATGGTATGGGTCGTGGGCTGTGTTTGAGCCACCCTTTCTTAATACTGGCACGACACGAGACCCACTTTCCCGTGCATGGATCGTGTCATTTTTTCATCTAGACACGATGGACCAACACAATCGACCCATTTCCATCTTTAGTACTTGCATTAAGTTAGTTTCACTTGATGAAATCACAATGACTTTGTAACACGGTAGTATACTGTATACAGTATACAATATACAATATACTACTCCGTAGTATTCATGATTTAGGTTCAAATCGGGTGGATATGGATATGGATATGGATATAGTAATTCTAGGTGCACAAAAACTAACAAACCTTGAATTTTCCAAGAATGAAATCCATGGTATTATTCCAACACTATTCATAATTCCCTTGATTTCCTATTCACAATTGCACATGATCCATCTCCATCCATCCCATTCTTCTCCCCTTTTCTTTGCCCAAAAGGGGAAAATAACCCCTTCATTCCCAGCTGTCTTAATTCCTTTCCCTTAAAATCTTAAATCCCCCAACCCTAGACCTGGCAAACAGATCGGGTCGTGTCATGTTCGTGTCCGTGTCATTGGTAAACGGGTCACGAATCCCTCAACCCAAACCCGACCCATTTAAGTTTCGTGACCCACTTACATAAATGGGTCATCAACCCTCAACCCAAACCCATTTATTTCGTGTGGGGTTCGGGTCGTGTTTTCGTGTCATGTCTATATTTGGAAAGTATTAATATTATTTATGTTAAAAATGATTAAAAATATTTATACTACTTTAATAAACAGTTTATTTGTGTCAGTTTCGTGTTTTGGGACCTCAACCCAAACCCGACCCAATTAAATCTCGTGTCGTGTTCGTGTCGACCCACATACATAAATGGGTCATCAACACTCAACCCAAACCCATTTATTTCGTGTCGGGTTCGTCTCGTGTCATTTTTTGCCGGCTTTACCCAACCCAACCCAACACCCCCCTTTCCCATTAAAACTCCATTATTAATAAGGCTCCTAAATCGGTCCCAGATCAAATAACAACACATCAACACGTGATTAAATAATGCAAATAATTACTCGTATTTGAATATTTGTACTTTGAAGATTGTTCTCATTTCATTAAAATACTTATTATAATTTTTAAGGAACAGAGTGTAGTATAATATACTCAGTAGGTCTATTAAGAGACTGCCTATAATTAAACTTATAGAGAGATCAATTACAAATTGACGTAACAATGACACCTAAATTAATCGTGTACTAATAAAAATGGGTACGATTTACTTTTTTTGGTTCAACAAAGAACACTTGGTCACATTACAATATAAAGTAGAACACCCAAATTTAACCACTAGGTTAAGACATCTTCAGTACGGTGTTATAAAACCAGGTATTAAATAAAATACTCGTAATTATTTTGATGAACATATAGATACAGAAAAAGATCTTTATCTAAGCAGGTACAAAGTACATATTATTTGATCTGTCGTCGAATTTGTGACAGAAGAGTTTGTGTTTAAACTCTCCTTAATTAGGTTTTCGAAAAAAAAAAACTCTTCTTAATTAAATCAATCAACATTTAATTTCTATTCCATTTTTAATTTATATTTCCTTTTTTTTCCTTTAAATTCTGATTATTATTATTATTATTATTATATTCATTTATACAAGAAAAATTCATATGAGACGGTTTCACAATAACGTTATTAATTGATTGATTTAAATACTCGTATCGAGTTGTAATCTGCAGTTGTATTATTAGGACCAACAACGCATCAATTCAATTAACTCCAAATATTTCTTTCTCTCTTACCTACCGCCTTCATGGACCCACCACCACCCACAACCGCCGCGCCAACCACCGCACCGCCGATGGACCCACCACCATCATCCCCACACTCACGCGCCACAGACTCCGACTCCCCTCCCCCGCCGCCGTCATCCGCCGCCACCAAGCTTCGTCTCATGTGCAGCTATGGCGGACACATAGTCCCCAGACCTCATACTAAGTCGTTGTGTTACGTCGGCGGCGACACCCGTATGATCGTACTCCACCGTACGACCACCCTCGACGACCTCCTCCACCGCCTCTCCGCCACCTTACTCCACCACAACCCGCCTAAACCCTTCACGCTCAAATACCAGCTTCCGTCTGAAGACCTTGATTCTCTCATCACTGTTTCCACAGATGAAGATCTTGATAACATGATTGATGAGTATGATCGACTGAACTCTCTTCCGACCGGGAATAAACCGGGTCGGATCCGGTTGTTTTTGTTCCCGGTTAAACCGGAAGGTGCTCAGTCTATGGGGAATATTATTCTTGCCGGGTCGGGCGGGTCTGCTGGGTCGGACGATTGGTTTCTCACCGCGCTTAACGGCGGCGGCGGCGGTGGTAGTGGCGGTGGCGGGATGGGGATGGGAGTGAATTCGGAGCTCCGTCGTGGGTTTTCGGATCCTAATTCGGTTGATTGTTTGCTCGGGTTAGATGGAAACCCTAATTATGGCGGAATTGGTAATAGTGACAGTAACAAAGGGGAAATCGTAGGGGAGAAGGTAGGGAATAATCAGGATGTGCAATCGGTTCCGGAATCGCCGATGGTTGAAACGACGTCGTCTTTTGGGTCTACAGCTTCGTCGCCAACCATGGCGAATTTGAATTTGAACTTACCTCAAATTAGGGTTCATGTTGAGGAAGGGGGTGCTAGGGTTTCGGAACAAAGGGTTTCAGGTAGTGAAATCGAGGATCAGTTTGCGCAGATGGGTCTTGGATTGGGCGGCGGCGGTGATGGTGGTGGCGGCGGCGGAATTCAGTCGGCGAAGCGGGTTGATGAAGGGTTTGTTGGAATTTCGCCTTCTCCGAGTGGGGAAATGCTTGCTGGATTTCAGGGGACGGTGGGTGGTGGTGGTGGTGGTGGTAGCGGAGGAGGAGGTGAGTTTGGGAATCGGGTTTATGTCGAGGATGAGAGATTCAAACAACAGCACCAGCAGTACCAGCAACAGCAACAGCAACAGCAGCAGCAGCAGCAGCAGCATCAACAGCCTGGTGTTGGTTTGATTTCTCAGCAAAAACCGCAATTCAGTGGTGAATTGCCGTCTCCTGATTCCGTTTCTAGGTACTCTTCTTCTTCTTCTTCCTCAAATTTGCCATTTTTATGATTCAATGTATCATCGATTTCCTAGTGTTATTCAACTGTGATTTGAGGTAGAATTGCCAAATGCTACTAGCTAGGATTTGCTGAGTAGTTTAGTTTGTCGATTTAGTGTTTCAGAAACGGAATTTGATTGGCGATTAGTCCTCCTTGAGTCAGGCCGAAGGTTGAGCTCTTTTGTACTCTGCACATGATAGAATGATAGTGATAGTGTTTAGCCAAGTTCGACATTTGAGGACCTGCGTGTGACCCCAAAAGACGTAATTACCTAAAAATGAGATCAGGCTGTACCCTTTGTTGCAGAGGAAATGTTTCCTTCATCCCGTTTATACTGTCCTGGTTTGGGATCGATACTTGTGTTATAGGATGTTAGAATATGTGATTTGATGAATGGCGTTTTCTGCAGTGATAGTAGCCTTTCGAGTGCAATCAATCGACAAAAGCCGGTCATATACCAAGATCCAAACGGTCAGTTATCTTCTGTAAGTAATAGGTTCACTCAAGTGCAGCAAGTCTCGGAATCTGGGTACGCATTGCATCCGCAGCAGTATGACCAGTATCAGCAAATGATGATTCAGCGACATCAACAGCAGCAGCAGCAACTGCTTCAGCAACATCATCAGCCCCAAACGCAGCCGCAGGTCCAATCACAGCCACAGACCCAACAACAGCCGCAGGCCCAACAACAGTATATTCCGGCTAGTGCGCAGTTTGTGCATCATCACCCGTCCGGGGCCATGCCTATGCCTGCCTACTATTATCCGCCTCTGCAGCCGTCAAGTCACCCTCATCAGTACCCTGTGTATTACGTGCCAGCGGGGCAAGCTCAAGGTCAAGGTTACAGCTTGCCTACTCAGCCGCAAGTGCAACCAAATGTCGTTGAAGCTCCGACTTCCATTACTTCCTATTCTAATCGTACCCAACCCCCACCTAATCCTACCCTAATCACTACACCATCATATAACCCAGCCCAGAATATCAACATGCAGGTTCCGAATTCTGATATGATGGGAGCTGGACCCGGACTCGGAGCCCCACAACAACATCAGTACGTGGCGTATTCTCAGATCCATCACCCGTCATCACAGCCTGTGGGTCCCACCACCGGCCCCGCCCAAGGTTACACTGCCTACGAGTTTGGTGATCATGCTCGTCCGCAAATATACTACACTCAACCTCAGACCCCCGTGCTTGCATCTCAGTATCCCGGCATGACATCAGGTGTGCCCACAATGATGATGCCAGACGGGTCTTCTCAGATTCCGAACGAGGGTGTGAAGCAGCAGCAGCAGCAGTCAGGAAGCTCTCAGCCATTGTAGTAGAGAGGGCAACCACAACTTGGAATCCCAGAAACAATTTTGAAGCAAAGAATTTGGTATACATAAAATATTTACTGTCTAGTCTGTCATCTGTCGTCTGTCGACTGTCGTCTGTCGTCGTCCCATATTTATTTATTATTATTATTCTGCATTTGGTGTCTGAGTGTGCATTTTCATATATAGGGGGGAAATAAGTTGTGTTGGGGATGGGGAGTATATACAAGTGAACAGTGATCATTTGTGGAAGATGAAACTGAAACTTTCTGGTATTGTGATTGTTTGGTGTGACTTATCTGTTGCAGCATTATATTAATTCTATTTTTTATGGGTTTAATTTTTTGTATTAAGAGCTTAATACTTTAATCTTTGGTCCCAAGAGTAGTAATAATAACGGTTTTTCTAACCCACGTTAAGAAAAACCGTCATAATTATAATAATGTGATGTAAAATTATGGTGAAATGAAGGTGTAGGGAAATTTGAAAGCATGCAATGTACAGTGGAAACATACACCTGGTTGTTGCTTTTAAAGGCTGTTGCTGTATTTTTTTTTTTTGGTCCATCGAAGAGCGCAATTAGTCGCATTATAAGGTCCATCGAAGAGCGCACTTAGTCGCATTACAATATAGGGGGAGGATTCGAACCTGAGACCTACTGTTCCAGAGCACCTAGTCCTAACCACTAGGCTAAGACATTTTCGGTTATTGCTGTATCTTTTGGATGTCACTATTGACTCTTCTTTAGTATAGGGCAGAGTGGCAGATACCACAGCTTTAACTACACTATTGTTTTTTTTTTTACTCTTTTGCATCATCTTGGTGATGCTACGTAAAGTAGTTCCTACGTATTACTCCCACCTCCGTTTTTAATTAACACAAATTCCTCGTTTATTGCTTCGTAGAAAAGTAGTAATTATTTCGTTCCGTTCATTTGTTTGTCTTTTATATTCATTGCAAGAACTATTTTAATCAAAAACAAACAAATGAACGAGACAGATGGAGTAATGTTTTGTCTTCTTTACCTAAATGGATAGTATTTAATCCGTTATAACAAAGTGATAGATATGTCTGCCACAACTCAGAAGGGAAGCTAGCTGATTATAATTAAGAATATCGAGGGAGTATTATATTAGCAAAAAGTGAATGCAAGGTTCCAGGTCTCCAGCCATGCATGATGATTGATTATATTTAGGGGATTATTTAGTTTCAGTGTTGACTGTAGCAGGTCTCAGTTGGTCTTTGATGACAGGATTTGACAGGAAGGTGTGTTCATAGGATTTCATGCACATTTACCTCATGCTTCCTCCGTTTAAGTCCAAGCTTCCCTTTTCTCTTTTCGACACTATTCACAATCAAGGAGAACTTTCGATATTCACGATAATCTATTAGAGAAAATATATTCATGTGGGATCTTATTTAATTCGTCTTTAAAAGTACATTATTAATATTCAATTTCCATAATTTTTACTAATATGTTACGAAAGATATTAACGATGCAAAATGCGCATTGGCAAACGTGAAAAAGCTCATATCATATCATATGGGATAATAATTCATCCCGCACCTTTTTGCCCCAGTATACATAGACGACCACCATAACCCATCAATCCCCTTCGATTTCCCTTTCTTTTCCCAATAATTAATCTCATCTTAAACCGGCCTTTATAAAACAAAAGTCGATCTCTCTAGCTAAGTTTAAAACGGGTCAAGTAAATGTTACTCCGTTCGTTCAAGTCGACAACTTGTAAGAAATCGATTGTTTATTACTAAATGTACAAATGAGTAAAAAGTTAAGTATTTATTTAATATTATAAATGTAGGGTAGATAGGGATATTTACGTAAATAAATAAGATTTAAAATATTTGTTTAATATTAAAATAATGAATAAAATAAGAATGGGTAGATTAAACTTAAACGTCCGAAAAATGAATATGAATAGATTCGACTTGAACGGGGGTGACAAGTTTGAAAAGATGCAGGTGATTTAGGCGACAAGTCATGATAACATAAAATGGTACGTACACGGTACACTCATCTTCATGTTCATGTTCATGTTGATGTAGATGTAGAATGTAGTGCTTCACAGGTCACACCCACTCAATGACTCAACCCATTCCATTCCCTACATGTCACAGAGTATATATCATCATGCGCTTTCATGTTCATGTTTTTGCCTTTTTCCCCATCCCAACCTTTCATGCATTTTCTTTCCTTTTCTAGTCTTCCAATATTCATTGATTTTGATGGCAAAAAAAAAATAAAAAAATTCATTGATTCTAAATTCTAATGTTAGTCGGGGATAATCGGGGTACAACTGAGAGACGGTCTTTCACAAAGTTAATGAAAGACAGAGAAAAACAAAAACCAATATTCATAGGATCCACCATGAATATTAATTTTAATGAGGAATCGTCTTTTCTAAGTTTGTGTTCTAATCATTTTCTTCATAGTAATGGACGCACAAAAAATTCGATATCAATATAACAGAAAGAGGTATCATTAAATAGTAAGGGTAATATAGTAAATAGATCAAATATGAAAGAATTACTCCGTATTGTTTTGTAAATATATAAGTAAATAGTGAGAGTAGTATCATAAAAAAAAACAGATTAAAATGGAAATAATCAGAATACTAAGAAAATAGAAAGACAGGACAAAAATATGGAGTAACTGAGAAAATAGTATATATAGTACCGAGTTTTTAACATATTTTTTTCCCAGGAAAAAAATTCCAAGATAAACTGATTTGTATTCGAATCCAACAAACCAGCCGAATGAATATAAATGCTGAAATTGTAAGAACTTGAGCAGCAAAATTTAAAATACCGTGACGATTGGAGAATTAATTCTTCCACGCTTTCTTTCCACGGAACTGTTTATCAGCCGTCTTTCGTTTCGTCTTCCTCATTTGTTTATCTCTGTTTATCTTGGCTAACTTGGCACGGTGAGGCAATTGCTTCTTGCGTTGCTTTTCAGCGTTACTTGTACCAGCGTTCTGTTTAGAAAGCATAACATTATGAGCAACCAAAATTTGTACTAGTAGAAGTTTTTGGCACGAGTTTTCGTCCACAACCTTTTTACTTTTTATTTTTTTTGGTGGAACACAACGTTTTGGTGGATTCTAGCAAGTTAAAGCAAAGTCGTCGAGTGAATAGTGTAGCATGCGACTTGTTCACTAGCCGGATTTGCTCTAAGTTGCCAAAATCCAGCCAAAAAGTTGTGTAACGCAGAAAAAAGAGTTGTCTCACAAACAAATTTATTACAGGTCGTGTTCCACAAAATGTTTTTATTCTATTTCAGCAAGTTCAAGTCAGTAAGAAACCAACACCGGCAATATTTGTCAAAGTCAAAACTTAAAAGATTCTAAAACTATTAGTGATTGGGGGGACAAACCCATGAGTATCGAAACTGGTTCACGTCATGTAGACAGCATAGCAATTGAAAATTGAAATACAAATTACGGTAGTGAGTTCCTTTAAAAGGTAGTACCTTATTTTTCTTCACGGCAGCTTTGGCTTTGTACTCCTCTCGGTCTTCTCTTCCAGCTTTCATTATTGCGATTCTTTGCTCCTTAGTCAGCTTTCTTTTGGATTTTGACTATCAATGCAGTAAAAAAAAGACACACTTTTAGATAATATACTCGGTATATTACTCCGACATAATGCTGAGTCAAGATATGGAAAGACCTAGTATAAAACCACTGGCGTACTTAAGTTCATTAATTAATAAAAAAAACTCCATTGATTTCCAGAATAAACAATGAAATAAGAACGGGGCAGATTGGTTTGTCAGTAGCACTACGATGCAGTGATCACGAATATCGATTAGAGATTTTCAATCTATTACTGTGTTCAACATATACTCTTATGAAAAATACAAAATAATCTTGAAGCACAATCAAACTCAAGGTGGAAAAAAAAAACTACCTCAAATTTGGCAGGGTCGAGCGGCTTGAGACTTAGTTCACCTGGAGTTGGAATCTTAATGCTTGCAGACCTGGAATTTGCGCCCTTCAACAATCCATGTTGAGCAAGAGCGGTATTAACTTTCTCCTTTGCCTATTGCATAAAGAACCAAGAGACTATTAGTAAACAAAGAATGCAGGAAACATGGCGCTTAGAACATTCCAAGAACAATTATCCAATCACGGTTAGGAGAAGTTGTGTGTTTAAACAGCAATGTAGAGTTAGAATAGTAGAACATTTAACGTGTACCTGTAACTCTTTGATACGTTTGAAGTCCTCATTAGAATAAATGAGATCATCTGTTTCTAACGTATCCTCCAACTTTGATGTAGTCAGTTTCTTTAGAGCTCGAAGACTGCCCTTAGCAGCACTAAGTTGTTCGTCAAAATCGGCAAATTTTCTCTTCCGTTTTTCACTTTGACTGATGCCTTTATCACTGTCATCGGATTCACTCAAGCTACATGGGTCTTCTTCATCTCCCGAATTATCTGTGTCACTACATTCGTCTTCACTACCCACTTCGCCAATACTCATATTATCCTCTCCTTCAGCCTCTTCACCATCTTCATCACTGTCATCATCGTCGCTACCAAGATCGATAGATAGAGCATCATCACTATCATCACCCACTTCATCATCGCCGTTGATTTCTTCAGAGCTATTATGACCATCATCCTCCAAGTCACTATCATCATTATGTAGCTGCAACAATTCAGCACCGGGAACATTGGTTGCAACATTAACCTCTCCATATTCCTTAGGTTTAGCTTTCGGGTCAGTGGGCCGCCCTCGGTCTTTTTTGGCTAGCAGTGAAGGGCAAACCTACAAGAAACCAGCACTGTTACTAATAACACACTGAAAAGAAAGATATGAATCGCCTAAAAAGAGATGCCTGAGTGATAATACCTCTCGAAACAAAGTCGTGAGAGAGCGAGCAGCACTCGTAACTGCTTTTTCATGAGATTTCCTATACAGAACGAGATCTTGTAGCAATTCCTCAGTCATCAGCTACATCCCATAATGCAATGGAAAGTGTTGTTAGCTAACAAGCACACAAACAAACATGCTCATAGAAAAGAAATAAAAATACTTTGAAAAATATGATAGCTTATATTTTTAGAATTGTGACAAAAGATGCTTCTGAGATATCTTTGACAATACCTAATTTATTCATTTTGAGAAAGTTTGAAGAGACATTAGTATCTTAAAATTTAGAAAGGGCTTGTACAACATATATATGAGGGCCTCAATCAAAGATTCCAGAAGAGACATGAGTATCTCAAAATTTAGAGTGTGTGTAATACCAGTGGCATACGTAGACATAACTCTCTCACCACGTTCAATCCCACAGCTATAGCCTGACAGAAGATAAACGGCATGGTTATAATAAAGAAGCTAAAGGTAGGAATAGGCATCATACGTTTAGAATATAATAATACCTCCGTACGAGAACGGTCGTGGACAAACTGGTTCACAATCTGCCTAAAAAGAGGTTCAATAGCATCAGGTGGCACCTAATGCAATCAGAAACCGATCATGGATTAGACATTGATAGAAACCAGAAGGAATCCCTTAATAAGTTGGGACGAACGACTGATTGCAATACGGAAGAATATTCCAGAAAAGGATAAAGAGAAGCTGAAAAAGCAACTAAAACATAAATACTGACCATTTCATGACAGGCTTGAACAGCAGAGGCAAGAATATTAGTTATATCGCGTTGATGGGGCTGCACAAAAATTATAAACTGTAAACCAAATGCAGTTTTCTAACAGCCAATACACCTATCAGTGGAAGTCTGGAGCCGCAAACCTGGACATATTTCTGGATGAAGGGATAGAAACTCAGCAAAATCAATTGATGAAGCCCAATGGTCCGGGCAATCACTTTCAACATCATCATTTTAACCTACAGCCACATACATAAAGTAACACGTGAAAAGGTAACGCATGCATGGATAGCGATGTCCAAAAAAATCCAGCTAGTTTTATTACTCCGTAATAGAAATCGTTCAAGTTTGGAATAAAAGTATCTCTTCAGTGTCGTCACTGATAATTATTAGTTTTAACATCAGTGGAAAGTGCACACAGCGCATCTCATAGGTGCATTAGTCTGGTAACAAACTTATACTAGCCACAAACAAAGCACCCAATAGTTACAAACATACAAACCTCGAAACGCTCATTACAGTTCTGTAGCCGAGAAAACAGTTTTTCAGCAAATCCCTGAGAGGAAAATGAACTGGCAATTGATTATACAGTAAATGGCATGGGAAAAGATCAATGAAGAATACCATCAAACATACAGAAGCCACGATAAAAGCAACAAACCTGCGCATCTTTCAATCTTGTAAGTGGAGAGTAATATGTAGGGCTCGTTTTTTCTGAATCAAGGCGCTGCTGTCTTTTCATACTACGAACTACACGTTCCAGTTTAGCTTTCTTCTTCTTTTTGCTTTTCGATGTACCTTTTTTGTTGGCCTGAAGTAGTTAACCATTAGTTTTAAACGCATAAGAAACTAGTCTAAAAAAACAGGTACAAAAAGAAACCGCAAAATTAAAGTGCAATCAAACATCTGAATGTTAACATGCGCAATTTAGCAAACTAATTTGGTGCTTGTGTTTGGTTGCCAAAGTAATGGGGAGACCTACGTAAATAGAACTAGGAAGTTTATTAATCCTTTGTTTGATCAATAAAGATTTCAGCAGTTAGAAAGTTCATAGAAAATATCAAATCAACTTTAGTTTCCCAAGCATCTGGAAACAATAGGCAAATGCAACTGCAGATACAACAGAAAGCAGTATACAATATCAGAAAGCAGAAGGGACCTTATACACATCTTCCCTACTAAGAGCTACTTGAGGCTGTTGCACAGAGTCCTCATCATCACTGTCCGATGCATCACTGTCATCATCATCTTGGATTTTCTCAAAATCAAGGAGAAAGGAAAGAGCTGCGATCATGATCCTAAAAGACAACAAACACCAAACTGTATTAAAATAACGTGTTCGTAAATTATTTTATCACGCGTTAAAGATCTACTCATCAATCATGGAAAACAAGAGGCGAGCTGCGAGCACCTTGATGAAGGATGAAAGCAAGCCATGCAAATCGCATTCACAGTCCTATCATCAGACCAGACTTTTCTGCGGTGAAGATCACAAAGGGTGACAAGAGCCCTCTTTGCTATCGACTCGTCCTCCCTCTGAAAGAATATCATTATTACATTCACAACCCCCAAACAAGAAAAAGGAGATTTATGGTAATTTGGTGAACAGATATTCTCTCTAATTTAATTCACAACAAGACAAACCTGCAACATTTGGAAAAGAACAGTCTGAAGAGGCTTATTCTTGGAATCATCTTTGTGCTTTTTATTCATGCGCTGAATAAAGCGAACAACATGCGAGTATGCCAATTTCTTCAATGTCCTATCCCCAAGAGTCTGGAGTTCCATGAACAACTCCAGCGTCTGAGCAATGTCAACTTTCTGCAACCCAATGCCTCGTCAATGTCAGTAAAACACTCAAACCTACCACTATTAATGCCATCAGCTGTTAAAAATCTGCGTTGTCGTTTGCCAGACACGGCCATCATCATTACGATTATCATAGCTATCACAATCACAGATAATTAGAGTCCCTAACCTTATGATTAACCAGCCAAATAAGCGCCTGATTAAGATTGAGAGTCATTATCACAGTCATTACTGTTAATTATCCAAGTCTCTTTTTTAATTCCGCTAATTTAACTTCATACTCAAACACTCAAACCTACTACATCAGCTATTATAAATCTACGTTGTCGTTTGCCAAACACGGCCATTATCAATACGATTATCATAACCATCACAATCACAAGCGATTAGAGACCCTAACCTTGCGACTATCATAAGTTCATAACCATCACAATCACAAGTAATTAGAGTCCCTAACCTTACGATTAACCAACAAAATAAGTGCAGCGAAGATGAGACGGAAGCGAATGCGCAGAACACAGCCATTATCATTACGATTATCATAACTATCACAATCACAACCAATCAGAATCCCTAACCTTACAATTAATCAACAAAATAAGCGCAACAAAGATAAGACAGAAGCGAATGCACAGAACACGGCCATTATCATTACGATTATCAAAACTATCACAATCACAAGCAATTAGAATCCCTAGCCTTACGATTATCATAACTATCACAATCACAAGCAATTAGAATCCCTAACCTTACGATTATCATAATTATCACAATCACAAGCAATCAGAATCCCTAACCTTACGATTAACCAACAAAATAAGCGTAGCGAAGATAAGACGGAAGCGAATGCTCAGAACAGATTACGATTATCAAAATTATCACAATCACAAGCAATTAGAATCCCTAACCTTACGATTAACCAGCAAAATAAGCGCCTGAGTAAGATGAGAGCGAAGATAAGAAGGAAGCGAATGCGCAGAAGAACGAAGAAGATCAGCAAGTAAACCAGGAAACGCCTCAAGATGCTTCGAATAATGCGGAAACATATGAGCCAAAAACATCGACCGTTCGGCGAGGTTCTTCGACACCGAGGGATCGGCGGCGACGCCGGAGATCGAATTGAAGCTAAGTGCCGCTTGTTGCTTGAACAAGTCGAGCGACGACTGGAATTGGCGGTAGATGAGCTCGAGCTCGGTGGTGTAGCTCTCAGGATCGCACTTCATTTTCGATTGGAGGTTTTGAAGAGATTGCTTCTCCGCCGAGCGGCCGGCGGCGGAGATGGCCTCCGGCGAGAGGATTACTACGCCGCCGCTGAGGTTTGGGGGCAGCATTTTTGGTTTGGTTTGGTTAGGTTAGGTTCGGAGTGGAGGAAGTGATTTTGGTTGTTTGGGGTTTAGGGTTTTGTACGCTCGTTATAATTAGACCGCCAAAGGAGTTTGGATTGACCTTGGTCATGTCGGATTCGGATTATTTTCGAGGAGGTTAGTCATTCAAGTTGTCGATCAAACTTAGGTCTTGAGTTCAGGTCTCGGGTCTCACTCGCTAATCTTTATGAGGCGATCATTGGAGATGGAAATGAGTCGTGGCGGTCCATCGTGTCTGGAGGAAAAAATGATACAGCTTGGACACGGGAAAGTGGACCTCGTGTCGTGTCGTGTTAAGAACGGCGTCCTAAGCACGACCCACGACTCATGGTGTGTCGTGTCATGTCGTGTCGTGCTTTAACATGCCTAATTAATTTCTCAAATTTAAACTTTTTTCTTTTTACATTTTGTGCGCTCCCGTGTGAGTTGTGTCGTGCATGGGCACAGTCTTTTTCCTCAAATTGCGGCCCAGGCACGACTCATAGCGTGTCATGTCGTGCTAAGTCATGCTAAAGTGGACTCGTGCCTTAATGGATCGTGCTGGACCGTGTCAACCCATCAATGCACGTGCCAACTTCAATTTGTAGCGATCATATAAGATTTTGGCTCAACATGTGCCACCTCTAGTGTTAGATCTTGATATACATAAAAGAGGTAAACATGTTCGATATGGGTTTATGGTTCGGCCCTTTAACTAATTGATCAGACGATTTTGATGGCACTTATAAGTTGATTTTTTATCCAACGAATATCGCAGTTAGTTCGCTATGAACACCTATAATAAGTTGTACCCAAGTCTGGCAAAGTTGCCCCGCCCCAAATAACTAAACCGAACCTGATCCGACACCCAAATATTATCATAAGTAGCAATTAGCAAACACGTTGATATCCCTAGAAAAGAAAAACAATAAGCCCGAAATGACCGTCTTAACCCGAAGTCTAATTCAAATATTCAACCAAAAACCGATCCCACCCAAACCCGACTAATTGACCCGTTTGTCCGGTCTAGTTGTAACCCAAAGTCCAAACCCGAAGAGTGCGCATTTCCAACTGACCCATCTTCTTCTTCCTCCTTCGTCTCCCTCTCTGCAACTCGTCTGAAGAAAGAAAGAAAGAAAGAGAGGAAAGTGGAAGCCATGAACAGCGAAGTAGAGAGAGCTCTGATAGCAGCAGGATGCAACAGAATCGTGAACAACGTCTCATGGGGCGCTTCCAATCTCGTCTCCTTCGGCGCACATAACGCCCTCGCCATTTTCTGCCCTCTTGTATTTCTCCTCCTCCCTCTTCCCCCCAATTCAATTCGATGTTCTTAGCCCCAATTTAAATCAATTAATCGCTGATTTCTCGTTTCTCTGCTGTTTTTATTGCAGAAAGCCCAGATTCTGACTACTTTACCTGGTCATAAGGCTGCTGTCAACTCTACTTACTGGCTTCCTACCACCAAATTTGCATTTCGAGGTACTCTCCCTTCTGAAACCAATAACTTTGCTCGGTTTATCGAAAAGGGCACTTAGTCGCATTACAGCAGCGGGGAGGGGAATCGAATTGAACCTCGTATGGCATGGTAGTTGTGCCCAATTAGTGAGATTGGCCTTTTTTTTTTTAATTGTAGGATTTAGGGGTTAGGGTTTAGGGTAGTTGTGCCCAATTATTGAGATTGGCCTATTTTTTTTAATTTTTTTTTTTAAATTTTATTCGTAGGGTTTGAGTTTAGTTTAATAAGGGTTTAAGCAATCGACTGTGGTGCGCTTGGGATGGAGGTAATTATTACTCCGTACCAGAGTAATAATACAGTAGATTAGGTTAGTGGTTAATGGTAATTAAACTGTTTCGTGTGAATCGTGTTACAATAACGGGGAGGGGATCGAAGCTCATACCTAGCGAGGGCATTACGGTAATGATGCTGTTGTCGTTGTACGGAACAAGAACTCGAAATTTTGCTAATTGTTATGATTGATGCAGCTCAGCAGTTGCAGCTTCATTATTTACTCTCTGGGGATGCTGACGGCGTGATCATGCTATGGGAGTATTCGTTGGGAGAGAAGAAGGTACGTGTGCTAACCTCTATTTCTAACGTGACGTGAAAAAAAGTATGATTGTGGAGGTATTTGTTCATATTTTAGCGTTTTTTGGCGCTAGAAAATCTGAGAATGCATTGTTATCTACCATTCCATTGAATATGGGGTATCTTTATGTAATTCTAGTGGAGGCATGTTTTGACTGTACCTGAAAAACACAAGAAGGGAGTAACGTGCATCTCCGGAGTTATGTTTTCCACAAACGAAGCACTTTTTGCATCTACGTCGTCTGATGGTACTGTTAATATCTGGGAGATCATTCTGCCTTTAGCTGCTGGAGGTAAAGTTTAGACGTATAACCAATTTTGGGTAAAAGTTATTTTCTCTTGTACTCGCTCCTAACAGTGAGTAACTCTTTTTTCTTCGCTTTTTTTCAGGCGACTGTAAATTGTCGCATCTTGAAGCCCTGTCAATTGGATCAAAAACAATGGTCTCGCTTGCCTTAGCAGAGGTGCCTGGTAATAACGGGAATGTGGTCTTGGCCATGGGAGGTTTGGATAACAAGGTTCATTTGTATTGTGGAGAAAGGACGGGGAAGGTAAGTATAGCAGAGCAGAGCTCTTTATTCCTTTTTTTTTTTTTTTTTTTTTTTTTTTTTTTTTTCTTTTCTTTTCTTTTCTTTTTTTTGTATTTTGTAGATATAAGAATGCAATTTTCTGATTATGGTTTAAAATTGGTGGAGTTCAGTTTCTTCGTGCGTGTGAACTTAAAGGACATTCAGATTGGATTCGGAATCTGGACTTCTCTTTGCCTGTGGACATAAACGGCAAAAGAGATATTTTACTACTAGTGAGTTCTTCACAGGACAAAACCATACGCATATGGAAACTAGCACCGTGTGAATCCTTGGACAGTTCGAAAAAGAAAGGCATCATAGGCCTTGCATCGTATATTGAAGGTCCTGTACTTGTTGCCGGCCCATCTTCGTATCAAATATCCCTCGAATCACTCCTAATTGGACACGAAGATTGGGTATATTCAGTTCAGTGGCAACCACCATCGGTGACATCCTTAGAGAGGACAGGTTACATACAACCACAAAGCATTTTGTCGGCGTCCATGGACAAGACAATGATGATTTGGCAACCGGAGAGAACTTCTGGCATCTGGATGAATGTCGTAACTGTTGGGGAACTTAGCCATTGTGCTTTAGGGTTTTACGGTGGGCATTGGAGTCCGAACGGGGATGCAATTTTGGCACATGGGTATGGTGGATCTTTCCATCTTTGGAAAGATGTCGGTGTTGGTTCCGCCAACTGGCAGCCTCAGAGAGTCCCTTCTGGGCACTTTGCAGCTGTCTCCGATATCTCTTGGGCTAGATCCGGAAAGTTCTTGCTTTCTGTAAGTCATGACCAGGTAATATTCTTCTTTCGTACTAAAATGACCAGAAACTAATGTAATTCCACTAGTCTGCAGTATTTTCGACAGCATATAGTTCCGTTTTTTTCATCTACAGTTAATGCGGTGAACTAGTGATGTTTTTCTTCCGTACTCTTTAAATCTCTTTCGTGTTTTATTATCTATTTATTATAACAGGAGTATAGAATTACATATATATATTTTTGAAAATGCAGACAACTCGTGTTTTCGCTCCATGGTCGAATCGTGTTGAAGATGAGACCTCTTGGCATGAAATTGCACGCCCACAAGTTCATGGACACGATATGAATTGTGTGACACTTATTCAAGGGAAGGGCAATTATCGGTTTGTAAGTGGGGCCGATGAGAAAGTTGCTAGAGTGTTTGAAGCTCCATTGTCTTTCTTGAAGACATTAAATTGTGCTGTTTCAGCAGAATCCGACGTCCAGGAAGACATCCAACAGGATGTTCAAATCTTAGGAGCCAATATGTCTGCCCTTGGTTTATCGCAAAAACCAATATATGTCCATGGTGTGTCCCCGCTCTTCTCTCCGTCTCTTGCATAATATGCATAATATTTTTGGTACGCTACCTGTATCCTAATCTTAAATGTCACTTTTGACGTGAGATGTTCATGTGAAGCAGCACAAGAAACTCCAGAGAGATCTGGCAGTGAAGTGGTCGACACCCTCGAGACTGTTCCTGAAGCAATACCTGTTACATTTACGGAACCTCCTATTGAGGACCAACTGGCATGGCATACACTGTGGCCCGAGTCTCACAAACTGTACGGCCATGGCAATGAATTGTTCTCTTTATGCTGTGATCATGAAGGGAAGCTTGTCGCTTCTTCATGTAAGGTACGGTGTGGAGCGTCTTTTTTGAGTGTTAAATCGACAAATTAGCTATCCTCTTAAATCTGCAATTCTCGAAGATATTTCCAGTGACGTATTACATTACAGGCTCAGACAGTCTCAGTTGCAGAGATATGGCTGTGGCAAGTTGGAACGTGGAAGGCGGTTGCTCGTTTGCAGTCTCACAACTTAACTGTGACACACATGGAATTTTCGCATGATGACCGTTTACTTCTGTCTGTCTCCAGGGACCGACAACTCTCCATTTTCTCCATCAAAAGAAACGGTAAACTTCATTATTGAGTTTTGCATGTTCCCCGGAGAATTTAATCTGGTTATTTTTTACGTCTACTCCAACTGTTTACACTTCATTGGTGATCCATCGATCAGGGGACGAGGAAATCAGTTACGAGCTTGTGGCCAGGCAAGAAGCCCACAAACGAATAATATGGGCGTGCTCATGGAACCCCTTCGGACACGAGTTTGCCACCGGTTCAAGAGACAAAACGGTCAAGATATGGGGCGTTGAGAACGAATCTTCAGTCAAACTACTGTTAACTTTACCGCCATTCTCTAGTAGCGTCACTGCATTGTCTTGGCTCGGCCTAGACCGTGAATCCAACCACGGTCTACTAGCCGTTGGAATGGAAAGTGGGCTCATAGAACTCTGGCACCTCTCGGCCAGATACGAACAAGACAGCCGTGAGACGGTTTCAGGGTTTACAGCTAGTCTCGCAGCTCGACTAGATTCGTTCATGTGCCATGCTTCGACTGTGCAGCGACTAGCGTGGAGAAACTCTGAGAAAGTCGAGGGTTGCTGTACGGTGCAGTTGGCTTCCTGTGGAGCCGATAACTGCGTTCGTGTTTTTGAGGTGAATGTTTAATTATAATTGAACCCCGGATACTTACCGCTCGAGTTAAAAAAATTTTCTTGAAAAAACGGTTTCATTGCAGTCCGGTTTATTGTTTTTTTTGTCAACGAAGCGCGCACTTAGTGTGGTTTATCGTTCATTCAAGACAATCTATATTTAAAATTTGATTTTGACGTTTTTTTAAAATATACTCCATACTAAACATTATAATTAATTCAAGAGTATAATGATCATACTTTTAAAATAAATACGAGTAAAAAATTAATATAAAAAATATTTTTTTTTACTTAAAAGGCGGTAAAAAATCAGACGTTCGAAATTATTTCTGACTCTTATTCTGACTATAACCCAACTCGAGATCCGTATTTAACCTGATCCGTATTCTGGCCCGACTCGCCTGACCCGTTTGACATGTCTATAACTTACCCATCCATGTTCCTACTTTTAAAATAAATAAAAAATTAATATAAAAAATACGAGTATTTTTTTACGTAAAAAATTAGGCGTTCGAAATTATTTCCGATCTGTATTCTGAATCTAACCCATATCAAGATCCGTATTTCACTTGACCCGTATTTTGACCCGACCCGTTTGAAAGGTCTACAACTTACTTACCCATCCACATCCATTACACACAATTTCATATATCATCCTTTGTATATCCAAGTAAGATGAGTATAATAATCCTATTTGATCAATTTTAATCGTATATAATAATTTCGAGACGAATAATCATGTTTTAAGAGAGAAATTACACAAAATGACAATTATCTTATGATGATCCATTTATATGAATGAGCGAACTTTTTACATTATCGTCATCATACAAAGTATAATTACACTATCACACTTATAATACCAATACCTCATGATGTATACGATGGTTTAACTTCAGGGTTCACGTCAATTAGAAGATTATACAACTAGTTATACACATTTCTATCTACACGTGATTTATTTTTTGAGGTTTAGGGTAAAGTTGTCGAGTTAAATCACATAAATATTTAAGTTCAAAAAATTACAACTCAACCGAAGATGTCTTAGCCTAGTTGTTAAGGTTAGGTGCTCTGAGACAGTAGGTCTCAGGTTCGAATCCCCCCTCCCCTGTATTGTAATGCGACTAAGTGCGCTCTTCGTTGAACAAAAAAATAAAATTATAACTCAGCTCAGAAACTTGTATAACACAATAGCTGCTATATTGTAGGTATAAATGTAGGGGTCGTTTGGTTACTCATGCAATTCCCGGGAAGTTCATGATCTTGTAGGGGTCGTTTGGTTACTCATGCAAATTGATGAATATAAATATGGAACATGAATCATCAGGATTGGATCAGGATCTTTCTATTTTTAAGTTCATTTCTTATTTTATACTCCCTCCGTCCCAAAATGTTTGTCCCGTTTACTTACGATAACTAAGAAAATGGTGTGATGATTGAGTATATAGGCAATCATGACTACTTTATAGGGTGATGTGTGAGGTGGTGTGGGTTAATGGAATGGCAAAATGGTAAATACTTTGTCTTAGTAGGGACGAAGTTGTAAAAAAGGATAGACTAAAAAGGAAAGTTGAGAAATGGGACAATCATTAAGAACCTACCCAAAAAGGAATACGGGACAATCTTAGTGGGACGGAGGGAGTATTATATTCTCACCTTACGTAATCATTTAAATTTAGACCATTTAAAGGGTCTAAGCAACCAATAATTATACAATGTTTAAACAAAGCTAAATGAAGTTTAGAGTTTAGATAAGGCTACTACACTAGTCCGTACAACCACAAAGATCAATTATCCAAAATACATTACTCAAAAGAAACTAAGTCCAAAAGACTACAAGAAACACAAGTCCACAGATACTATTTCTTCATTATTCATCAATTTGATGATTCATGTTCCATATCATCATCATCAACTATGTCACCGACATCATGAAATAAGAAGATATAAAAGAAACACACAAACCAAACAAATAAAAGGGTAGAATAAGGGTCGGATCAGGATCTTGTAGACGGGATCCTTATCCGACCCTTTTATTTTTAAAAGGATCAGGATCCGATCCTTATCCCCAGCATCCAAAAATATTGCGATCCATATCCTACCTTTAAAGGTATTAGATTCCAGGATCAGGGTAGGATCCGAGATCCATTAACATCCCTAGATGGAACGTAGAAGACACGTCAGTATATCAATCAAAAACAAAGTACTACTGACTACTCCCCCACATGTAAAAAGCGGCAAAAAGCAACCCATACTCATCATCTCTATCCATTCTTTTTGGACCTCTAAATCGATCAACCGGATTGGGTTCATATATCTGGATCAGGTAACTTTCGGGTTATAAGAATTATGTTGACTTTTTGTCGGACCAACTCGATTATGAGTCGGACCCTTCAATTTTTTTAAGGGATATTGACTCCTTTATCGTAAATATGTATTATTAACATTCGGTTCAATTCGAGGTCAGTCAAACTCGTATCTTCAATTTGAATGTCGGAGACAGCCAAACGAGTTCAAGTTTGATTATTCAAGTCGGGTCAATTTTGTCAGGTTTTAATTAATTACGTTGCAACACAAATAAAACGTCTTCATCTTATTTTCACTTGACCAAACAAGTAACCGACTATTAATAATACGACAGATAAACCGTCACTATTACAGTCAAACTCTCAATTCCGCCAACGTGGAGTATTTAATTTCACATATCTCCCTCCTAAAGCCTCCATTAACCTCCCCCTAATTAAACTCTCTTCAATCAATTCAATTCAATTAAATTAATCCCCAATTTAATTCCACCGATTCATAACATTTTCAACCTAAATTCCCAGAAAACCCCTATAAATAATCCCTATTCGATCAAATTACAATGACGATAACAACAATCCAACCCGATATGCGGTCCGCATTGAGATTAGCTTCGTCAACTTTCCGAACCCGGTTCCGGTACAGGATCCCGATTCGATTACCGGTTCGACTCCCGGTTCGGGCGTACTCTAATGGCGGCGTCGTCGTTCAGAAAGTTACTGATAAACCTTCCATTTGTACCGCTGATGAGCTTCACTATGTACACGTGCCTACTTCTGATTGGCGCCTTGCTCTTTGGCGCTACAACCCTAACCCTCAGGTTTTTCAATTTTTTTGGATTCTGATTAGTCGTTGATTATTGTGTTTAATTGCGCGATTACGATAGAGTTGATTCATAATCCTCAGGTTTTTTAAATTTCTTTTTGGATTTTGATTAGTCGTTGATTATTGTGTTTAATTGCGCACTTAGTCGGATTACGATAGAGTTGATTCATAATCCTCAGGTTTTTTAAATTTCTTTTTGGATTTTGATTAGTCGTTAATTATGAATTTATGATGTTTAATGTACTTAGTCGGATTACAATAAAAGAGGATTCGAACATGAGACGGATTGTCAGGGTACCGAGTTTTAATCACTATGCTAAGACATCACCGGTTTTGGTTGTGATTTGGGTTTTGATGATATGATTGATGAATAGGTGACGAGAAGGAGGCATCCATTGTTGCTGTTATCGGGTGTAGGGACGAATGCTATTGGTTATGATCTTTCTCCTGAGGTAATTTTTTTTTTGTGCTAGTGATTTAGTAATTGGGTTGTTGATTAAAATTGTTTTAGATATGGTATTAAATCTGGGTCGTGACACAGTTTTGTTAGTGTTGAGGAGTTAAGGTGGTATCGATTTTGTTTATTATGTAATCCTGAGCTTCCATCCTTTTATTCACATGCAAGTTAAATTAGGGATGTGAGTATGTGACACGGTTTTGTAAATTGTAAGTGTTGAGGACTTGAGGTGGTATCGACCGGGTTTATCATGTAATCCGTCTTATGTGGAATTTAAGTTAGGGACGTGACATGGTTTTGTAAGTGTTTGAGGAGTTGAGGTGGTATCGACTTTATTTATTATGTAATCCCGAGCTTATGAGAGTTAAATGTGGGAGGTGACAGTTTTGTTAATGTTGAGGAGTTGAGGTGGTATCGACTGTATTTATTATGTAATCCCGAACTTATGAGAGTTAAATGTGCGCCGTGGTTTTGTTATTGTTGAGGAGTTGAGGTGGTATGGACTGTATTTATTATGTGATCCCGAGTTTCCATCTTTTTATTCATATGCAAGTTAAATTAGGGATGTGACATGGTTTTGTAAGTGTTGAGGAGTTGAGGTGGTATCGACTGTATTTATTATGTAATCCCGAGCTTATGATGGTTAAATATCGGACGTGACGGTTTTGTTAGTGTTCGGGAGTTGAAGTGGTAGCGACTGTATTTATTATGTGATCCCGAGTTTCCATATTTTTATTCATATGCGAGCATTCACAGACTCGGAGGGAGGAATGAGTATGTTCGCTGACATCACAACCAAACGAGGGTTAGTAGTTAGTTGGTCGTTGAGGTCATTTCTGGCTTTACACAAGATGTTAGTTGCAAATGATCATGTCATATTGTCACATGTGTTCTGTGCACCTAAATCGTATCTACTTTTTAATTTGGTATGTGCATTATTGATGTAGTATGGGTATGTTAAAAGTTTAGTGACTAATTTAACTCAATTATGGAAGCTGGCTATCATTTTCTAGCAATAGTGTGTAAATTATGTTCCTGAGGTCATTTTTGGCTTTACGCACTTTCAATCTTTTCTTTTCGGCAGTTGGTTATCCGAAATTTTTCTCTGGTGATTGATTCCTTGCCAGGAAGCTTACTGGACCACATGTAGCGCGGAATCCGTTAGACTGTATAAATTTATTCTTTTTAAATTTCATAAAGTTTGTTTGTGGTATACTGGTATGTCTCTTATACATAGTATATGATATGCTAGATTGCTAGAACTCAGCATGAGAAGCATATTTAATTTGCGTTCTAACTTTATTTAAACAAGTTATTTAGGTGTACTTTTGTGCTAGGTCTAAATGTACGTGTGTTAGATGACAATTTATCTATGTCGTTGTGGTTATGTCTTGTTCTTCCCATTAAACGTGACCGTTTATGCAAGTCGAGGAGTGTCGTGTCTGTGGACTCTGCTGCCTGCTGGTGATATACCATTCAACTGAGCTTCGTTTGTCATACTTATCTTTTTGCTTTCTTGTGCAGTCTTCATTTGCTCGTTACATGGCAGGGCAAGGATTTGATACATGGATTCTTGAGGTTAGAGGGGCTGGATTAAGCATGCATGAAAAACACGCTAAAGATGTTGAACGGTCTGCTCATGCAATATCAAGTGATATGGAGGCAACTGCCGAAAGGGCAAAAGATGCTGCACTTAACGAGGAGCAGACGTTGGCAACAACATCTCAAAGGGAAAAAGACGATGGGGTTAAAGACAGGGCCTTAATGGATGCTGATTTACCTGCTACTAACGGAGTTACCACATCTTGGGATGAAATAGAGTTGGTGACAAAGCTCACTGAAACACTCACAACTTTGTCTCAGAGACTCTCTGGATTTCTCGTCGAAGGTCAATCAAATTCTATGTCTACTAGACTATTTGATCAATTGCACAAACCTTTTGAAGACTCTCAGTTACTAGACCGTTTCATTGAGATATGGGATATGGTCTTGAAATTGTTAGACACTGATGGTAACTCTGCCATCGCAGGTCAAATCAGAGATCTAGGCCAAAGGCTAGTTAATATTTTCGAAGAAGGGCAACGCTCAGTTTCTCCTCAGCTCTATGATTTGCAAGACCGCTTTTTTACAACTATAGACGATTTTCAAAAGCAGCTTGAGTTGGTTGTGAAGTATGACTGGGATTTTGATCACTACTTGGAGGAAGATATTCCTGCTGTGGTGAGGTGACTTCGCTTCTTACTATGTGGCTTGGGTAGTATGGGTTAATATCCATTAGTATACGCATGCCTCTACTGAATTTGTGCTGCAAATGGAGTTTTACAGTTCTAATCTATACGGTTGTCTTGGTGAACGCAGATGGAGTATGTAAGGGCGCAAAGTAATCCGGAGGCTGATAAATTGCTTGCTATTGGACACTCAATGGGGGGAATATTGTTGTACGGGATGCTTTCAAGATATGGTAAGTTGAGTTGTATCCCCTAGGGCACTATCATTCTGTGTTTAATGCTCTTTACACTGTAAACTCCCGCTTATTCCGTGTTCAAATTTTCCCCTTTTGCAACACGGCCTTGAGATTTTTTTCTTTCTCTAAACCCTTCTATTTTACTGACGTTTTTCTTTCACATAGGATCTGAAGGCCGAGATCCCAAGTTAGCAGCTGTCGTTACCTTGGCCGCTTCAGTCGACTACACTAAATCTAATTCAACGCTCAAAATGCTTTTACCTCTTGTATGAAAGATTTCATGATCTGCTTTCAAAGTCTATCTTGTCTTCTACAGCTGAGCTGATGAACTTCCTATGAGTATATTAATTTTCTAACATTCAACCGTGTTTGAAAATATGTCAGGCCAATCCTGCGCAAGCTCTCAATCTTCCCGTTGTCCCTCTGGGAGCCATGTTATCAGCAACCTATCCTCTTTCATCAAGTCCTCCATATGTGTTGTCTTGGCTGAATGATTTAATATCAGCAGAGGATATGATGCATCCAGATTTGTTAAAGAAGCTTGTTTTGAACAATTTTTGTAAGTGCACTCATCTTTCATAAACTAGGTTATTTGTGACCCCTTCACACAGTTTGTAAAAAGTATTGGCACAATTTATGGGCCGTAATTTCTACACTATAGGAACTCTTGCATCATAATATGTTTATGAACACACAAGCTTTGCATTGAAAAGGCTGCATACTCATGACCTTCCTAACCGTACTTTGAACAGAGTCTCTTTATAATTACTGTTATTGTGGTAACGGTAATTATAATAGAGGGGCTTAAACAATATACAAGATCACAAGCTACTATGCTCTCAATATGTACCGATTTGTCATTACGGACAAACCTCTATTTCACCATGTTCTTCCCATTTTAAAGAATCTGTGAGAAATTCTAAAAATGAAAAGAACATAAGAAAATGGAGGGAGTGATTAGTTCTATGTTCAAAGCATTGAACATTTCAATTCCTCTATATGTATGGTATTTGGGTTTTGCCAATTTTTATGCTGGGATTTAAGATTTAAGATTTTTAACTCTTGTTGACATTTTACAAAGGCTGTTGGTACCGTACCTTTTCATCCCGCCTCTTTACATTTCCAGAGCTAATGCTTGGATCTGTAGTAATTTTTACTGGTAACTTTTTTTGTCTACAAAAACAAATGAAGCTAAATGAATTTAGAGACCTTTTCATCCCGCCTCTTTACATTTCCAGAGCTAATGCTTGGATCTGTAGTAATTTTTACTGGTAACTTTTTGTCTACAAAAACAAATGAAGCTAACTGAATTTAGAGATCGCATCTTGTATTTTTCTGGTCATATCTTTCTCAAAGACCGAAAGTTTCTTGGTGTTTGGGATTTGCTAGGAAGTTGGCTGTTTTTCACCGTTAAATGTTATTGCTAAATAAACCATGGCTCTGATGTTTTATCAGGTACCATACCAGCCAAACTTCTGCTACAACTAACTACAGCTTTCCGAGAAGGTGGGTTACGTGATAGAAGTGGCAATTTCTTTTATAAGGACCATCTGCACAAAAGCAACGTTCCAGTCTTAGCTCTTGCTGGAGATAAGGACCTTATCTGCCCTCCCGATGCTGTTTATGGTGGGTATTCCAACACATTGTTACCATTTATGAGCATGATAGCCATTACTTTTGGATCCACTTGAATTGACTAAGATATCGAATTCAAGAGAGCGCACTTTTATGAGAATTCTATTTTGGACTAGTTGACACAATAATTACAAGACAACTTGTCACTTTTCTTTAAAGTTGATAGCTTATTGCTTGATCTTGGTTGTTTTACCATAGATGCAGCTGATGTTGCCTCAAAATGCAGTTATTGTAACATTTGAAACTGTAAATTCCCAATCGTGATGCAATGTCATCGTCCTAATTTATTATGTTTGATGTAAGATTTTTTTGAAGAATATATGCATTAGCTAGTGGCAGTAACTATTGATAGTAGTTAGCGTTTCGTTGGGAGAATAATACGTAAGTGCTGATTTTTTTATTTACTTCCGTGAGGCTAACTATCCATTTTCATGAAACAGAAACGGTAAAACTATTTCCCAAGGACTTGGCTAAATATAAGGTATTTGGACAACCTGAAGGCCCACATTATGCACACTATGATTTAGTAGGAGGGAGACTTGTAAGCATAATCTCTAAACCTTTTTCCTCTGCTCGTCATTTTATTCCGTCGTAGGCCAAAATGTCACGCTTGCTTTGTCATTGCAGGCTGTAGAAGAAATTTATCCTTGCATAGTCGAGTTTCTCAACAACTACGATTAGAAACACGGTTTCAAGGCAGTTGGGTTTGTCTCACATGTAAAACCATCTCGTACAAGACTTCATGTCCAAGTCAGTGCTCACTCATTACTTTCGTCAAACTTGAAACTCGAAGTTTGCTGGAAATTACTAGGACTTTTCTTTACTGTGCCAAAACTGGTCTAGCACCATGCATTTTTATTGACATGCTTATCGATCAGGATCTCAGGACTGTATATAGACTTGAGTATCTTTGTTATACAAGCTAAATGACTGTTTTCTCAACTTGTGATCTCTTTATACTTGGGTTTGATTCAATCCATGTAAATGTTTCGGTTTTTACACATATGTTCAACCTGCATATTGCAGTACTCCTTATATGACAATTTTAGTTTTGATTTCACATCTTTCGTCTTGCTTTGATTTCTTATTTCCGTCTCCCCTGAATTACATGTTCAGCATAACTTATTTCCTTGCGTCTTCCTGCCTGCAATAGATCGACTATTATGTGGAATAGGAAAAACCCGATGCTAAGTTGTATGTTGTAGTACTCGGTGTGATTTTTGTTATGCAGCCTGTCTGTTTTGTCAACTTCTCACAGAACTTTCGGAATGTAAAGCCCTGGAGAAATAGGAGGCCAAGTGTTCAACTTTAGCACCCACCAAAATATGTTTCCTTGCTGTAGAACAAAATAAGTTGATAGTGCTTCAGAAAATTATGGGCATATAATTCATATAGCACATAACAATAAAGTTTGCCCATTCTGGATAATGCAATTTGGGCTGTACCCAAATTCACTAGTGGAGTCATATGGCCCGAGCCTCAAGGAGTGACAAAAAGTCGACGACAACAACAACGATAATAGGTCCCCTTACTCCGTCAGTCGCGACTGGCAAGGTAAAGCGAGTAATGAATGTATATCCCGTGAAGGTCAGAGCAAGGAATTTGAAATGACTCATTATCATTAAAATATCGAAAACTCGCTAGATTTTTTTAATGCCCATTAAATTCTGCTAGATTTCAGAAGTTTTAATGCTGTTGTTTTTTTTTTATCAGAAGCTGTTTGCTACATTTTGAAGTTAATATCTGAGTGTAAAATTTATTTTGTACCAATTTCGGGTGGCAAAATCTGATCTATTTCAAACAATATCGAAAATTGCCCCATCACTTGTTCCTCTGGCTGTATATGTTTTCTGAAGTTGTGTTTGTTGATTAGCTTCAGTGCATGATTGATTATAAGCAGAACTGCAGAAGGCAAAGACTGATCTTCAGGGTTTCTATGTCTACTTGTTAGGCTCCTATATTTACTCCTTTTTCTTTACATCACATTTATTCACCTATAATCTATAAATACTATCGATATCTAGACGGAATTTATTCCCGTTGAAAGAGAGCGTTAATGGACTCGAACATGGGTGGATATCTGTACAATGCATCGTCTTTTGAAACAGCTTATCACCAGGTGAATAAGGAAGACGGCTTCATTGATCTTGGGTTGAGCTTGAAAACATTGCATCCTCAAGCTTGTCATGTTGTCATTCCCGGTATGCTTTCTGACCCGTCTTTTCAGTTACCGTCTTACTCTCTTCTTATCTTGGGAATTACTGAATTATACTCCGTACTGGTACGAGGGCTCTCGCAGTATTTTCAGGAGTTCATGTTTTTAAACATTTTTCAGTCAATAATTTTGTTCGTAAAACCCGAATGCAGTAAGTCAGAGTTTGCATTTGGATTCAATGATAGTCCCTGGGGAATACCATAATCTGCTTGACTGGCAGTACACCCACCTGCTTAACCAAAACGGGTCAAAAACCGGATTCTCACGAACAAATCCTGAAGATTATGGTGAAGACTCGGAGGCAGTCCAAAGCAAAGAAAGACGGTCTTATGTGAAGGTCAACATGGACGGAGTTATTGTGGGTCGGAAAATTTGCCCTGCTGATTATTCGGGTTATTTGGCTCTTGCTGTTCAACTGGAAGATATGTTTGGTAATTTCATTTTTTCACATATACATCAACTTTTTACTGTTTCTACTGCATTTACGGGCCTTTTTTTGAAGTGAATACGTGTTTTTGATCGCAGGTAGACTTTCGGCTTGTGGTTTACGTTTGTTCACAGATGTTTCTGAGTTTATTCTGTTTTATAAGGACAGACAGGAACATTGGAGGCCTGCTGGTGATGTACCTTGGAAGTATGTTCCGCTTTTGTCACGTTATGCTTACAAATACAAATCTGAGTATTCGACTAAATTTCTCGAGACTGGGGGACTAAATCATACAGTAGTTCATGGAATTAAATTTCGGCTTGAGACTTATACTCGGAATTTCTTTTCCTGTTTACGTTGGTGGTGCAGGGATTTCGTAGACGGTGTGAAGCGCTTAAGGATTGTGCCGAAGGACCGAGTTTCTATTCTCCCAACTCGTAAGAACAATTCAGAGTAAGTCTCTTGTGAGACGGTCTCACGATAATAATTCTATGAGACCTCTCGGTTGGTAGTTACTAATTTAGTAACCATCTCCTATGTAAGAGGTCTTACTAATTACCCGTGAGACTAGGTGTTTTTGTGATTCAATGAATATGGAAGAAAAAACGAGACTTCGATTAAGCCTTTTATAATCGGTTTTCTTTTGATACGACCGAAAGCATTGTGACAAATTCTCGTTTGTGATTGTCACAAGCTTGTGACAAGTCACACTGATTTAAATAATGTTAAAACTCGTGAGCGTCACATCTCACATGTTATAACGAGTCAAGTCCCCTTGTGATGGAGCTATCCGTCGTTATAACGAGTCAAGTAATAACCATTTAGATAAATAAAGACAAAACATTGGTATTTCCTATGTGATTTGTTTTTGTCGTTTTCTACCTAAACGAGTATTATTTCACTGTCATATTAATATGATGGATATCTTTTCCGTCACAAACAATAATTTGTGTAAGCGGCAACCATGTTTTCACACAGTAGTAGAGTACCAAGTACATACATCACTGTGCATGCGGCATGCCACAATTATAGATGATGAGCAGCTAGAAAGAGCATCGGATTACATGCTGTTCGGATTCTCGGAACCCATATTACATCCTTTATTGAACATAAAATTGACCTCATAAACTATTACTAAAACAAGAACAATAAAATAAAGGCGTCGGGTGAAAGTCCTGCTTAAGATGAAACAAACAGAAAACGGTTAGTCCTGCTTCAGATGAAATATTTGTCTTAAATCTTAGAACGTGTCAAATACTTGCATATGGTGCTAATAAAGATAGAGTAAAACATTTGATATTTCGTAAACAACTTGCCATACGATTTTGTACTATGATTTAGTAGACAATTCTTCATTTTGTGATCAATCAATTGGAAATTTGCACGGCCTAATTGTGCCAAATATTGACATTATTAGTACTAGATGAGAAGAAAAATTGCTTGATTTGCGGCGTTCTGACTTCTAAGTTGTGTTCTAGTTCCACTACTTGGTAACCAAAGTCCAACTAAATTGTACTCTGTTCCTCGTAAACAAATGACTGAGATGGAAAGAGTACCGTATTATACTAAGTACTCCATATTTGATTTTCTTCAATAAAAAAAAATAAACTTATGCATCTCGGTTTATTTTTTTAGCTCAATAAACGCACAATTAGTCATGTTAGGATAAAGGGAACGAGATTCGAACGTATGATTCATTGTCCATAATAATACCTCTGTCTTAATCACTAGACTAAGGTATCGAGTTCTTGAGAATGTAAACTTATTTTATCAATTTATGTCATATTAGATGGGAAAATGCTAAATTAATGAAGAGACAAAATATTTATCCATCTAATTGACAAGAACAAACAAACAAACAAAAGTACTTAAGATGCTAAGTTCCTGACACAATATTTGGCATTTTATACCTACAATCATCTTAATCTACATAATAATAAGACATAAAAATGATACATTGATACATCAATTCTCTCTAAGGACTCAAATCGGACACCCGATCCAAAGTATCCGCCACGTGCCTCATAGTCGGCCTCTTCTCGGGAGCCCCATGCACACAAGCCATCGCAATTTTCAAGACACCGATGATCTCGTCTTCCTTATCACCTTCTTGAGCCAAATCCGGGTCTAAAACGTCGACTAGCGGCTTCTTTTCCTCGATGCATAACTGCATCCATTGAACTAGGTCCATTTCGGAGGCGCCCACTTGAACTAACTCCGACCTGCCCGAAATCATTTCCAATAAGATCACTCCGTATGAGTAAACGTCCCACTTTTGGGAGGGTTTCACGGCTTTGAGTGACTCGGGAGCTTGGTAGTATGAAGCCATGCTTGCGATAGAGACACTGCCAATTTCGGATGGGGCGGAGTTGGTTTGCTTGTGTTGAGATTTCTCGGAGGTCATCCTGGTTGAGTGTAGGGTTGGGGATCCTCCGGCTATGTTGGCTAGTCGTCCGAGTCCAAAGTCAGCGATTTTGGGCTCCATGTTGTGGCCAAGGAGTATGTTGCTCGGGTTTAGATCCCCGTGAACGTACTTTTTGGGGCTGAATTCGTGCAAGTAGACTAATCCCCTCGCGATGCCTTTCATGATTTTGAACCGTTCAAACCATGATAACGGTGTAAAAGACGTCATTCCCGGTTTCCCTGTTCACAAGATGAAACAATCATTCAAACGGAAAAACGAGAGCGAAATAAGTCAAATACACAAGACATTAGGGGATCGATTATTACCATGCAACGCAGTGGCGAGGCTTCCGTTAGGTACATAGTCGTATATGAGGAGCTTCTCATCAAGAGACCAATAGTACGCCCTTAAAGTGGCGATATTCACATGCCTAAGCTTCCCAATCGCTTCGACTTCCGTCTGAAACTCCTTAAACCGTTGCGAACCACCTTCACCTAGCCGCCTCACGGCTAACGTCAAACCATCCTCAAGCACAACCTTATACACAATCCCAATCCCACTTTTGCCTAACACAAACGCCGATGCTTTAAGAAGCTCGTCTAAATCAAACATCACTTGCGAATCCAAAGGCACCAAGTCATACTGCTGCTCAATGTTTTCGGACAAAGTTTCCGACTCATCTTTCCTAAAACAAAAACACTCCCTCTTCCTACTTCCCTTCCCTCGACCCTTATCATCATCATTGTCTTCGTCATCATCATTGCCCTTACACGGGCAAACTTTCGTATAACAATACGATAACAACCACCCGATTAGGCAAATCCCGACCACATCACATCCAATGATCGCAATCACACCACTTCTACTAATCCCTTTCCCCTTACTCCCACCAACATTATCACCACCGGTGGGACGGTCACGAGGCAAAAAAGGGTAAGAAGTCGGTGAATCAGCCGACAAATCCGAAGAACAAAGGTTCTTCAAAGGAGGTCCACAAAGTCCGGGATTCCCAATAAAGGCGGTCGGTCCTCTATTCATAAGGGCACCATTTTGCGGAATTGCACCACTCAAATTATTATAAGTAAGATCGATGTAAACTTTCTCAGGAAGTTCACCTAAACTTGGAGGAATTGAACCACTAAACGAATTATGACTAAAATCACAAGTACCCTCCAAATGAGACAAGTATCCCAAATCATTTGGGATCAACCCACTAAACCTATTATAAGAAACATCAAGTTTCTCAAGTGAAACCAAACCCTTACCAAATCCAATTGGGACACTTCCACTAAACTCATTATGACTTAAAACAAAGGTCCTTAACCTCTTACACTCAACAATTGAAGATGGTAATGACCCATTAAACAAATTAAAGGACAAATCTAGGGTTTGTAAGTAATTAAGCTTACTAATCTCATTTGGTAATGACCCACTTAATGAATTACCATAAAGAACCAAACTTTGAAGACCCTTAAGATTAAGGAGCTCAATTGGTAAAGACCCATGAAACAAATTGTTCCTTAGATTAACATGGCGCAAGTTAGCAAGTGACCCAATTGAATTGGGAATGTACCCTACAAGTTTCTTCTTAGGTATACTAAGGGATACTACACTTAGGTCTTTGCATGTAACACCATTCCATGAACATGGGGTTTCATCAGTTGAATTCCAGTTAGTTAAGCAGTTTTCTGGGTCTTGGGTTATGGATTGTTTGAATGAAATTAGTGCTAAACCTTCATTATTCAAGCAATTAACAAAGTAATTAGAGTTAAACAGTAAAAAAACCCAGAAAATTACCAATTTATTCATTAAAAGTAGCTGAATTTGGGAAAAATTTGGAAAAGATTAGAGCTTTTTTTTGTTACCTGGTGAGGAATTTGGAGCTAAATTTGTGGAGGAGAGATTGAGAGTGTGAAATGATGAGGAAAAGATGAAGAGAAAGGGGTGAAATAATGAGAGGGAAAAAGTAAGATTGGTAAGAAGAAAGATGGGGTGAAAAGTGACCCTACAAATATTCTAGGAAAAACATTAAATTATGCACTACATTTACAAAATGTACTCCAAAATAATAATTTTTCGAGTCTAAAATATGTTCCCTTAAGATTTTCGAAGAAAAAGATAAGAGTGTTGGAATGTGTGGCTACAAAGATGAAGGAAGAAAAAAGAGAAATGAATAAATGAATATGAATCACATATTCAAGACTCAGTCCAAGAGAGAAAGAGAGAATATAAGTCAGGTTCGGAGTGAGTATCTCGAGGATAAGTCTTTCTTGAAACAGACATATCCGTCAAAAACTGATAATAAGTTAAATAATATCACGTGGTTAGATGAGAAAAACTTGAAACGTAGGAGTGTTATGAGTGATAAATTATTACTCCCTTCGATTCTTTGGGTTTGCAACGTTTACTATTTGTACAAAAAATAAGAAAAGAAGTGTGGGCTACCATAGATGATGTTATTGTGAGATTAAACAATATAATAATGAAAAAAAAAAAGTTAGATATGTAAAAAGTTAGTGAATATTTTGGAATATAATAATGAAAAGTGAAGGGTATGTTAGTCATTTTATAAGAAAAATAAAACTCAAATTCGAAATGTAACAAACCTAATTAATTTGCCAAATATGAAATACGTTGCAAACCCAAAGAATCGGAGGAAGTATTACTTAACTCGTTATAAATTTGCTACGGATATTTTTGTTGGGTTTGTGATTAAGTTATGCACAAAAACTTGTATGAGACCGTCTCACGATAAAATTATCGTGAGACGCTCTCACGTGAGAGTTACTGTTATGTTATGAATGAAGTAATGAATGAAGTGATGCAAGTAGTAGAGTAGGGTAGTGGTCTAGTGTAGTAGTGTCACTCACACTCTCACACAAGTGAGTGAGGAATTTAACAGTTGGCAAATTTAATAGCTAGTGCCAAAAACGGATACTTCTTCCCATCCATTCAATTCTTTACATAGGTCCACCATTTCCCCTCACAAAAATGGCCCCCACGTCAAGAATTGAATGGATGGGAGGAAGTATATCGGTGGTAATCTTATAACGTGTCAAATAAGGTGAAAGAAGTAAAAATAATTACTTGTCTTAACAAGGTAGATATTGCGGTATGAATATGATCAGTTATAATTTTAAGACGGATATATATTCATTTTAACGATATATGGAGATGGGTGAGGTGAGTGTTTTGGAGCGTAGTGAAGGGATGAGTGGAAGAAGTGTAGAAGGAAGTAAAAAGTCTCGTGAAGTGTTAATTACATTTACAGAGAGGATGGTCTCATTATACTCTCACATACTCACATGTTTCATCATCCCAACAAAGATAGAAACAATACTTAATGATACTTGGAAAACGGGTTAATCGGGTCGGGTTGGGTCAATTTTGGATTAGGCTTGGGTGGTTCGAGGTTATAGATCAAACTCAGGTCTTCAGTTTGGGTGTTGGATCGGGTTAGAATGAGGTCATTCGGGTCGGGTCGATTTTATCAGGCCAGTCTTGATGTGGTGGAGTGGACTAAGCAAGCTTCTCCCCTCTCAAGTCTTAACCTCTTTGAATGATCTTCTTCATTTAGCCCATTTGATTAATGGGCTCTTCTAGTATTAACCCACACCTTAGCCCAATTATACATAAAACGGCTCATGATCTTTCGTCACGTTAATAAGAGACTGTCTTTTCATAATTTTTGTGCTTATCTTGGGAGAGTTAGAATTAGTAAGTTGTTAACATGGAGCCAAATTAAAGCTTGTCATATTTGGTAACCAAACACTATACAATTTCAAGTACAAATAGAAGTGTATGTATGTATATTTCCTACCTAATACACTTTAGCAACCTACTTCATGTCACCAACACCACTATGTAGTCTCACTATTTAAGTGGATGATTGATCACTCATTTCCATATCCATATCCAAAAACAATATCCAAAAACTATATGATATGGCTTGTCTTAAACAAGAATTTAGTCCCCTGGTCATGAAGGTAACACGAGCTGAGCCAGACATTGTATGTCCGGCTGAACCAACACCCCGAGAGCAGAAAATGCTCTCGGACATTGACGACCAGGAGGGTCTTCGGTTTCAGATGCCGGCCATTATGTTCTACAAGGCTAATCCGTCCTTGGACGGGAAGGACCCGGCCAAGGTGGTTAAAGATGCCCTAGCGAAGGCTCTAGTGTTTTACTACCCTTTTGCTGGGAGACTCGTCCAGGGTTTGAATCGTAAACTTTTTGTTGATTGCACTGGCGAAGGCGTGCCATTCATTGAGGCTGAGGCTAATGTGAGTTTGGAGAATTTCGAGGGTGAAATTCATCCTCCGTTTCCTCTTGAAGATTTGTTGTATGATATTCCGGGCACTGATGACATGCTTGCCACACCTTTGCTCATAGTACAGGTACATACAGACAGATATATGCATCTTAAGATTATAACAAGTTAAATACTAACATTATTACGCTGAATTTACGCGTTGTATCTGTGATAGGTAACTCGGCTTAAGTGTGGTGGATTCATAGTAGCTTTACGAGCGAACCATGCCATAACTGACGGAACGGGCATAATGCAACTTATGAACGCGATGGGCGAGATGGGAAGGGGCTTCACGGCCCCATCCACCCTCCCAGTCTGGGAAAGGGACCGTCTAACTGCGAGGGACCCCCCTCGTGTCACTTATCACCATCACGAGTATGATCAACATGAAACGTCCAATGACGATCATGATATGAATCGAGAACTAGTCCAACAATCCTTCATCTTCGGACCAACTCAGCTGGCGGCCCTAAGGTCTCGCGTCCCTCAACACAACGACACATATTATTCCACTTTCGACATTTTGAGTGCCACTCTATGGCAGTGTCGCACTAAAGCTCTCGGACTTGGACCAGAGGATGAAGTACGCTTGCTCTTTGCCGTCAATGTCAGGTATATGTGACAACAGCTTTTCTAACATGTATCCATTAGTCACACGCACGTTAATATATTTCATAATCTTTATCTGACACTCAGTCATTTGTTTACTTTTTATATTATTTACTGTATTTTATGTCAGGAATAAGTTTGATCCCCCATTAGCAAAGGGGTACTACGGGAACGCATGTGCGTTCCCATCTGTCTGCGCAACAGTAGACGAAATATGCAACAACGAGCTCGTCCACATTTTGGAGATGATAAGGAAGACGAAGGAGAAAGTCGACGAGGAGTATATGATGTCTATAACCGACCTAATGGCGACTAAGGACCGTCCTCATTTTACTGTGTACCGAACCTATGTTGTTTCGGATTTGAGGCACTTAGGGTTTTCTGATGCTGATTTCGGGTGGGGCAAACCCGTTTTCGGAGGTCCGGCTAGTAACGGGTCAGTACCCGATGCTAGTTTTTTCATCTCGTTTAAGAATAGGGATGAGGAGCGGGTGATCATGGTGCCGGTTTCACTTCCTCCCGATGCAATGAAAGTTTTTGCTCGGGAATTGGATGGGATGCTTCAGACTCAGCCACTCTTCCCGTCTCAGTAATTTATTTACTTTTTATATTATTTGTGAAAAAATACTCTACCGTAAAAAAGTGATTGAAACGGCGAACGCAAAGTATATTTACTATTAATGTATAAAGGATCTTCTGCACCATTTTCTCTCTTTTTTTCAACGAAGAACGCAATTAATCGCGTTACACCTGAAACCTATTATGCAGAATAGGTGATAACACCACATAAAAACAAAGGGCCTTTAGATTTTATTGAAGACCTTGATAATAAGGTACATGCATAGTCTTAACTTAAAGGACCAACCTTAAAAAAAAAAAAAAAAAAAAAAAAAAAAAAAAAAAACATAACACAATTTACATGAACTAAAAAACACAACTACATAAGACTCAAACTCGAGACTTGAGACTTAAGAGTCGAGTCGAGACTTAAGAGTCGAGTTTGAGACGATAAAGGGAGAAAGAACAATGATCGACCAACATGACCTAATTACTTTAGTATTATCAAGGTCATGTCACCTACTACATATACGATAACCTAAAGGCCAACATTAACGTGAGAACGTCTGATCCATGTTACACCGGGACGCATGCGTCCGCCCCTTCCATCGTCTCCTACACAATCAACCATAATACATCAGAATTAAAAAATCTGTAAAAGACGGTCTCTCATCAAGTTAATGATATCTGATACATATATATCCACTATTATAATTTCATCAAGTTAATGATATCTGATACATATATATCCACTATTATAATTTCATGAATGTAGTGTCTCTCATTAAGTTAATGATAATTAATTATTCTTATAAACTGATAATTATCGGTCTTAAACGAGAATTTATGATTAATAACCTGACAAGGTTTGCATGCACGAGTACCAACATTTGGCTTCAAACAATCAAGAGTCAAAATAGCCGCCATTATCAATATATCTACGAACTGTTCTTGTATGAGACGGTTTCACATACAGATTTTATTAATTTTTTGTTGTGATTTTGTATATATTTCGTCGATTTACTTCACCCAATTTATAGAGTTGAGTAAATTATTAAAATTTACTAGCATTGAGACGTGGCAAATTGCAAAAGCAAAGCGTCAATTGATAATTGCCCTAGATGTTCGATATTCATGCATGCATGCATGCAACACTTTGATCATTCAATTTGCCCACCAAATGTCATATATATATATATATATATATATATATATATATATATATATATATATATATATATATATATATATTATACTATCTGATTTCCGTCTCAGTCATTTATTCACAAATAATATAAAATAATATAAAAGAGCAACAAATAACTGAGACAGAAAGAGTATATATATATTATATTAAAACCGATCAAATACATTTCCTAACTAGACAATCTGATCTGTCATATGATTTGACACATATTTAACCAGATTATGCGATCACAAACAAGAATTTATCGATAATAAAGTCTCGATCTACTTTGTAATAAAATACCCACTTTGTATTATTAAGTGATTATTATTATTATTATTATTATTATTATTATTATTATTATTATTATAACTTGTATTTACGAGTTCATAAAATGAGGACGAGTCATGCATGCATGCATGGCATCTATTCGGTATTTAAGTTAATTAAGTAACAGATAATTATCGATCTTAAATAAGAATTTGCGATTAAATACCTGAGAAGGTCGGAGAGTATAAGCAGGTGACATTTTTCACTTTTTCACACACGTAACGTACGTACAATTAAGATTATTATCGATTATCGATTAATTGAAGATTATGTGGATTATTTATTTAATTTTTTTTTTGTGATTTTGTATCAATTAATTCACTCAATTTATAGAAGAGTTCATGTAATTAATAAATCAATAAAATTTAATTGAATTGAGACATGTTAAATTGCGAGAGCAATAATGTGTCAATTGATAATCTCCTAACATGTTGCAAAATCATGCATTCTAACATATTTTATTTTCATACCGTTTCATTTTATTCTTTACGTTTATTTTTAAATATCATTCATAAGCGTGAAGAACCGTCAATTTATTAAAATTTATTTGCATTGAGACTTGGCAAATTGCCCTAGATGTTCGATATTCATGAATGCATGCATCACTTTGATCATTTAATTTGAAAACGGGTCAACATGTGATTTACGACAGATAGTATTGTCACAAATAAAAATTTGTCAATAATAGTAGTGTAGTCGATCACTTTGTATATATTACGAGTAATTAATTAATTAATTAACTACCCATTTCTTCAAACCGAAGTTATATTAAGTGATGATTATAACTTATTAACTTGTATTTACGTGTTCAGAAAATGACGATTAATTAATAACCTGAGAAGGTGGGCATGCACGAACACTAGCACTTGGCTTCAAACAGTAGTTAAGAGCTGAAATTGCTGCCATTTTCACAAGATTATAGTAATTATAATATGGATTTGGTTAATTAATTTTGTTGTGATTTTGTATCAATTAATTCACTCAATTTATAGAGGAGTTCGAGTAATTAAGAAATTAATAAAATTTAATTGAATTGAGACGTGGTAAATTGCAAGAGCAATGCGTCGATTGATAATCTCCTTGATGTTGCAAAATCATGCATTCTACAATTTTTTATAAATTTAATTTACTTCAAACTCAAATCTAAGCATTATTCTAACGATTTTTTCTAACGTGTGTCAACTGGACCCTTTTCTTGAAGTAGGTTGAACTGAACTGAGATGATGGACTGAGATAAAATGAGTCTCCCGAATCTGAACTGAATGGCATGTTTAAGAACAATAATCGGATGTTTGTTTGAAAACAGGCCTTAGATGTTGAAAAATCATACTATGAAGTAAATTGTGTCGTAACAAAATACATTTGACTAATATTTTACCTGAACCCGAAATAATCAAACCCGTTGAAGGACAATTCTCATATATGGGCTCAAGCTAACAATTTAGCTCAACATTTTCCTACCGTTTCATTTGATTCTTTACGTTTGTGTTTTTGGACATTATTCATAAGTTAGCAGAATCGTCAATGTAACTTCTAGTACTCCCCCGCCTCGTTTAAGTATATGACATACAAGATAGTCACGTGAGATCTTGTGAAACACGGTTTATTTGATTCCTTAGGATCTTTATCCTTTACTTTTTTTTTTAAATGATATATATACTAAGTGTAGAAAATCGTCTACGTAATTTCTACTTCATATGAGATCCTGAGTAACACCGTTCCATTTTATTTTACATGTTATAACATTATGATGGATAACAAATCGGTAAATCTATTTGAATGGAGAATTTGAGATGTTAATTATACGTAGGTACAGACAGAATGTTCGTCTTAAACTTTAAAATAGGTCAAATATTAGTTCCATAGTGTTAAATTAATGAATTAAAAACAAAACATCTGTAGCATATATGATGAACTCGAGCCATTTCTCGGCCAGGCTACTCTGTGATCTGTAGCGACCAGGTTTATTGTGTCGATTCTTTTGAGTGATCTCTAGCGACCAGGTGTATTGGGTCAATTCGTATTGTGTTGATTCTTTTGAGTGATCTGTAGCGACCAGGTATATAGTGTATTGTGTCGATTCTTTTGAGTGATCTGTAGTGATCATCAGGTATATATATTGTGTCGATTCTTTTGAGTGATCTGTAGCGACCAGGTGCATTGTGTTGATTCTTTTGAGTGATCTGTAACGACCAGGTACATTGTGTTGATTCTTTTGAGTGATCTGTAGCGACTAGGTGTATTGTGTTGATTTTTTTGAATGATCTGTAGCGACCAGGTGGACGGTGTCGATTCTTTTGAGGGGTGAGTATATATAGAGAACATAAACACAAGGGTTGAAGGGCCTTTAGATTTTATTGAAGACCTTGAACATAAACATTACATACATTTTTTACATGCACTAAAGAACACAACTTAAAACATAAGACCACAACCAACATGACCTAATTTGCATAGTATTATCAAGGTCACCTACATATAGTAGGTGATCCTAAAGGTCAACATTAACGTGAGAACGTCTCACACCGGGATCCATGATGAGTCTGCCCCGTCCTTCGTCTCCTACACAATCAACCACCAACACCGATATTAGTAACACACAGATCAATAAATCTGTTAAAGACGGTCTGTCATTAAGTTTATGATATATGATGAGCAATATTAGAATTCGATATTAGAATTTTATCGAAGATGTCTTAACCACCGACCTAGTGGTTAATTATTAAGACTAAGTACTTTGGACAATAACAGATATCATGTTCGAGTTTCCCGCCCTCCCCTTTATTGTAATGCGACTAAATGCATGCTTCATTTGAACAAAAAAAACAAAAACACCTAATTTTATCGAAGATGTCTTAACCTAGCTAGTGGTTAATTAAGACTAGGTACTTTGGACAATAATAGATAATTTTAAGCTTGTTAAATTAAAAACAGTCTCTCATTAAGTTAATGATATCCCCGATATTATATAAATATTATCCTGTATTAGAATTTCGTGAACTCAGTTAATTAAATATGTGAAAGACAGTATTATCGATCTTAAATAAGAATTTGTGATTAATAACCTGAAAAGGTCGGTACATAGGATCGCCAACACTAGGGTTCAAGCAATCAAGGGTTGAAATAGCTGCCATTTTCACACTTTTTGAACTAGTATATTATGCTTTTATTATATATGGATTTGATTGTTTTTTTTTTTTTTTTTTTTTTTTTTTTTTGTGTGTGTAATTCTTCGATTTACTTCACCAAATTTATAGAGATTTTGCATTAAGACGTGGCAAATTGCATTTGCCAAGAGTCAATTGATAATCGCCCTAGGTGTTGCGGAATCCTGCATTCTACCATTTTTTTTAACTCCATACCCGTCCGTGCAGATCTCCTGTCCCATTTTTGTGTCACACCATACATAGAATCCAAGTCTATAACCAAGATTGCTCCCTCAAGACTCGAACCAAGATCGACATACAACATAATACATTAATACAACACAATACCTATAACATTTGGGCATCATCACCGTTCATCGATCTCTACATTATACATAGAGTAATAAAGATTTATGGACACATTTCGATGAAATCTATCCTTTTGAGTTCAAAATTCAGCCTTGGAACAATCCCATCACGGTTTGCTGAACCCACCGGTTTGGTTTTGGTGTTGGGGTTGGGGTTGGGGTGGGTTTGAAGTGGCCATCCCAATACCGTCATTTTGATGCTTCTCCCACCCGCCTGTGTCGACCTTGGAGTGGATCCAGTAATAGAAAACTGACCCGATCATGGATAACAGTGTCAATGCTGCTCCTGCAGCGAAAACTCCCTTGCGCAGTGTAGCGCATGAGATCATCGGTTCCTTTTGAAAGACTCCTCTGTACTTTGTATGGTACGCGTTTCTTGCTGAACCTGCTAGTAAGCATGATTCCGCACCCAAGAAGGTTACCCTGCACGACAGTAACGTAGGAATTTCAGTCTACCAGCAGAACCAGCAGATTTACAGTAAACAACAGGAGTTGACGATACACCATTGCGCTCATTTACAGGAGATGACTCGAGATAGCTAACTTGTAAAAATGTTAATACGTATAACAAACTGTCGCCTTAAATGTTAACACGACAAACCAAGATACCAAACTAACAACGACACCAACCAACTGAAAAAGCATTGCATACTTCATGTAAGCTTTAATTTCCGTATTTATGTTACACTAACACTTCACTTAGATGCCACGTCGTGTGTCCGACACCAGACAGGTGTCTGACATGGCAACTAGTCGGAGAGTCTGAGCAACAAACCAGCAAATGAAGAAACAAAATCGCCCTGATCCAACCAAATAAACCAGCAGGTAAATTCGACAAACCCGTTTGTCTCACCCAATACGAGATGATTCGTAACAAGTCAGTCAGTCACCTGGCTGCATTGATGAACCGACAACAAATCGACAATCTAGTTTCCATCAACCGAATCATCCAACTATTCTCCACAATTAATATACGGAGTAAAAGATACTAACTGAGATGGGAAGGGTAATGATGTATTCGTAATTGTTAGTGTTCAACATATAAACTTAACCCAAACTTGGTATGAGCCGTCAAACCAAAACAACAACAACAACATCAGAGCCTTAGGGTCGGCTATTATGAGTCATTATGTGAAGTCGTCAATCCAATGATAAACCCAAATACAACCGTTTTGACCCGACCCACAAACAATCACTCTAAGCTCAACCTACAAAACCATAACTTAACCATGTCGGCCGCCTTAAAAACAAGGGAATCAGCTAGTGGCAAAGGGCAACACTCGTCAGTCATCACCCCAAACTTCAAAATTGCCTAAAATTACGAACTTTTACTACCCAAAACTCGTAAAAATGATACCTTTCCATATACGGAGAACTATACATACCCCAAGTAAGCAAATATAATGAACTAGCTACCAAAATTTCATGAGATCTCATCTTTTTTTAGCGGTATTTTAATCAAGGGTAACACTCGTCACCCCAAACTCAAAAAATGACTAAAACTACCAACTTTTACTACCCAAAACTCACAAAAATGAGACCTTTTCATATACGTAAGCAAATATAATGAACGCACTACCAAAAGTTTGTGAGATCTCATGTTCTGTGAGCGGTATTTTAATCAAAGGTAAACAAAAGCGAGCGATGGTAGAAGAGAGAGCTAACCAAGAAAAGATGAAGAAGAAGACGGCCCAAGTAGTAGAACGACCGACAACAAGTCCTTTACCAAAACACAAACACTTAGTAACGGCGTTAACTACCATTTGAGAAATCAACAGTAAACCAAACGCCGTTAGTCCGTACACCGTTGAAGCATCTGTATCGTACTTACAGTATGTCGAATCATCGTACTGGTCTGGTTCCACTGTCGCCTTCGTTTTTCCCAATTCAACAATAATAAAATTAATTAATTAAATTGATTAATAATAAATATTTGAGCTCAGTTAAAGACGGTTTGACAATACGATTATTGTTCCGAGATCTTGGAATTAATAATGATAGTAATAATCGTATTGTGAGACGGTCTGTCGGACATGGGGGAGGGAAGTGAAGTGAAGTGGTGGTACATACCGTGCTACGACGTCGTTCGGCGCCGAAAGCGAAAACGAAGGCGATGAGGTGGAGAGAAATGGTGATTGCTAAAATGGCTACTGAAGCTCCCATTTTTTTCTGCTTTGTTTTGTGTAGGAAAAGGAAGAGTAAAGTGAAGATTGTGAAGTGTGAAGAGTAGATGATGCTTTAGGCTTGGTAAACGGGTCAGTCGGGTTGGGTTTGAGTTCGGTTCAGATCACTTTCGAGTAGACATGGCAAACGGACCAACCAAGTCGGGTTTGGACCGGGTTGAGCAACATTCGGGTTGAGTTCGGTTCAGATCACTTTCGAGTAGACGTGTCAAACGGATCAAACCAAGTTGGGTTCGGATCAGGCCACATTCGGGATGGGTTCGGATTGGGCCGAATCATTTTGGGTTCGGGTCATTTTCGAGTTTGCTATTTTCGACTTTTGAGGGATATTAACTCATTTTTTATAGTAACATCCGGGTCAAATTTGGGTTGCGGGTCAAACTCGGGTCTTCGGTTCGAGGCTTGGAGGTTAGATTCGGGTTGGCCTATTCGGATTAGGTCATTCGAACCGGGTCGTTTTGCCAGGTCTACTACTTTCGAGTTTAGAAAAACGGATTGATTTCGGATTATTTAGGATAAACGAGTCAATTTCGGATTGGGTTATTTAACAACAATAATACCAACTATAGGACGTCTTCCAAAAATAATATCAATTTTAATAAATCTGAGAATAATACGTATTATTGAAGTAGTTAAAAAAGAGTAGTATGGGTGACCGGTTACCTGTAGAACCCTTCCACCTTCATTTTTCACCTTTAATTTTATTTAACGACAATAATATCAACTATAGAGCGTCTTCCGAAAATAATTCCAATTTCAACAAATCTGAGAATATTACGTAGTTTTGGAGTAGTTAAATCAGAGTAGTATAGATGACAAGTTAACGGTAGAACTCGTTCACCTTGCTTTTTCGCCTTTAATTTGTTTCATGTTCACTCTTTTCACTTACTCAAGGTACGAGGCATTAAACGTTATTAATGTCTTCGGTCTTCCTCTTCCTTCAACCTCACAAAATCTAACTAACAACACAATCCAGGGAAGTAAGGAGGAGTAGACATAAGCCAAACCGAACCCGACCCGACACCCGAACATAAGCATGATTTTGACCCGAGCTAACCCGAAACGACCCGACTATTATTATAGAAAACTAGTCGATATTCCTAAAAAGATTGAAAACATCAAACCCAAGAATGACCCGAACCCGAAATTATCCGACCCGACCCGAAGTCAACCCTATTATTATAACCCGAAAGTGACCTGATCCGACACAGTTCACCCGTTATCCGGGTCTAAGGAGGAGGATGGAGGTAAGTAGCAGGTTAAATATTAATTAGGTGACCTGATGTAGCAGGTTATAAAGTCACTTATACTACTCTTGTTTAAGTACTCCAATAATACGTATTATTCTCGGATTTATTGAAATTGGTATTATTTTGGGAAGACGCCCTATAGTTGATATTATTGTTGTTAAATAACCCTTTCGGATTTTATATTTTCAACTTTTATAAGGGATATCGACACGTTTTTTTTAAGATAACAATCGAGTCAATTCGGATTACGTGTCAAACTTGGGTATTCAGTTAGGGAATTGAGTCGGGTTGAACTGAAGTAAAACCGCGGATGAAAAATTAACCTGAGACGGTTTCAGAAGACCAAATGATCCACTTGTTTATCCCTAAAACATTAGAAAAAACGTGAGCAACCTGAAAAACTGGGGATTTTATTAATTGAAGATAAACACAAATTGTTGATTATTTCGTATTTCCTTCAATTTTTTTTCAACTAATTAATACCAAAAAAGTACTCCGTATATTCATACTATCATCTTCTTCACTCATTTCCTCTCTCTTCTGACATCTCTTCCTCTCTCTCTCTCTCTCATCTTCATCTTCAATTCTTCATCCTTCATCAATTTCCCCCATTTTTTCTGTCTCCAGGTTAAATCGAAACAAAACCCAGAAAAATTACGACATTTTTACAAATCAAAACCATCACAAATTTGTCAAAAAAAAAAAATCACCAACATTTTTCAAAAATAAGAAAAATTAAACAAACAAATTTATTTTTTTTTCCGATTAAATATTTTGTCATTTCTTGGGGTTTTAAATTTTTTAATTTTTTTTGCTGTGAATTCTATTTCTGTGGGCAGATCGAAAAAGGGTAGTTTAAAGTTCTTGACTTTTTGGCAAAAAATTAATCGTGTGGGTCATTGAATTTTTCAGAGTTTTTTTTTTTTTTATTAAAAAAAAAAATTATTTTCTGTGGGTTTTAGTGAAAATGGGGCAAAATTATGTAAACAGTAACAATCATAACAATGGTAGCTTGAATGATGATGATAATGGTGTTATTAGTTTGAATAATCAGAAAAACCCAGAAATTGAGAGGGTAAAAAAAAGTGAGGTTGTTAATGGAGTAACAATGGTGGCAGAGGAGAAAGACAGGGATGATAAAACAGTGTTTTCCTGTCGAAAACCCGAAAAAAAGAGTGAGATTTTACCAAAGGAGTTGCCTTTGAGTAATGTAGGATGTTTCCTTGAGGCTATTACTCCTTCTGTTCATGCCAATTATTTGTCCAAGGTATTATTTTTATGCTTTTATTTATGTTACTCTTTTCGTCTCGTCATTTGTTTATTTTTATATTATTTGCGAGGAGTAATTTAATCATAGGTAAACAAATCAACGAGACCGAGTGAGTATATATCACTTGTACAATTGGTAGAATTGATTTTCTTTATTGTTCTTTGGATTTGGATTTGGATTTGGATTTGGATGTTGTGTTTGTGTGAACATTGCAGTTCTAGCCTTTTACAGTAACACAAATTCTTGTCTAAAACGGGAATATCCGTCTTAAACTTATGTCGGGTCAAGTAGTTAGGATAAACAAATCTCGTGTGCATAGGTTGTATCATAGTTGGGGGCATATCTGACCCGTTTTAGTGTTAAGACGGATATGCCCGAATAAGTAATGGTTGTAAGGAGTTAAAGATTGGTCTGCAGTATGTATGGCATTGCACAAGAATCTGTGATTTTCATGTTCGTGAGAACGATGTAGATGTCGACTATCTTAGTTGTTGAAAGTGATGAGATTGGTAGACACCTCGGATTCAAACCTTATTACACGTAACGGAGTTTGGAATGATTATTGGATAGAATGTTTTACTTGCTGCTGATTTATCTTTATTTCGTGTTTACGTTTGTGGCGCGTATAAGAAGTTGTGCTGACTGGTAGTTACTTGGGTTTGCAGACAACGACGAGGGGATTGAGTTCATGTGAAGTAGAGACGGAGCCATACTTCTTGCTCAGTGATTTATGGGAGTCGTTTAAGGAGTGGAGTGCTTATGGTGTCGGAGTGCCCTTGGTATTGAATGACAGTGATTCCGTGGTTCAGTACTATGTACCTTATTTGTCTGGCATTCAAATATACGTTGACCCATCGAAATCTCCGGTTAAGCCAAGGTATAACAGATTCATTTAAGCTTGGCACCCTGGTTTTTTTGGTTTCATTTGTCTATATTAGGAATCTGTAGACGTCGCTTTGGCTTTGTACTTGGGATTCATTCGTGTTGTGCTTTGTACTTTAGATTTATGCGGATATAACAGATTGCTGAAAATTCCCGACTGACAATTTTCTGTCGGTCGTGCTCGATCTGTACTTTTTAGCAAAGTATTACGTACAATCGTCTTTGAAAAAGGTTATCGTAATCTTACCTCTATGAGTCTACGGCATCGTGTTACGTATCGTTATACAAAGTATATCACGATTTAGAAGAGCATAATTTTATTAGAGTTAAGAAAGTCGGACACATGCGTAAAGCTTAAGAACACATTTTTCACATGTTGTTTCTCTCCAAGTTATTCTCGAATTTCAATCACTTGTCGTTCATTTTGATAGATTATCTTCATATATGTTATTCGTTCTCCACACATAGAAACTGTTCACACATACACTCAATTTTCTCATCCCTCCATGACATGTTATGTACGAACATGTAGCTAGGAGGATTTTCTTGTAACTTTATTTTTCATATCAATTTGGTAAGTTGACCGAAATTTTCACGTGTTCCTTATGTTGATGCCTTAATGTGTGTATGCAAAACTGGAAAATAAGATTGAGCATAATGTAACTTGCGTTTCTGACGAACCTTGCCTTCTTGCTCCTCCATAGTTTTAATTGTGTTCTCTTAAATACATACGACATACCTTAATAATAACTCGTTTTGATTGGTAACTACTCGTATATGGAAATCTTTTCGACGTGTAGTCACTTTGAAATATTTATTATGGCTGTTGTCGTGTGCTGCCTATTTTTATTCCTTATAACTTTGATTACGTCGTGCATTGTTCAAACTTTTTCGGTAGCTAATTCCTGTTTCATATGTTCTTTAATGTGCTAATTGATCTACCAGTTTGTTTGCTCATTTGTTATCCTTGTCGTAGAATATTTGCTTGTCTTTATGTCTTCTTTTTTACCCTGTTGAATTCTTTTCTTTCTTTTCGTCTGAAGTGACAACGGTGGTGATAACTTATAATCTCTATGGAAAAGACTAACGGTTGGTTATTTACAGGCGAACTAGAGAGGAGATTGAAGGCGACTATCTCAGCAAAGATTCTAGTAGTGACGGAAGCAGTGACTCCGAGCGTGACAGGGAGTCGACTGACTCAGGATCAGGAGGGCAGGAGAATCCTTGCAGCAGCAGCCTTCCGAGTGTTATTTCTTTCAAAATGGAGAGATTATTATCACGAGACCAGCCTACAGCTGTACGTGACGGATTCTCAAGCGATGAGGGTGAATCTGCAACAACTCCTCAAGGCTCCCTTTTGTTTCAGTATTTTGAACATGATCCACCCTTTTGTCGTGAACCTCTGACTGATAAGGTAGCTTCTATTCCGTCTTTTGTTTTTTCTCCTATACCACTCATCTATCTATAATCACGGATTATCACGCGTACTTTCTTTTTTTACTCTGATTTAGATATTTGATCTGGCATTGCGATTTCCGGAGCTAAAATCACTTCGCAGTTGTGATTTACTGTCTTCCAGTTGGTTATCCGTGGCCTGGTAAAATTACACTACTTTTACGGTTTTACCTCCCAGTAATAATCTAGCGACCTCAATTTTCCGTCTATTTTAATCATGATGAAGTATATACATGTGCTGGATATGTTAGGTACCCTATATATAGGATACCCACTGGACCGACATTGAAAGACTTGGATGCTTGTTTCTTGACCTATCATTCTCTCTACACACCGATTGGAGGTACTGCATGATACAAGTATTTTTTTCGTCTTAATCACCTGATACCATTTGGGTTAGGGCGTGTAGTTTTCAGTTTCGACACATGTTCATTTCATCTGCAAATGGAAATTTCTTCGATGCAACATGGGTTTGAAATTGTTATCCTTTTTTGTTGCAGATACTGCGGATACTCAAGCGTCAGTAGTAATTTACCCAAATGAGATGGACGGCAGTCCGAATATCTCCCTGCCTGTGTTTGGTCTGGCTTCTTATAAGTTCCGAGGATCTCTGTGGACCTCGAGCAGTGGAAGTGACCGTGAATCGGTGAACTCTCTCTTACAGGCAGCTGAAAGCTGGCTGCGGCTTCTCCAGGTGAATCACCCAGATTACCTGTTTTTCTCTCGAAGTAAATGATGCTCTGATAATTTGATCGTCATTGGATGTAAACGCTTTGTTGATGAGGTGAACGGGGCACGAGCTAAGGTGTTTTCTGACTTGTTCCGGTCACTTATTATGAAAAAATCCAAAAAAAAAAAAATGGAAAGAAAAAAAAACAAAGAGAAGCGAAGGTATAGCGGCCGTGTAGGTGCTGAGCGTACATAGGAATTCGTTGTGTCGTGTGTTGTTATCCCTAATTGTCATTAGTAAATAGAATTTAGGTGACAAAACATTTTGAAACAGGATTTGATTAGGTTTAATGGAAAAGAGAAACTTGTTTAGAGTAAATTATATCTCGTGCTTGAATGTCGTTGATTTTCTGCATCGTGCTTGAATTATTAAGCTTGGCTTGGCTTGGTGTGAAACCGTGAAACCTCTCAAATTTATTAAACGGCCTTGCCAGGAACCGTAATTTAATAAGATTTATTACCATAAAAACTTACAACCCAATACTAGTAATAATCTAATATGGGTAATATATAGTAACAATAATTTACTTGGATGAAAGGAATGCATTTTCTAGTCGTGGACAGTCTGTTACCGAAACATAGGGGATGGCAGCGTAAACGCATTGGGTCTTACAAATGCTGTTCAACTGAGGCAAGTTACTGAGAACTAAACGTCGAAGGCATGGAAAATTAAGGGGACTGCTTTCCTCGACAATGTCACACGATATTACTTCCTTGAGTTGTTCGCAGTCTTCAATTTCAATCGATTGGAGGTGTAGTAGTTTCTGTATCGAGCTTACTGTAAGAAGCTGCTCAACATCATGGCACCTTCGGATGGTAACTGTCTCTAGGCTTGAAAATGCACTGTTCTGATAGAAGTTATGCAGACCTTGACATCTGTCGACGTTGAGTTCCTGAATGTTATCGGGAAATGCAATAGATTTCCCTACTTGACCGTTCAAGGAGCATCCGTTTAAGGACACAGTCTTGGTGTAGGGCTGAGTACAGTTTCTACTGTGCCCTACCTGCAGATGGAAGGATTTCAGCATCCGCCAATGACTTGAGCTGACGTACTCAGTCAGGTCAGTACAGGTGGCGAATCTGGTGTCGAGAATTTCTAGTGATTTTAAGCTTTGCAGGTCAATGCTGTGGACAATACCGCATGATAGTCGTTTTAGGCAGGGTAATAAAGACAGCAGCTTACCCCATGCGATGTTTGGTTGATAGAAAGAAGAGTATAAGTTGAACTCTGTGAGCATCTCTAGCTTGTGAAAACCGCGAGGGACTTGTTTGATTGGCGTCTGACAAAGATTCAAGTATCGGAGTTTTTCCAGCTTTGCGACTGAAGGTACTGTACTCAGGTTGGGACAATGGCTAATGTCGAGAAGCCGAAGCTTATGTAGCTCACTGGTGGAGCTCGGGAGCTTGTCGATGGACGTGTGAGACAGGTTCAGCACTTGAAGGGAACTCATGTGCATGAAAATAGAATCCGGAAGCTCGAACAGGTTACTATGCTGCAGAAGTAAGGTGGATAGAGTAGGACACTTTTGGAGTGAAGCAAAAGTTACTGAAGGACTTGATGATTTGATCAAGGATATAACTTTGATTTTTTCGCAGGAATCCGATTCCAGAGGCTGTTTCGTCAATTGGGGGGTGTTTGAGACGCTGAAGCTATCCCCGGCTATTGAAAGCGCCATCAACTTGATGAGATCATGGATCTTCACCATGGTCTCGTTTTCACCAAAGCTTTCGAGGAGACAAGAGTTGAGAAGCTTATTCAATATCGAATGTCCCATGTCATACTGTGCCTGCAACGACTCCACATCGTCTATGAGCGCTTCCCCGATCCAAACCCGTATCAGTTCTTCTTTCCTTATGGCATCACCCATAGGGTATAATGCACAGTACAAAAGACATGCCTTTAGTTTCGAACTGATCAAATTATCATATGAACGCCTCAAATTATCCAAAATGGCGCCCAATTTAGCATCGTTTCCTGCAGGAAATCGGATTATACTGTCGAGGGCTCCGCTCCAACCAGAGGCATCAGCCACCCCACTCATCTTTTGAGCCAACCCGTTGATAGCAAACGGGACACCACCGCATATATCACATAATCTTTTACCTATCCGCAATATATCCTTAGTATCCAGCACGCCGTTGCTGACATTTCTGTAAAACAACTCCCACGCCTCGTCCTGTGGAAGAGGACCGACCTTGATAACCCTTTGGCAGCGAAGAGCTCGACAGACGTGTAAGGATCGGGAAATCAGTATGAGCTTGCATTGTGTCGGAATTCCTACTTGATCCACTTGAAATTCACCCCATAGATCATCGAGGAAGATCACGTTCCAAGACAGGCGGACCAGGAAGGCGTGTAAACGAGCAGATCTTCTGGTGATGTCCTTCTCGTACTGCAAATCCAGTCCGACTTCCTCTGCAATATGATGCTGTATGCTGTAAATGGTGAAGTTCATGCCTACAGACACCCAAGCAATACCACCGATGCTTGACTTGTTGCCTCGTCCGACAGCACGGTTCAAAAGCCGGTTGTGTAGTTGCTTCATAAGAGTCGTCTTTCCAACTCCGCCCATTCCGTAAATACCTATTGCATTCACCTTATCGTCTTCCAACCAATCCATAACCGGGCTCATGATCTCACGTTCTAGCCGAACAGGAACATTGCTACCACCATCCTTTTTTGTCGATGTTACTTTCCTGCGCTTATGGTCCTGCTGATCTGATTGCAGGAAACTAACGACATCGGCCACATCTCTTCGTCTTTGTTTCTTCAACCCATCAAAAAAGTTGGCTATGCCGGTCCAGATTATACTCATCGCGCTTTAATCTACCAAGCAAACAAAACGAATCCAGTTAAGTCGGTTCTTTTGGACTGAAGGTGACTAAACTTAACTTATTTAAGTGAAAGTGAGTGAAATATAGAGACAAAATATGCCTCCTGAAACTGAACTAAACTGACTAAATATAAGTCCAAAAGAACAGGGTTACTCAAGGCCGAAACACTAATTTACAATTATGCTAGAATAACGTTGTTGTGAGACCCTGGCTACCACTTTTGTATTCCATTCCGTGTCATATAGGAAAATGAGACAGAAGATCCTCACTTGGGTGAACTGAAGTCTGAAACACTAGACTAGAGTAAGACAATTCGAGTCTGAAACATACTGTCCACAAAATAATTCTATCTTAAACACTAGACTAAGACAATTCGGTATCATAGCTTATATTCGTAGAGAATGGCAACTTACTTCTTCATCTGAATTATTTAGATAACTTTTCGAGATCATTTATTTACTTTCGTTATTCTCTCCGACGTAAGTGTATATATATGAGTAGTATTTTAATCAAATTATTTCAAAATTACAGATTTGTTGTAATATAGATACCTTGTGCACTTATGCATACAAATTACAGACGTTCATAAAAATGTTCAGATATACCTAGGTCGTCCAATTACTTTACTCACCCTCTACCCTTATTTTATTTTAAGACAAGATATACTAACAAGAATAAAAAAATAATAAAAGATAATTGTCTAACATGTGAGTGGTCTAACAATAACTTTATTATGAGACTGTCTCATATAAGAATTTGTGATCAAGAAAATGAATGAGACGGAGCAAGTATTAAATTAAATACCTGATGAGTGATATGATACGATACGATCTTGAATGAAGTGCGTGCCAATAATAACAACATATGTATATATGAATGGATATTATGAAGTTGAGTTTAACTGGGTTGGATCGTTATTATATATATATGAGGGAACATTTTTCATCTAGACTTGAAAAATTGTAAATTGCGTGGAAATTTCAATGGAGAAAAAGCTGGATTTTCTGTTGACATCATGAAGCAGACTTGAATGTTTGACAAGTCATGTTAGTTCCAGGAAGCAAACTTTGCGAGTAATTTCACCCGTTATAAATTTGTGACGAATATCCACATGGGACATTATCAGGCCCTTTTCTCTTCGACTTGTATTCGGATTCAGATACATTCAGTTCAGTTCAGTTCAGTTCAATACAGACCCTTTCAGTTTGGCTTAATAGGAAAAATTTGATGTCTCTTTTTGCGGTCGATAGGTGAGACTACTATATGACAAATCAAATACTCCATCTGTTCAAATCCAAAGGGTACGCTTCTCTTTTGTACGCTATTTATAACTCAAGAGAATTGTTAATTTTCCCGACAATCTATAAAAGAAAATATAGGCACGTGGGGTCTTGTTTGATTCGTATTTACGAGTAGATTAAGAATAATATCGAATTTTTATAATTTTTGTCAATATAAAACGAAAGATATTGACGGTGTAAAACATCTCTCGACAAGTCTCTCTAAACCCTAAAAGCATACGCAGAGAATACCAAATATTTATCTTCATTTCATAAAATTTTGATCTGTGATAAATTTGTAACGGAATACTCCATCACAGTACATACGAGAATTTGTGGACAAGAGAATTTGAAAACATCACCCTTTGTAATGGAGGTCTAAATCATATCATTCATATGTGACACTGTATTACATGTGATGTTTTAGAGAAAATGTTGAACAATTCCATCATGAAAATGTCACAAGTTGTAGACTTGTAGGGCATACACGAATTATTATTTGTAATCGAGATACCGTCATTTTATTACTCCCTCCGAATCTGAATGATCTAACTTTGAAGGAAAACGATGAGAGGAGTTAACTTTGAAAAAAAAAAAACGATGGTTTATGTTTATCTAGCTACTTCGATGATTAATACTTGACCCGTTATAACAATGTAAATGAATACGGTTTGTTCCTTCTAAATGGAGCGATACAATTCACATAAATTTGTAAAAATATTGTTTGGTTTGATACAAAAATTCTAATTCATTTAGGAAGTTCACAAACGAAGGAACTAGATTGGAGTTCCTCGTAAAATTTTAATTCCCATGAAATTGACAATCAAATGTTATTCACTTTCACCACAGGAGAATAACTATTTCCCGTGAATTAGAAGGGAAATCAAATAACCGTATTTGTTATAATAAGTGAATAGGGAAATTAAACAATGAAAATAATACCGAATCGTCTTTACTTCTATTTCTGTTATCGTCACAGAAAACAGATATGTAATTTGAAGATTATTGGTAAAATTGTTGCTAATAAGTTCAAGATGAAGAGGCAGAGATTTCGATTTTTCTGGAAAATTGCCTCTCTTTAGAGAATTACCACCAAAAATCAGTTAATTAATGCAGTACTTCGTATTTTCCAAACTTTACATTATATTATATCGAATTTACCCATTTGCATTGTGAATCAAACCCAAGTACGCGATAATGAAAACCGATAATTACACTTAAATTAGCAAGAATATATCTTCTTCGCGCCGTATTTATTGATAGATAAATTCAAATAATTAGAAGTGCAAGTAGCTAGGGTTACGAGCACAAATTCTTGTTTGTAACTGGTGAAGTAGTATAGATAAGACAAAAACTATAGTGGTAAGTGGGTGGCAAATGATTTGTTATTATTCATCGAAATGGATGATATTTGACCCGTTATAACCTTCTGACGGATAAATAGAGACTTACTCGATTTTATAAAACTGAAATGCAGACTTTTCAATAGGGGGAAAATAATCAACTTACTTCCCCAAAGTCGTCTAAAGTCCTTAGACGACTTTGTGTAGCTTCCTTACATTTTCATAAATCTTCTTCGTTCTCTACTTATAATAATAATAAAAAATAATAATAATAATAATAATAATAATAATAATAATAATAATAACACTTTCTTTGAGTATACAAGTATATATTACTATTAATTACAGTAATAATTATATATCCTCCATTTCTCAAAAATCTATACTTAATTCTATCACATTATTATTATAAGTTCGATCGTACTTAAATTATTCATCAACTGTCTCCGATTTAGTGAATTATATGTAGCTGTTTAATTAAAGGTACGTATTTTCGTCACTTTGGTCATACTCGTAATTAGGGGTGTTCATCAGTTCATGGTTAACTAAACCGCAAAAAAATGTATCCAAAATCGAACTTTTTGTTTAATTGTTACGTACTTTAAGACTTTAAATCTTCAAATCTTCGATGGTTTGAAATACTAGCTCGTATGAATTGAATGTATGATATGTTTCGCATTTTATTAACATGCAGATTATACAATATTACGTAAATGGGGTAATTATTAAGGATTCGTTTGAGTGGAAGAAGAACCCGAACTCAAGGGTTCAAAAGTACGAGTTTATAGAGTAAATCTTGTTCAAGTAAGGTCGTGCGCATTACCTTTTTTTTTTTTAGGTTAATAATGAATGAATTGAATGCAGTTCTTAGCAAATAGCAATCCGTCAACATGAAGTTGTTAAATTCAGTAACAAAACTACCGAGGTAAAAAAAATTGCACAAAGGTAAAAAAAAAAAAACTACTCGTACGAGTAATTTGAGTCGGGCGGGCTAACCAAGTTGGGATGGGGATGGCCGGATGAGGACAAGGAAATTGGAACCGGACCGGACGGCCCGCCCATGCCATCTTAATCGAACGTGGACCAAATTCATTTAAGTTTTGATGTGGTTCGGTAAAAGATTATTATTGGCCACTCGACTTTTCTCTAGTCGAATCGACAACTACGACTTGTCAACTCCTCTACAATCCAAAAAAAACGAAATAGTAAAAAAATCTGGTTAATTACAAACATACAAAATGTTAAAAATGTAGCAATTCGATTGAATATGTTAAAGGACAGCTAAAGTAATTCAAGCTTCCAAACATCGTTAATTTACTTTCAGTTAGTCTATTCATTCTGCTTAGTTCATTTCAATTTAGTTCGACGTCATTCTACTTAGTTTATATTTTCTATCGTCCCTTTTCAGGCGGGTAAATCTCTAGTGAGACGGTTGCATGGAATTCAGATGAATTTGATGTGAGCATGGAATGGACGACGTTCATGGAGATAGGTCCCCCGGTATACAACTGGTTTAAACCGTATTTGAATATGAACCAAAGACGGGGTGAGCTACGGAAACTGGTGGAAGAGCTTAGAGTCTTGATTACCGGCTTAGAAACTCTAGCCAGTAGCCAAGAGGCCAATAGGCCACAGACGAGGCGACGACATGAGCTAGTCACGTACCTACAGACGTCCAATTCTCTAGCCAATGAAGCGAGTACGGTTTTAGCCAAATGCGAAGAAGACGGTGTGGTTACGTGTGTACGCAACGTGTCTTCAGTCGAGCAGTACGTCTCCGAAGCTGAAGCGCTTGTTGCCCGTGGTATGGCTTGGAATAGTACTGAATTAACGTATAATGACGCTCGGGCAGACAAGCTGCCCGTTCGTGACTTGGACCTAATGGGTCACACTGCCCGGGTCCACATCGAGTCATCCCTTGTCGCGATTACTGCCGATGGGAAACATAGTGTGGGTATCTACGGGTGCCCGGGTGCTGGGAAGAAGAGCATCATGAAACACATATACAACAAGGTTCTGGAAGGTCATGAGTTCAAATCTGTGTTCTGGGCCGATGCCCCGAAAAACCCTAGTGATGATGACTATGAATTACAATTACAAGAGAAGGTGTCTGACGGAATGTGGTTCGATATCACACATGATATGGATTGTGTAAGGAGGGCTAGTTTTTTGGAAGAGAGATTCGTGGAGTTGGCGGCCTTAGGCAAGGTGATCCTATTTATGTGTGACTTGAGACGAGAATTCCGCGCTTATGAAGTGTTGGGAATTTCCGAGAGTAATTGTGTTTTGGTGTTTACCGCTCCGTCCTTAGACGTTTGCAATAGAATGAATTGCGACGTGAAATTGAAAGTCGATTACCTCCCGAAAGAGGAAGCCGAGGAGCTCTTCATGCGCGAGGCAGGGCACCCTAGTCGCGAAATCCAACCCGTTGCGTCTCAAATAGCAAGCGAGTGTGCTCGAATGCCTTTGGCAATACGAGTTATTGCCAATTCGATGCGTGATATTCCAGACATCCACGAGTGGAGGTACCGGTTGGACGTGCTAAAGGAGAAGATTAGTTCAATCCATAATGAGGAGGATAGGATTGTTGAGTTGCTCAAGTTCGGATACACATGCTTAGAAGACTCGACTGCACGTGAATGTTTTGTCGTCGCAGCTCAAGTATTGAGTGAGGATCGTAAGCTTACTAAAGCCGATATCATTGGAAAATGGCGTGAGCGTAACCTTATTGGAACGGGTTGGCACTACGATGATCAAGGTTATACTATAATTAATCAGCTTGAACGATTGTGCTTGCTTGAAGTCGAACCGGAGCAGACCAGAACCAGAACCAGAACCAGGACCGGGACAGCCGGTCAATTGGTGACCATGAACAAGTGGATCAGAAAAATTGCAACCGTTGTTGAACTTAAATCACCTAGAAATCACTTATAGGGGAAAAAAAAAGGTATGTATAGTTGTAGTATCATTTGTAGTTGTATTAACATTACTCCAATTCTTAATGGTGATATTACTGTCTTATTACTCTTTCCGCCTCGATCATTTGTTGTACTTGTAATCCAAGAAATTTACACTCCATACTACTCCGTATTTGATACTCCTATTTCACTATGTTAATTGTTTATCGATGTATTTGTTGTCTTATTGTAACTTTATATTTATTATTTAAATAATGGATATAACAGGTACAGTATTATAAATGTCCAGTAAGTCTCCATTGTGACGGAAATATCTATCACAGATCGGGGACATGTCAAGTAATACACTCGGGTACTTAAATGCAAACTTAAGAAGTGACGACTTATTTATCTTTATCAATTCCAAATGGATATTATTTGACCCGTTACAAGGTTATGACAGATATTCTCGTCACAAATAAGAATTTGCCATAAATGTCCGAATTCTATGTAATACGGAGTACATCTTTTTCTCCCGTTGGCAAAAAAATAAAATAAAAAAAATAACGTGTTAATCGCTTTTTTTTTATCGAAAATGTCTATTCAACGTACCTCGTCTTAACCATTGGGCTCGGTATATCTTCGATAATAAGTTGAATTATTGTGATCAAAATGTGCAAGCCAGTTAGCCAAGATTTGGGCCGACTTTTTCCTAGCTTAACCAGTCCCATTTGGTCCAATGGCCTCGGTTTCTCGGTCCGGTCCCTATTGAATCAAAATCCAAGCTAGTTAGCCAATATAATGAATACTCCGTATATGGTAATTCGAGCCCATTAAGAGATCCTTCCTCCGTCTCGTTCATTTGTTGTCTTTGATTAAAATATTCCTCACAACGAATATAAAATGCAAACAAATGAACAAAACGGAGTAAGTAGCTCAATGTAAATGTATTTGTGTTTATACCATGTTAATTTTAGTTTTCAGGACCTAATACTCCGTACAACTACTTTATAATGACAGACAAATGTCGTGTTTTTATAAAATACTTTGGGTTACAGCCAATAAACAATGAGATGATGTGAAAACACAATACGAACTCGACACGAAATGAACGGGTGTACCCTTTTATGTAAGTTGGTCGACACAAGATGCAATTGGGTTGGGTTGGGTTGGGTTTGGTTTGGGTTGAGGTCTCAAAACACAAAGGCAACACAAATAACTTACGGAGTATTTATTAAGTCATTTTTATCGTTTGTCATATAAAAATATACGTATTTATATTTTGTAAATATAAACCTGAAAAGAAAACACGACACAAAAATAACGGGACTCATTTATGGCAAATTCTTGGTTGTAGCAACACTATCTGTCGTAACCCTTAGGACAGGTAATAAGTACACACCAAATCACATGGCAAGTGACAAATGCTCGGTCTCTATTACTCCGTAATACAATGTAGTCCTACCTCCGTTCCAATCAATTCCATACATTTGCATTTTCACACTTACCAATACACGTTTTTTTTTTGTCCGTATCTTTAGTTACATATTTCTAAAAATTACAGAGTATAAAAATTTGATATTCATATTGCATTCGATTAGACAATTTAATCAAGATTTCACGGGATTATATTCTTCTCACGAACGGAGCGAGTAACATTTGATCCCGTTACAAGGTTTATGACAAGATACATGAGACTGAACCGGGTTGAGTTTCAGCCCAAACCCTCAACATATAAATGCATAATACTCCGTATCCATTTACGTTAGTACTAGAGGTGATCATGGACCGGGTTGGGCCGGGTTTGGACCGGGCTTCACCATAAAATTACAGCCCATCTAGCGGGTCGGGTCGGGCCGGGCCCCCCAAACTGGCCAATTTGTAAGGCCCAAGCCCAACCCATTCTGGCTTTTTCGGGCTTGCGGGCTTTTCGGGCCCAATCGGGTCACAACGATTGTTCGGGATTAAGTTAATTTTTTTTTACGTCACCTTAAAAAAAATATTTATTACCACAAATTAACCGACATTTAATCGAGTGTTTTGCTCGCAGTCGACCCGACTAATAAACAAACCTTTTTTTACTAAAACTTACTCGAAATTAATCAGACGACTAGAGTACATAATGATATATTAATACTCCGTTTTGGTGTTGGACAATTTTTCGTATTATTATGCGTCACACTAACATATCACAGTACAAATACACACACGCGCACACGCACACATATATACGGTATTAGTGTCCGTGTATAATAACTATGAACACATAAAAAAACATAAACTTCCATACAAAAATTGCACGACTTTTTTTTGTTAAAAAAAATTGTGATAAAAAACACATGAATTTCCACATAAAAAAAGTTTAAAAGTTTAAAAACATAAATCATGTTAATTTTTTTTTTAAAATTCGGCCCGGACCGGGCCAAAATTCGGGCTTTAAGGTCGGCCCATACTCGACCCAAAATTTGTATCGAGCTAAGATCGGGTCGAGTTTCGGGCTGTTTTGGGCCAACACGATGGCCCAAGCCCTTGAAAAATTCGGGCCGGGTCGGGTTGGGCCGTCGGGCTTGGGCCATTTGATCAGCTCTAGTCAGTACTAGGAGTAGTCAACCCCGGTTTGGGTTACCATGGCGGAAAGTTTCCTGGTTGTTTCCTACTTCCCGATTCTTCTCGACTTCTACCTTCTCCTATAAAAGCCGAGGGTCAATCATAATCATAATCATAATAATAAATTACTCTAATTCAAACACCTCACACAAAACCCTCATTTTTGCGCTCAATCCCTAATTTTGGTAAGTAATCGACATTCCCCTTTTCGTACTTTACTCAATCTAATCAATCATGTTCATCAATGAATTACCTACTTGTTTGTTTGTTTTTTTGTTGTTTTTTGTTTTACCCAAATTTGAGACGGTTTCACAGTACGATTATTGTGAGAACGGTTACCATAGGGCCCAGATTAGTAAGTTACCCTCTTTAGGAGGGTAACGGTGTCGCGGAATCGCCCTTGACTCGGCTGGCGGGCGATTATGGCGGCGATGATGTATATTTTTTAACGTCTTTCGTAGATATTACTCGGATATCATGTATTGTCTATTTTGATTGATTTGATCACTGTATCTGGCGGTAATTTCCCTTGTTTGGATAACAAAGTGAGGACGGAGAGATTTGGAGGGATGAGAAATTGGATCCCTTAATTTCCGTCTAACAACTCCAATTATTTCGGAAAATTTTGAAGGGTTTAGGGTTTAGGGTTTAGGGTTTGATGTGATAGGGGTGGTGCTGTGGAGCCCATCTTACTCCCTTCTCAATAACTTAGCTGCTAAGTTATGAGTCTGGAAATTAAGATTTCGGGGTACAAATTTAATAGTAGTTAGACAATGGAAACATTAAGCTTTGTCGAAAAAAGATGGAATGAGGTCTCTAATACCGTGATGATGGTCTTCAAATCCCGCTAGTTGATAGGCTAGCTGAAGGCAATCCATATTGATCGTGACATGGAGATACCCTATCTCCTTAGCTCATTTTGGTACATTGCACGTATAAGTTTGTGCGTTTTTTTTTTAATGAATTTGATTTTTTATTGCCTTTGTGAGTTGTGGACTTGTGGCCGCGGGAGAAGGGTAAAAATCAATCGACATGATGTGTCTCCTTGATTGTGAGTTTTACACTGATGTTCGAGTAACAACTACGGATGCCTCATTCTAGATTCCCCTCAAATTCCACCCTATTTCACATTTGACTAGAGCTGTTCATGTGAGCTCTTGAACTTGTATTTTGTTTATGGTTTGGGGCTGTTAATGCGGATATTTGTTTCCATGTACACATCTAATGAGTCCTATCATGTACTCCCTCTTATTCCCCCTTTTTCTTCCCCTTTCTTTTGGGCACGGAAATTAGGAAACGAGTAAAGAATTGATTAAGGTTAAGAAAAAGTGGGGTATAAATTGGAAAGATAATGGGTTTGTGTGTAAAAGAAAGAATAAAGAATGGAAGAAAGAATAAAGAATTGATTTAAAGTACAACCCAAAAAGGAAAGATCGAGGAAAATAGAAACTCGGAGGGAGTATCTCATTGTAGGAGTTCAAATTGTTTTTTTGACATATTGGTGTTCATTTTAAGTTGTGCACCTCTTTTTCCTGAAAATATGTACACTTCGTTTGTTTCTTGTGCAGAAACATCTGCATGAGGCCGAGCGCTGTGTTCTGGAAGGTACTGGTGATCTTAGCCATCTTACAAGAGAGAGATTCACATGGTGATAATTTATGGAAACACAGTAATAAAACTGAGATTCTAAGTGCCTCATATATGGAGATGTTTGGAAGAAGCAAGAAGAGAAAACGAGGCTATGAGTTGTGCACTTGGAATGCTCATTCTCGTGAGGACAAGGAAGGCTTTCCCCAATCCAAAAGACATGTCTGTGTAGATTATGGCTTGGGAGTCTGGGAGCAGAACTTGGCTTTTGAAAGATGCATTGATACTATGGTTGGCCATGACCGTGAGAGTAAGGATGATTTGTCTTCAGTGTGTGATGTAGGTCATGGATCAGTTGATCAGGGTCCAAGCCGCGGTAAGCATATACCGGTTAACAAATTGATTGGCCAAGGAACTGTGGAGATGCAACTTCAGCATCTGTTATTGGACCCAAATGCTGAGAGGGTTGCAATTCAAGGGACTAAGGGAATTGGTAAGACCACCTTGATGAAGCATATGCATAACTATGCACTAAATTTGGTTGGGACGTATGATTATGTCTTTTGGGTCACATGCCCTCCTCTGTGTAGCATCGAGGGTTTACAAGATTATGTTGCCATGGCAGTAAAATGTGATCTCTCTAGCATTCATGATACGACATTAAGGGCAAAAAAGCTATTTGAGACACTTGTAAGTCGTGGAAGAACTGTGATATTCCTAGATGCTGTTTCTGCAGCAAATATCAGTTATATCACTCGTGAATGCATAGGTATTCCATTTTCTTCTCAAGGAAGTTCCTGCAAAATTGTGATTACCACTAGCCGCCCTTTGGCTTGTGGATTGCTGAATAGTTTTCAAACTGTTCAAGTCGATCCTCTTTCTGAAAAAGAGGCACTTGGTTTGTTCATGATTGAAGCAGGAATAGATTTTGGACAAATTTCTCAGCTGAATGATGTCCCTAAGTTACTTTCTGAAAAATGCCGTGGAGTGCCGCGTGTTATTGTAGAAACAGCTACATGTATGCGTGGCATTGTTGATGTCCATGAATGGAGACATAGGGTTAATTTGGGGATTAGAAATGAAGTCTCGTCTGAGGTTCTAATTACTGAGCTTGGATGTGATGGTAGATACTAGATAGTGTAGATAAACTGTAGTTAAGAGAGCATTTATTGGATTTCACTTCAGGAATTTGAAAAATACTTCGGATAAAATAGAGCAGATTGTTCAAAATTCCGTAGATATCAGTTTGGAGGTACCACCATAAAGCTAATGTTGGTCATTTGTTGCCCTGTTTTTTCCCGGAGTACTCCTATGTCCGATGTGTCACCCAACGTACTTACAGAACCTAAAGGCTTGGGAGGCCCCTTTCTAATAGAAGGTAAAGCTGCCTTTTGGCTTTTAGGGAATCTTATACTTGTTTGAGAAGAAATCCACTAGTCTTTTCATAAAAAAGGGGCTTCGTTTGGCCATTTAGATCGGCATTTCCTGCTGAAGGGAAAGCCTCCATGGTACTCTTGAAGGGTAGGGAAATATGTTGCCCCGTGTTGAATGATTTTCCCTGAGTTTGTTACAAGCACTTGTCATGTCTTTTTTTTTGTATCTGAAAAAGGTTGTACTCCCTCCATACCAAAGAGATCTTCCCATTTGATTATTAAATTCCTGATATTTGAATAAAAATGGGAAGATGTTTTTGGTACGGAGGGAGTACATTATTTTGTGTAAATAATCTAGTTCACATTGTCGCGGTTACATATTTGTTGGCTGTTTGTTCTGTTGTGCAAGTGGCAACTGATGGTTTTCTATGTGCTCGGCTAAAAATCTACCGTTACTAGGATCTGCTGGATACTTGCTTTTGTTCTTGTTCTTGTTCTTGTTTGTTAAGTCAAAAGTAAATCGAGTTATGAACCTCTTATTTCTCAATTTGATAGAATCAAGTCTAAATGTATGATAATAATTAGAAGAGGCCTGACTATGCTCTACACAATCTACTGCCCTTTTAACATAGTACGTATTTTTTTTTTTGTAGATTTCTCGTACTCTATTTCCGAATTTGATGCCGAATTTGACACATTCCTCAACTCTGATCCCATTCAGATTGTTTCATTTGACTTTGGAGATCAACTAATGTGAACTTTGATTGTGTAGGTTTTGATATTTTGAGTTATCATTTTTCATATCATCTTTTTTGAACTGTCGTGGCAATGGGATATTGTAAGAAAATATCAGTTAATATTGACTTTGTTTGACTATCGAAATATGAATGGGTCAGTATTAAAGGGAGGAATGTAGTAGAATTTACTATTTAGTGCTAGAGGAGAGAATTCGGATAGTTTGGGGTGCTCGAGGACCTGTGATGAAATAGGCGCTCAATTATCTCTTTACAAGGGTGGCCCGTTATCTACAAATCTACGATATAGATCCCTTACACTTAATTTTGTTATGAAAATCTCAAGTGGGTGTATGATAGTTGGAGCGAGCAGTCCTGGTTCGGAATGGTTAAATTTATCATCTCCATATTTCTTTTGATCATAGTCTTAAACAGATTCTGGATTTTGAAGATCAATTGGTTACATAGAAGAATCCGTATCACGTAGAATTCAAAGGTAAGATCCCATTACTTGCATGAGTTTGCTTCATTTGTACAGTATCTTTTTTCCCCTTCAAGCTATGATATTGATTCAATTATCATATCGGCTCTTTCAAATACAACCTCTTTGTGATTTAATTAGCTTCCGTTCACCTTGGCACTAATCTGTGGGACTTGGATAACACCGACCTGCAAAATCGTACTTGAGTTTTGTATTACACAGGAATGTTGCCTTTTCTGTGCCTCCTTAATCGGACAACTGCAGATGGTTTGGACAATAAGTGCGTCTTGCTTACGAGTCTCATTTTGACAATTTGTGGCAGATCTTGGGAAACGTTGTTTCATGGTTGCAGGCTTGCAGCCACTGAATGTAACCCTATTGAGGATCACATATGAATGTTTTTTCTCAGCTTTTTTTTAGTACATCAGTAGATTCATACTTCCCCCATCGTGACAACTTGTCATTATGCCCCCTACGCATTTAGGAATACTTGCTAACTGAATTTTTTACTTTCCCACATGCTGATCGCAAACATATTTCTTGAATGCAGAAGCGTATTTTGTTGTCGATTTGCGTGAAGAGGGTTATCCGAATGGGTTCAATCTCACTTTTGTTGCCGCTGGTATGTTCTCTATATTACTCCTAAGTTTCCATTCACAGCAAATACATTACGGAGTATATGTTAATGTAAGTTGGGTATTTAACCCAGTCGGTAAACTGATTTCTGCTGGAAAATTACATAGCCACCGTCTATTTGAGCGACTTTCAAGCACCTACATTATTCCTTGGAGCATTTGCAGGTGGCATTTGCAGGTGTGTAATGTGCATGCAGTAATACCGAGACTAAAAAGACTAACCGTTAATCACATCTAGGTTATTAGTGTAACTACATTTGTTTGAGGCGGTTCAATATCTGCTTGGTTAAACGTTTGCTTAGTTACAGGACCGATAGAGAATGTCACGTAAAAGCTTACAGTAAACTCAAGGGAGCATGTGCACGAATCCTGACTTGGTTATATGACTTGTATGCTTATTTGATATCTACCAGATGCATGATTGATGAAGTGCTTGTGTAGTTGTGTTGTTTCAGGGCGTTGTCGGTTCGATGTTGGTGGTGAAATTGAGTAATTTATTAAAATGGGGCAAACATTAGAAAACGGAGGGAGTATGTGTTTTTTTTTTTTTTTTTTTTGCGTGTGAATTGTGATTGGTGTGGAGAAATTTTACTTTCATTCAATTCATGATTAATTGGTTTGTTGCATAATATTATTGGAGCAACCTTGTAATGTTTTTAGTCCTACGAAGCGTGCACTTAGTGTTACTCCGTATTACAACAAAGGGCATGGAGGATTCGAAGCTGGACCTATTGTTCAGAGAACCTCGTCTTAATCACTAGACTAACCCATTTGATTTACTGGATTCGAATCCGAATAAAATCAAATGGTTTAGGGAAGAAGTCATAGTCATGCGCGTTTGCTGGTGTGTTATATGTGGGGACTGAGGACTGTGTTTCTGTGGTTCTGGACGTCTCTTGCAAAGCAAGCCCCCTCTGGGTAACAATGACATGCTAGGATTAGGTCGTCTCATGTGTGAGACTGTCTCACCCTATAATTTGGGATTATTTAGACTCGACACAGATTACTTCATTCGAATAACTTGGTCTTTGTCACTTTATCTAACGTGACTTTTGGTTCGTTGGATTCGAATGTTCATGATAACGAACCAATATCTCTAAAAAAAAGTGAGTAGTCTGACCTAATTTCTTATAAATCCGAAAGGACTTGAATCGAACCTGCTATTATCTTACTCCTCCGAGTTTCTAACATTGATACCTAAATGTACTTAAAGAGGAATACGTGTCAATGATAGGAACTTGGAAGGAGTATTTCCCGCCTGATCACCTAATTCACGAAATTGGAAGTTTCCTTATACAGAGGGATTTGGACTTGTTGGTCTAACATGATGCAAATTCCTCTACCAAAACAAATTATCCATAACGACACTTTTTTGCAACCTTCCTAAAACAAAAACAAACAAACAAAAAAATTTAACGGATATATTCGTCATAAATTTAAAATGGTATCAAATAATATTCACGGGTCAAATACTACTTATTTAGTGAGCCGAACACGAAACATTCTTCACGAGAAAAAGTAATATTTCTGTTTTTTTCTTTCCAAATAAGTAAATACTTAACCGTTACTCCCTCCGTCCATAATTTATCGCCCCATCTCATTATGCACAGAAAATAAGAAAAGTGTATATAATGTTAAAGAAATGATGGTGGGCCACAATTAATGGGTAATATATTAATTAATTAAATGTAGGTTAAGTGTAGTATTGAAAGTGAGGATGGTGGGCCACAAGGATAGCTGGGTAAAAAATGGTAGGATGAAAAAGGAATGTGAGGAAATGGGACAATAAATAATAACCTACCCAAAAAGAAAAGCGAGACGATAAATTATGGACGGAGGGAGTATAAAATTATATTAGATACAAAGTACTACTCCCTCCGATTACCTATGTTCTTCCCTATTTCCTTTTTGGGTTGAGTTTGATTTTCTTCCCTCTTTCCATTTAAGGAAAGTTTTACCTCTTTATTAATTAATATAATATTCATCTCTCCTACTTTTTCACCAAACTTTTTCTCATTTAATTAATATAATATTCTTTCTCCTACTTTTTCATTCTACTTTTTCCCATTTAATTAATATAATATTTCTCTCACTTACTTTTTCATTCCACCCCATTATTCTACTAATATAATTACTCCCTCCTTATTTTCTTCCCCAAAAAGAAAGGGGAAGAACACAGGTAATCGGAGGGAGTATTATTTAACTAGTCAACCATTATAACGGATATATACGGTCAGATGGGTAACTTACTCAGTAGAGAAAAAGATCTACTCGTAATATGACCGGATCAACTCCATCACTCATTCCGAGTCTTCTTTCCACCGCTTCTCTTACGGAATCTGGAATTTCCAATTAAAATCCCCAATTCCCCCCTCAATTGATTCCGCCATTATTGTGCAGCTTCACTACCTACAACGCCAGAGTAGCCACAACATCATAATATCCTCCTAATCTCCTACTCCAGATTCCGTCTATGTTCATCCACACATTACCGTTATTTTAATATTATTATTTTATTGTTTTATTAATATTTTATTGTCGGAGGAGGAGGAGGAATGACCGGAAGTGGCCCGTCGTCGCAGAGCCGGTGCGTTCGAGACGTACTCTGCGACGCCGGTGCCGGTGCTGCCGCAGGTAACGACGTCGTTTTGGTTTTGGTTTTGATTTTGGGGTTCAGTGATGTGTTAGGGTTTGAATTTGGTATGGAATTGTGAGCTTAATTTGATTTGATTTTGTTAGGTTCGATTGCGGCGACGTTTGTGTGTCCGTTAGATGTGATAAAGACTAGATTGCAGGTTCATGGAGCACCGATAGGTTCGGGTTCTTCCGTTAAAGGTTTGTTTTTCTGGTAATTGAGTGCTCGATTGTTAAAGTTATTGTTTTTTTGATGGAATTGTGTGTATGCTAATGCTGCGAAGATTGAATCAATTGGAATTGTTTTTTTCCGATTTCGGAGATTTATTTTGGGGTTTTTGTGCTCAGTGTTTGTGAATTTTCGATGAGATAGTAGTTTACCATGTGATAATTCATAGAGGGTTCGAAGTTTATCAGTCTCCGGAGTGTGTGTAGGCGAAAACAGCGATTGAAATGGCTGTTAATTGAATTCTCAGGTTGAGAATGACTGCTAAACCCATGTAATCACATGTGTCCCACATGGAAAATGAGAGAAAGATGATCCACCTTATAAAGCAAGGGTTACTCCCTCTATTGCCAATTGGTTTTAGAGTGGAACCCTCTTGTCTTGTGAGTGGACTCTTCCCATCTCGGGTGTGGCCCAGGACCGTTATGTAATTTCACAGCTCACTTGTTAATATTATTGTTTTTTTTGGATGGAATTATATGTATCCTGCGGCGATTGAAAAGTAGTGATTGAGGAATGGATGTAGACATTAGTTGATTGAAAATTTGAAACCTGATTTCGTAGATTTATTTGGGGTTTTCAACTCAGTGCTTGTAAATTTTCGATGAGATAGTAGTTTACCATGTGATAATTCATAGAGGGTTTGAAATTTATCAGTCTTAGGAGTGTGTGTAAGCGAAAAAAAAATCTCATGATCGGCTCATGAATCTTATCAGGCAAAGCTTGTCCATTGTCAACTGATCAAACAAAAATGAAAGACCCTAGGTCAGTAATGTTTACTGACAAGCTTGTTTAGGTTTGATAAAAAAATCGTGTAAATCGTGAATACTATACGGTTTGGAGGCCTATTGTTAAGTTCGTGCATACTAAACCTAGCTGAATAAGCCGAGCGTGAATACTGAATAATCGGATTGATAGATGAACAAAGTCCTATTGTGAGTATCCTTGCTGTTTTACTTGCGTTCAAGCTGAATCTTGAGGCGTACTATTAGTTAATGAGTTACAGCTATACCTGCAACTTCACTCATATTGGTATATGCCACCCCGTATTTCTTCAAAACTCGGTATTCCATCTTAAAACCCTCGACTCTTTTTATCCTAAACTTTTTTGTTTTAAGGTAGTGATAACCGATAATGACACATAATGTTGATTTCTCTATTTGCTGTGCACTCATGAATTCACACTGGTCTTTCAGTCTTTTTGTTTTCTAGCGAATGATTTCATTAGTGTCTAGTGTGAAATATCGATCTACTCGTGTTGGTAAACTATTGGAGAATTGGAGATTGTTAATTTGATAGTATCTTGTAAAGCCAACTTATCTCTCGTCTAATAGTTAGCGCGCCATCTAACATATTTTTTTGCTTTGTGCGCCTTATTCTTTCATTTTGGTGTATATGTAAACAGGTAGTATTATTATCACAAGTTTGAAAGATATTATGAAAAGGGAAGGTTTTCGTGGCTTGTATCGTGGACTTTCACCTACATTATTGGCTTTACTTCCTAATTGGGCGGTAAGCAATTTCTCTGAAGTTAGTAAATTTGAACGAAATTGATAGAACAGCTGATCTCGGACTTTTCTTCTTAGCAATTTGCTCCTCTCCCCTTTCTCTTTTTTTTTTTTTTTTTTTTTTTTTTTTTTTTTTACTTTATTTATTTTTTCCGTGTATTTGCACCTTCAAAATTAACACTGAAGTTTTATCGATTAGCTTTAAATCCATCTCATTATATAGTAGGACACATTAATCTTCACTATCCACTCAACTATAGTGAAGTTTTTTTAGTAAAGTTATCATTGCCGTGGCGGATACTAATTGTATATTTGTTTGAACATACGTAGGTATACTTCGCAGTGTATGAGCATCTTAAAGGTGTACTTCGAATAGATGGTTTGTTTTCTTCACACTTCTTTTTTATTTACCATTTCTTACTAGCCATATACTCCATTTACGAACAAAATGTTGTTTTGTGAGCATATGTGCAGATACTGGTAATTGTCAGCTTACATTTGGTAGAAATATGATTGCGGCTGCTGGTGCTGGAGCTGCAACTGCCATAACAACGAATCCTCTGTGGGTTGTTAAGACCCGACTCCAAGTAAGTAAATGTTGAGTATAATTATGTTTAGTGTTGATGAATCTTTGGTGCATTAACTCGTTTTCCCATTCCCGTCCCTTCCCCTTCTATTTTTAGTGTTGATGAATCTTGTGATTGATCATTTGCTTTCTTCCTGTAGACCCAGGGAATGAGAACGGATGTAGTTCCATACAAAAGCATAGCTTCTGCCTTGAGAAGGATTACATATGAAGAAGGAAGACGAGGGTTGTACAGGTAAACAGTGTTCGATGCATACGAGTATCCGAATTATCACTTGTTTCAAGTTATCTTTTGGACTTCTGATCATATTTTTTTGTACTGTTTTGATCAGTTCTTACTTTACATTTTTTATTTAAAAAATCTACATTTGTTTGACTTTCTTAACATTGTATATTGACCAATTTACCGTGTTTTTCTTTTCTTTTCTCTTATGTTCATTATCGTGTTTCAAATGATAATTTCATGATAATATTTGTTGACTTTCTTAAATGATAATTTCATTATCGTGGAACTTTTTTGTACTTCCACCTTTCGTCAGATTGAAATATTATTTCGTGTATTATATTTCAAGTCTTCAGTTTCCAGAATTTATCTTTGGTATAGATGGCTTTTTGAGTCTCGTATACTTCCATGGAACTAATTTCAATCTTTTGTGCCTTCTCTATGTGCACTTTTGTAACACTGAAATATTATCTTCATACTTAAGATTAGAAGTTGTGGAAAGTTTTACTCCGTATTTTGTTTGATCAGCTTCATAGTCGGATGAAAATGGTTTTTTCTCTTCTTGTCATGTACAGTGGGCTTATGCCTTCGTTGGCGGGAGTAAGTCATGTTGCCATTCAATTTCCCGCATATGAAAAAATCAAGTTCTTCTTAGCAGAAAGAGGTATCGTGAATATTTCCTTTGAAGCCATTTTTTTTATTCTCCACATGCTATTGTAAATAGGTTCTGGTGCTGATTTTGTGCAATATCTATTCTGCAGAACATACGACGGTTGACAAGCTTACTCCAGGAAACTTAGCAATAGCTTCTTCATTGTCGAAAATAGTGGCGTCTATAATGACATACCCTCACGAGGTTTCTTTTGAATGATAATACAAACATCCCTTATACTACCTCCATCCCAATTTTGCTGCCCTCCTTTGACTTTGGTATCAGTTATTGTCGAAAAATTTTAAACCCGAGTTGACATAGTTTGACCTACAAAGTCGGAGGACAATACAAATGTTGTCTTAACTTTCTATTTGTCATCAGGTTGTCCGTTCAAGGCTTCAGGAACAAGGCCATGCTCGAACCCAGGAAATGCGTTACTCCGGTGTATTTGATTGTGTGAGGAAGGTCTTCCAAGCCGAGGGGCTTTCGGGATTTTATCGTGGATGTGCAACTAATCTAATGCGAACTGTTCCTTCAGCCGTCATTACCTTTACTAGCTACGAGATGATTCATAGATTTTTTACGCAGGCAGTCTCCCCTGCGTCAACAACACCACATTCTCGGTCTAATTTCGATGATCACAGCGAGCCTCTAAAGAATAATACCACAAGCGTGCAATAAAGGTCAGTTTTCTGGACGACAGTGACTGATAGGGATGAAAAAAATCAGAAATTTATTACGCAAAGGCGGAATAAAGTCGTTTTATTTTTCAAGCATTTGATTCGAACAGTTTTCTTTCGGTGTTTCCTAAGTTTTGGGGAAATTTTTCAATGGGGGTCGCGGCTTGCATAACACTGTAAATGTTGAGCATACGATGAATGATGATGACGAAATGAAGGGAGTGTAAGTTAATTGGGTAAAATTCACCACAGAATTTCAGTAACATTTGTTTATACTGAATTGAGGTGTACTGTACTCTGTTTATGTAACAATTTTGATATAGAGCCATTGTAATCGTTACGAGATCAGCTCGTCGTATTCAGATTTAATTAAGATTCAATATTTAATTTTCTTACGAAAACAGCTCGTTTTTAATGAGTTTCTAGCTCAATTCATGGTCGATTGTGGTTCGACATTGATTTTAATTTTATGATTACTCCTCCGTTTTGAGTATAATTTTACTACGAGTACTTCGTATATGTATTTTTATTAGTATCCATTTCATTCATTTTGTTGTTCGAAGAGCTTTCGAGTATATTGATGGTAAAACCAATTTTGGTTTATTTGACCATTTTCCCTACCGCGAGGTAGCTAGAAAATTTGAGACAGATCTTAGGTAAAAAACACGCCATTAGCGTGATATCTGGTTGATAATCATACCATTATAACGTGCTATCGTAACATTTGGGATAACGAAAATAATAGATCAACACAATTTACACACATTTCTGGTGTAGTAATACCCGCTCCAATTAACTATCAAAGACAGTTTTACAAGTTGACATTCATTTGAGCTCAACCTCTTCGGTGAGTTAACTAACTTTGCTTTATACGACAAAAACCGTGTTTCTAGTTTCAACAGACAATCGTGGATCAAGAACAGCTCGAAACCGAATTTGCGAGCCACTAGAAACCAACGACGGTATTATCATCATCTGGTACTACCAATGCCTTACGGGAAAAAAAGAGTTCCCACAGTACTGAAAAAAACATGTTCCATGGTATGATTTTTCCCCTTTTCCCTACAAAATATACACCTTAACAAATTTCACTATTACCAGACCAATTGTTCCACCTGTTTCTTCAAGAAATCGACATGGCTACTTGGCTACACGGACTTGGTGTTTGTATAGAGGAAGGTGAAGAACAACTCGACGTCCTGTATACTTCGGATCAATTCAATAAACTGGTTCTCGCTTGGTTTAACGAGTATTTGCTGACTAACGTGTACTACTCGTGGCACGAGTTTGACCAATGGTGTCCCCGTAGAGCCTCCTGATGGTTGATTGAAAACATCTTTCACGAATGCATTCGCTACTGTTTTTAGTGATACTTCGACAACATTGGTAAATTCATCACTGCAGTAAATAAACAGGAACTCAGCATGCACAAACTTCACAGAAAATCAAATCTTTTGAAATGTAAACCTGCATACAAAAATCACTTCCTTACCTGGATAGAACTGCTTGTGTCTCCGTCATGAGTTGATCAAATTTGGGCGCATCAGACAGAATTAAATTGTCACTGCTCGAGGATGCAGAAAGGCCAGGATATCTAGCAACATATGGCATTAAGTAATCCACCCAAGGATGAGGCTTTCCCATGCTCATGAATGTCTCAAATATTTGCATAATAGTTTCATGAAGCGCCGAAGAATCAAATGTGTCGTTCAGCTGCTTGCTGCAATAAAACAGCATGAAACGGTTCAAATATATATTACAAAAACTGCATTCTTGATTGGGGAAAGGGAAATTATTGAATATGAAAGCTTGTATTATTGTCAAATAAAAAACAGAGAACTCAAGCTCTTGTTAATTCACATCTGATATATGCAAACAGGTTCAAGGTACTGCTCTTAGGGCCATGATCGAAGTAAGTACAAAGTACAAACCACTTTTGCTTGGCTAATCGGTTTAAGACAGACATTAGTTCACAACATATAAGCACCGCCAAACGTTCTCTTTTCTTGCTTATATTTCGTGTGGACATATTGTCGAGCCCTAAGGAACATCGTGTGCGATTTTCGGTCATTTTTATTTTGGACCCCAGAATCGTCGAAAAACGTGTATTATAACCTTCAATTTTGAGTCGTTCAGGTGGTCCGATAAAACCCGTTCCAATTTCTCTTGATTTTTGTACCACATGTCAGGGGTGGCTTCGCTAGGTTCCTTGTCCGATTTCGAGTCCAAACAATAAGTGCAAACCACTTTTGCTTGGCTAATCGGTTTAAGATAGACATTAGTTCACAACGTATAAGCTCCCCTAAACGTTCTCTTTTCTTGCTTGTACTTTGTGTGGACATATTGTCAAGCCTTAGGAACATCGTGTGCGATTTACGGCCGTTTTTATTTTGGACCCCAAAATCGTCGAAAAACGTGTATTATAACCTTCAATTTTGAGCCGTTCGGGTGGTCCGACAAAACCTATTCCAATTTCTCCAGATTTTTGTACCACATGTCCGAGGTGGCTTCCCTAGGTTCCTTGTCGATTTCGAGTCCAAACAATAAGTACAAACCACTTTTGCTTGCCTAATCGATTTAAGATAGACATTAGTTCACAACGTATAAGCATCCTCAAACGTTCTCTTTTGCTGCTTATATTTCGTGTGGACATATTGTCAAGCCTTAGGAACATCGTGGACGATTTTCGACCATTTTTATTTTGGACCCCAGAATCGTCGAAAAACGTGTATTATAACCTTCAATTTTGAGCCATTCTGGTGGTCCGACAAAACCTGTTCCAATTTCTCCTGAATTTTGTAAGACTTGTCCGAGGTGGGTTCCCTAGGTTCCTTCTCCGATTTCGAGTCCAAACAATAAGTATAAACCACTTTTGCTTAGCTAATCGGTTTAAGATAGACATTAGTTCACAACGTATAAGCATCCTCAAACGTTCTCTTTTGCTGCTTATATTTCGTGTGGACATATTGTCAAGCCTTAGGAACACCGTGTGGGATTTTCGGCCATTTTTATTTTGGACCCCATAATCGTCGGAAAACGTGTATTATAACCTTCAATTTTGAGCCGTTCGGGTGGTCCGACAAAACCTGTTCCAATTTCTCCTGATTTTTGTACCACATGTCCGAGGTGGCTTCCCTAAGTTCATGACCAATTTCGAGTCCAAACAATAAGTATAAACCACTTTTGCTTGGCTAATCGGTTTAAGATAGACATTAGTTCACAACGTATAAGCACCCCTAAACGTTCTCTTTTCCTGCTTATATTTTGTGTGGACATATTGTCAAGCCTCAGAAACACCGTGTGCGATTTTCGGCTATTTTTATTTTGGACCCAAAATCGTCGAAAAACGTGTATTATAACCTTCAATTTTGAGCCCTTCGGGTGGTCCGACAAAACTTGTTCCAATTTCTCCTGATTTTTGTACCACTTGTCTAGGGTGGCTTCCCTAGGTTCCTTGTCCGATTTCGAGTCCAAACAATAAGTATAAACCACTTTTGCTTGCCTAATCGGTTTAAGATAGACATTAGTTCACAACGTATAAGCACCCTCAAACGTTCTCTTTAGCTGCTTATATTTTGTGTGGACATATTGTCAAGCCTTAGGAACATCGTGGGCAATTTTCGACCATTTTTATTTTGGACCCCAGAATTGTCGAAAAACCTGTATTATAACCTTCAATTTTGAGCCGTTCGGGCGGTCCGACAAAACCTGTTCCAATTTCTCCTGATTTTTTTACCACATGTCCGAGGTGGCTTCCCTAGGTTCCTTGTCGATTTCGAGTCCAAACAATAAGTACAAACCACTTTTGCTTGCCTAATCGATTTAAGATAGATATTAGTTCACAACGTATAAGCATCCTCAAACGTTCTCTTTTGCTGCTTATATTTCGTGTGGACATATTGTCAAGCCTTAGGAACATCGTGGACGATTTTCGACCATTTTTATTTTGGACCCCAGAATCGTCGAAAAACGTGTATTATAACCTTCAATTTTGAGCCATTCTGGTGGTCCGACAAAACCTGTTCCAATTTCTCCTGAATTTTGTAAGACTTGTCCGAGGTGGGTTCCCTAGGTTCCTTCTCCGATTTCGAGTCCAAACAATAAGTATAAACCACTTTTGCTTAGCTAATCGGTTTAAGATAGACATTAGTACACAACGTATAAGCATCCTCAAACGTTCTCTTTTGTTGCTTATATTTCGTGTGGACATATTGTCAAGCCTTAGGAACACCGTGTGGGATTTTCGGCCATTTTTATTTTGGACCCCATAATCGTCGGAAAACGTGTATTATAACCTTCAATTTTGAGCCGTTCAGGTGGTCCGACAAAACCTGTTCCAATTTCTCCTGATTTTTGTACCACATGTCCGAGGTGGCTTCCCTAAGTTCCTTGCCCAATTTCGAGTCCAAACAATAAGTATAAACCACTTTTGCTTGGCTAATCGGTTTAAGATAGACATTAGTTCACAACGTATAAGCACCCCTAAACGTTCTTTTTCCTGCTTATATTTTGTGTGGACATATTGTCAAGCCTCAGGAACACCGTGTGCGATTTTCGGCTATTTTTATTTTGGACCCAAAATCGTCGAAAAACGTGTATTATAACCTTCAATTTAGAGCCATTCGGGTGGTCCGACAAAACTTGTTCCAATTTCTCCTGATTTTAGTACCACTTGTCTAGGGTGGCTTCCCTAGGTTCCTTGTCCGATTTCGAGTCCAAACAATTAGTATAAACCACTTTTGCTTGCCTAATCGGTTTAAGATAGACATTAGTTCACAACGTATAAGCACCCCTAAACGTTCTCTTTTCCTGCTTATATTTTGTGTGGACATATTGTCAAGCCTCAGGAACACCGTGTGCGATTTTCGGCTATTTTTATTTTGGACCCAAAATCGTCGAAAAACGTGTATTATAACCTTCAATTTTGAGCCATTCGGGTCGTCCGACAAAACGTGTTCCAATTTCTCCTGATTTTTGTACCACATGTCCGATGTGGCTTCCCTAGGTTCCTTGTCGATTTCGAGTCCAAACAATAAGTACAAACCACTTTTGCTTGCCTAATCGATTTAAGATGGACATTAGTTCACAACGTATAAGCATCCTCAAACGTTCTCTTTTGCTGCTTATATTTCGTGTGGACATATTGTCAAGCCTCGGGAACATCGTGGACGATTTTCGACCATTTTTATTTTGGACCCCAGAATCGTCGAAAAACGTGTATTATAACCTTCAATTTTGAGCCATTCTGGTGGTCAGACAAAACCTGTTCCAATTTCTCCTGAATTTTGTAAGACTTGTCGGAGGTGGGTTCCCTAGGTTCCTTCTCCGATTTCGAGTCCAAACAATAAGTATAAACCACTTTTGCTTAGCTAATCGGTTTAAGATAGACATTAGTTCACAACGTATAAGCATCCTCAAACGTTCTCTTTTGCTGCTTATATTTCGTGTGGACATATTGTCAAGCCTTAGGAACACCGTGTGGGATTTTCGGCCATTTTTATTTTGGACCCCATAATCGTCGGAAAACGTGTATTATAACCTTCAATTTTGAGCCGTTCAGGTGGTCCGACAAAACCTATTCCAATTTCTCCTGATTTTTGTACCACATGTCCGAGGTGGCTTCCCTAAGTTCCTTGCCCAATTTCGAGTCCAAACAATAAGTATAAACCACTTTTGCTTGGCTAATCGGTTTAAGATAGACATTAGTTCACAACGTATAAGCACCCCTAAACGTTCTCTTTTCCTGCTTATATTTTGTGTGGACATATTGTCAAGCCTCAGGAACACCGTGTGCGATTTTCGGCTATTTTTATTTTGGACCCAAAATCGTCGAAAAACGTGTATTATAACCTTCAATTTTGAGCCATTCGGGTGGTCCGACAAAACTTGTTCCAATTTCTCCTGATTTTTGTACCACATGTCCGAGGTGGCTTCCCTAGGTTCCTTGTCGATTTCGAGTCCAAACAATAAGTACAAACCACTTTTGCTTGCCTAATCGATTTAAGATGGACATTAGTTCACAACGTATAAGCATCCTCAAACGTTCTCTTTTGCTGCTTATATTTCGTGTGGACATATTGTCAAGCCTCGGGAACATCGTGGACGATTTTCGACCATTTTTATTTTGGACCCCAGAATCGTCGAAAAACGTGTATTATAACCTTCAATTTTGAGCCATTCTGGTGGTCAGACAAAACCTGTTCCAATTTCTCCTGAATTTTGTAAGACTTGTCGGAGGTGGGTTCCCTAGGTTCCTTCTCCGATTTCGAGTCCAAACAATAAGTATAAACCACTTTTGCTTAGCTAATCGGTTTAAGATAGACATTAGTTCACAACGTATAAGCATCCTCAAACGTTCTCTTTTGCTGCTTATATTTCGTGTGGACATATTGTCAAGCCTTAGGAACACCGTGTGGGATTTTCGGCCATTTTTATTTTGGACCCCATAATCGTCGGAAAACGTGTATTATAACCTTCAATTTTGAGCCGTTCAGGTGGTCCGACAAAACCTGTTCCAATTTCTCCTGATTTTTGTACCACATGTCCGAGGTGGCTTCCCTAAGTTCCTTGCCCAATTTCGAGTCCAAACAATAAGTATAAACCACTTTTGCTTGGCTAATCGGTTTAAGATAGACATTAGTTCACAACGTATAAGCACCCCAAAACGTTCTCTTTTCCTGCTTATATTTTGTGTGGACATATTGTCAAGCCTCAGGAACACCGTGTGCGATTTTCGGCTATTTTTATTTTGGACCCAAAATCGTCGAAAAACGTGTATTATAACCTTCAATTTTGAGCCATTCGGGTGGTCCGACAAAACTTGTTCCAATTTCTCCTGATTTTTGTACCACATGTCCGAGGTGGCTTCCCTAGGTTCCTTGTCGATTTCGAGTCCAAACAATAAGTACAAACCACTTTTGCTTGCCTAATCGATTTAAGATAGACATTAGTTCACAACGTATAAGCATCCTCAAACGTTCTCTTTTGCTGCTTATATTTCGTGTGGACATATTGTCAAGCCTCGGGAACATCGTGGACGATTTTCGACCATTTTTATTTTGGACCCCAGAATCGTCGAAAAACGTGTATTATATAACCTTCAATTTTGAGCCATTCTGGTGGTTAGACAAAACCTGTTCCAATTTCTCCTGAATTTTGTAAGACTTGTCGGAGGTGGGTTCCCTAGGTTCCTTCTCCGATTTCGAGTCCAAACAATAAGTATAAACCACTTTTGCTTAGCTAATCGGTTTAAGATAGACATTAGTTCACAACGTATAAGCATCCTCAAACGTTCTCTTTTGCTGCTTATATTTCGTGTGGACATATTGTCAAGCCTTAGGAACACCGTGTGGGATTTTCGGCCATTTTTATTTTGGACCCCATAATCGTCGGAAAACGTGTATTATAACCTTCAATTTTGAGCCGTTCAGGTGGTCCGACAAAACCTGTTCCAATTTCTCCTGATTTTTGTACCACATGTCCGAGGTGGCTTCCCTAAGTTCCTTGCCCAATTTCGAGTCCAAACAATAAGTATAAACCACTTTTGCTTGGCTAATCGGTTTAAGATAGACATTAGTTCACAACGTATAAGCACCCCTAAACGTTCTCTTTTCCTGCTTATATTTTGTGTGGACATATTGTCAAGCCTCAGGAACACCGTGTGCGATTTTCGGCTATTTTTATTTTGGACCCAAAATCGTCGAAAAACGTGTATTATAACCTTCAATTTTGAGCCATTCGGGTGGTCCGACAAAACTTGTTCCAATTTCTCCTGATTTTTGTACCACATGTCCGAGGTGGCTTCCCTAGGTTCCTTGTCGATTTCGAGTCCAAACAATAAGTACAAACCACTTTTGCTTGCCTAATCGATTTAAGATAGACATTAGTTCACAACGTATAAGCATCCTCAAACGTTCTCTTTTGCTGCTTATATTTCGTGTGGACATATTGTCAAGCCTCGGGAACATCGTGGACGATTTTCGACCATTTTTATTTTGGACCCCAGAATCGTCGAAAAACGTGTATTATATAACCTTCAATTTTGAGCCATTCTGGTGGTTAGACAAAACCTGTTCCAATTTCTCCTGAATTTTGTAAGACTTGTCGGAGGTGGGTTCCCTAGGTTCCTTCTCCGATTTCGAGTCCAAACAATAAGTATAAACCACTTTTGCTTAGCTAATCGGTTTAAGATAGACATTAGTTCACAACGTATAAGCATCCTCAAACGTTCTCTTTTGCTGCTTATATTTCGTGTGGACATATTGTCAAGCCTTAGGAACACCGTGTGGGATTTTCGGCCATTTTTATTTTGGACCCCATAATCGTCGGAAAACGTGTATTATAACCTTCAATTTTGAGCCGTTCAGGTGGTCCGACAAAACCTGTTCCAATTTCTCCTGATTTTTGTACCACATGTCCGAGGTGGCTTCCCTAAGTTCCTTGCCCAATTTCGAGTCCAAACAATAAGTATAAACCACTTTTGCTTGGCTAATCGGTTTAAGATAGACATTAGTTCACAACGTATAAGCACCCCTAAACGTTCTCTTTTCCTGCTTATATTTTGTGTGGACATATTGTCAAGCCTCAGGAACACCGTGTGCGATTTTCGGCTATTTTTATTTTGGACCCAAAATCGGCGAAAAACGTGTATTATATATAACCTTCAATTTTGAGCCATTCGGGTGGTCCGACAAAACTTGTTCCAATTTCTCCTGATTTTTGTACCACATGTCCGAGGTGGCTTCCCTAGGTTCCTTGTCGATTTCGAGTCCAAACAATAAGTACAAACCACTTTTGCTTGCCTAATCGATTTAAGATAGACATTAGTTCACAACGTATAAGCATCCTCAAACGTTCTCTTTTGCTGCTTATATTTCGTGTGGACATATTGTCAAGCCTCGGGAACATCGTGGACGATTTTCGACCATTTTTATTTTGGACCCCAGAATCGTCGAAAAACGTGTATTATATAACCTTCAATTTTGAGCCATTCTGGTGGTCAGACAAAACCTGTTCCAATTTCTCCTGAATTTTGTAAGACTTGTCGGAGGTGGGTTCCCTAGGTTCCTTCTCCGATTTCGAGTCCAAACAATAAGTATAAACCACTTTTGCTTAGCTAATCGGTTTAAGATAGACATTAGTTCACAACGTATAAGCATCCTCAAACGTTCTCTTTTGCTGCTTATATTTCGTGTGGACATATTGTCAAGCCTTAGGAACACCGTGTGGGATTTTCGGCCATTTTTATTTTGGACCCATAATCGTCGGAAAACGTGTATTATAACCTTCAATTTTGAGCCGTTCGGGTGGTCCGACAAAACCTGTTCCAATTTCTCCTGATTTTTGTACCACATGTCCGAGGTGGCTTCCCTAAGTTCCTTGACCAATTTCGAGTCCAAACAATAAGTATAAACCACTTTTGCTTGGCTAATCGGTTTAAGATAGACATTAGTTCACAACGTATAAGCACCCCAAAACGTTCTCTTTTCCTGCTTATATTTTGTGTGGACATATTGTCAAGCCTCAGGAACACCGTGTGCGATTTTCGGCTATTTTTATTTTGGACCCAAAATCGTCGAAAAACGTGTATTATAACCTTCAATTTTGAGCCATTCGGGTGGTCCGACAAAACTTGTTCCAATTTCTCCTGATTTTTGTACCACTTGTCTAGGGTGGCTTCCCTAGGTTCCTTGTCCGATTTCGAGTCCAAACAATAAGTATAAACCACTTTTGCTTGCCTAATCGGTTTAAGATAGACATTAGTTCACAACGTATAAGCACCCCTAAACGTTCTCTTTTCTAGCTTATATTTTGTGTGGACATATTGTCAAGCTATAGGAACATTGTGTGCGATTTTCGGCCATTTTTATTTTGGACCCCAGAATTGTCGGAAAACGTGTATTATTATAACCTTCAATTTTGAGCCGTTCGGGTGGTCCGACAAAACCTGTTCCAATTTCTCCTGAATTTTGTAAGACTTGTCGGAGGTGGGTTCCCTAGGTTCCTTCTCCGATTTCGAGTCCAAACAATAAGTATAAACCACTTTTGCTTAGCTAATCGGTTTAAGATAGACATTAGTTCACAACGTATAAGCATCCTCAAACGTTCTCTTTTGCTGCTTATATTTCGTGTGGACATATTGTCAAGCCTTAGGAACACCGTGTGGGATTTTCGGCCATTTTTATTTTGGACCCCATAATCGTCGGAAAACGTGTATTATAACCTTCAATTTTGAGCCGTTCGGGTGGTCCGACAAAACCTGTTCCAATTTCTCCTGATTTTTGTACCACATGTCCGAGGTGGCTTCCCTAAGTTCCTTGACCAATTTCGAGTCCAAACAATAAGTATAAACCACTTTTGCTTGGCTAATCGGTTTAAGATAGACATTAGTTCACAACGTATAAGCACCCCTAAACGTTCTCTTTTCCTGCTTATATTTTGTGTGGACATATTGTAAAGCCTCAGGAACACCGTGTGCGATTTTCGGCTATTTTTATTTTGGACCCAAAATCGTCGAAAAACGTGTATTATAACCTTCAATTTTGAGCCATTCGGGTGGTCCGACAAAACTTGTTCCAATTTCTCCTGATTTTTGTACCACATGTCCGAGGTGGCTTCCCTAGGTTCCTTGTCGATTTCGAGTCCAAACAATAAGTACAAACCACTTTTGCTTGCCTAATCGATTTAAGATAGACATTAGTTCACAACGTATAAGCATCCTCAAACGTTCTCTTTTGCTGCTTATATTTCGTGTGGACATATTGTCAAGCCTTGGGAACATCGTGGACGATTTTCGACCATTTTTATTTTGGACCCCAGAATCGTCGAAAAACGTGTATTATAACCTTCAATTTTGAGCCATTCAGGTGGTCCGACAAAACCTGTTCCAATTTCTCCTGAATTTTGTAAGACTTGTCTGAGGTGGGTTCCCTAGGTTCCTTCTCCGATTTCGAGTCCAAACAATAAGTATAAACCACTTTTGCTTAGCTAATCGGTTTAAGATAGACATTAGTTCACAACGTATAAACATCCTCAAACGTTCTCTTTTGCTGCTTATATTTCGTGTGGACATATTGTCAAGCCTTAGGAACACCGTGTGGGATTTTCGGCCATTTTTATTTTGGACCCCATAATCGTCGGAAAACGTGTATTATAACCTTCAATTTTGAGCCGTTCGGGTGGTTCGACAAAACCTGTTCCAATTTCTCCTGATTTTTGTACCACATGTCCGAGGTGGCTTCCCTAAGTTCATGACCAATTTCGAGTCCAAACAATAAGTATAAACCACTTTTGCTTGGCTAATCGGTTTAAGATAGACATTAGTTCACAACGTATAAGCACCCCTAAACGTTCTCTTTTCCTGCTTATATTTTGTGTGGACATATTGTCAAGCCTCAGGAACACCGTGTGCGATTTTCGGCTATTTTTATTTTGGACCCAAAATCGTCGAAAAACGTGTATTTTAACCTTCAATTTTGAGCCATTCGGGTGGTCCGACAAAACTTGTTCCAATTTCTCCTGATTTTTGTACCACTTGTCTAGGGTGGCTTCCCTAGGTTCCTTGTCCGATTTCGAGTCCAAACAATAAGTATAAACCACTTTTGCTTGCCTAATCGGTTTAAGATAGACATTAGTTCACAACGTATAAGCACCCCTAAACGTTCTCTTTTCTAGCTTATATTTTGTGTGGACATATTGTCAAGCTATAGGAACATTGTGTGCGATTTTCGGCCATTTTTATTTTGGACCCCAGAATTGTCGGAAAACGTGTATTATTATAACCTTCAATTTTGAGCCGTTCGGGTGGTCCGACAAAACCTGTTCCAATTTCTCCCGATTTTTGTACCACTTGTCTGAGGTGGGTTCCCTAGGTTCCTTGTCCGATTTCTAGTCCAAACAATAAGTATAAACCACTTTTGCTTGGCTAATCGGGTTAAGATAGACATTAGTTCACAACGTATAAGCACCCCTAAACGTTCTCTTTTCTTGCTTATATTTTGTGTGAACATATTGTCAAGCTTTAGGAACATCGTGTGCGATTTTCGGCCGTTTTTATTTTGGACCCCAGAATCGTCGAAAAACGTGTATTATAACCTTCAATTTTGAGCCGTTTGGGTGGTCCGACAAAACCTGTTCCAATTTCTCCAGATTTTTGTACCACTTGACTGCGGTGACTTCCCTAGGTTCCCTGTCGATTTCGAGTCCAAACAATAAGTACAAACCACTTTTGCTTGGCTAATCGGTTTAAGATAGACATTAGTTCACAGCGTATAAGCATCCTCAAACGTTCTCTTTTGCTGCTTATATTTCGTGTGGACATATTGTCAAGCTTTAGGAACATCGTGGGCGATTTTGACCATTTTTATTTTGGACCCCAGAATCGTCGAAAAACGTGTATTATAACCTTCGATTAAGTCGTTCGGGTGGTCCGACAAAACCCGTTCTAATTCTTTAGATTTTTGTACTATGTGATCAAGGAGTACCTCACAAATTAACGGGCAAATTCTACTGGAAAACAATTAAGCATGCAGTTTTATATGACACAAAATGTTGGCCGACAAAGAATATTCATGTGCAAAAGATGAATGTGGCAGAAATGTGTATGTTAAGATGGATGTGTAGGAATACAAGAAAGTATCCACTTAGAAATGAGGTGATTGGAGAGAAAGACGAGAGGCCCCTACAAAGGATAAACGGATGGATTATCGTTTAAGGTGATTTGGGCATGTGAGATGGTGGCCGATTGATGCGCTAATAAGGAAAGTCGAAGGATGGAGAGGGCATGGGTTGGTGCGAGATGGAAGAGGACCTAAACAAACTTGGATAAGCGTGATTGAGAACTATATGAACTTTCTTGGCAATAGAGAATTTATGGCGTTGGATACAACGACGTGGACGAAGAGGATTAGGATGGCCGAAGATATTTGAGGACTTTCCTTTAATTTATTTTATTTTATTCTTATTTTTTTCACAACTATCTTTCCTATTAATATTTTAACTTGCTAATTTTTTCTTCTTTAACTTGGAGCTTGTAACCCTTTCAACTTACTATATTGTTGTTCTATCAACACGGCTATATTGCAAAATATGATTAATAGGACATTAGATGGGATAGAAAACTCACATTTGCAGTATTTCCACAGCCGCAGCTTCCATATTGGTTATCAAAGTGGGCAAACCCTGCCTAACAAGAAAGTCAGCCCCGGTTAAGAATTTTTGTTCATCGTCTTCATCAATGGAATTTGCTTCTTCCTGCATGTACAGATGACATTTTTTTTTATTACTTAGCATGGCAGTGGACCCATGAAAGGCAGTTAATATTAACGATGGTGACCATGTTTTATCAAGATACTGAAGGCCTACTTCGCACGCCTTAAAATAGTTTTGAGGCGATTATCAAACAGATTTCATATATACAAAAATTGGTTAGTTGAGCAAAAACACTCCAGGACAAAGAAAGCACACATATAATGCGTAAAAGAGCAACTTATTAATCAAAACAAAACACACGCTTCATATATAAACATGATATTGCATAACTTGAGACACAACTACTCCGTATAAGACAAGTGAACAGGCAGTGAATATACTCATAACTAAACAGGTGACACAACTTAAACTGCTTTACTAGGCGACTAACCATCCTCCGTTTTCCTCTGCTGCTACAAATAGATGCAAGCTTCGTATATAAACATGATATTGCATAACTTGAGACACAACTACTCCGTATAAGACAAGTGAACTGGCAGTGAATATACTCATAACTAAACAGGTGACACAACTTAAACTGCTTTACTAGGCGACTAACCATCCTCCGTTTTCCTCTGCTGCTACAAATAGATGCAAGTAAACATAGCATTCATAAAACATAACTTAGTCAGCAGACTCAGCACATGTAGCCATATTTGAATACAGGCAAACATGAGTTCAGAGTTCAGACTAGACCTTTCTAGACAAAGTGACCGTCTTTTACTAGCATGCAGTACGAAAGCCTCGTAAAAAGCAGAGTCAATAGAGACACGGTATGCTATAGAATAGATGATAAGTAGAATCAAGGTCATACCAAGTTATCTTTGGGATCACATGTTTACCCCACATTTAAGTCCCACATTTAAGTCACAATGGGATAGAACCTTTGCACTGCTTTGATAATTTGCTAGTATCTACTTCTTAGGAGAGATACAAACTGCCCTACGCGATCTTGGTTTATAATAGTTATTTTTGAGGGATGCCTAGAGCAAAGGTTCACATCTAGCATCTAAATTCTTAATTTATCTATTTTATTCTCCAAAACAAGCTTATATATGAAAAGAAGTACACAGATTCAGTGTCACTCATAAGAGACAAATCCAGTTTCCATACCAGAAGCGGAGTACAATGAAGAACACGTAAAAGCAAAGACCACCTTTAACTATTAATCGTGCTGTGACATAATTAATGCAAAAGTATAAACTATCCTAACACGAAACGTTAGCGAAAATGGTTATCCATTTCTTGATCTTAACTCCAACCGGCTGAGTCTCGAAAGTTGACAAAATAGGCTGAGCTCGATGAGTCAAATTAATTTTTGGCGAATCCATAACAGTAAGACTATCGTCTGTTTCTGAAACATCGTGTACAGCTTCACAATTGTCAAGTAACATCAGCAAATATGGTCTCCGGCAAACTCAGACATCACTAGAGTAAAGTTTTTGCTAGTATAGGATACAGAAATCAGTAGATGCCCAAAACACAAAATTTGACTTGCTCAAACTCCAACACAAACATTGACTAATCTATCTAAAATAAGAAGCATAGGAGCACCAGACAAGAAATGGAGAGGTGGGAAGTATGAACGGATGGAGGGAGGGTAACTTCCTACCAAGTCTTTCCTATAAGGTGTAAGCAAAGGATGGCCTCAATAATTTGATTTATATATGCAAATCGAAAAGCACACTGAAAGCAATAGGCTAACATGTGCATGCACAATTTGACAGGAAACATGGAACACAAATGTAGCAACAAACTACAAATGAAAATTCAGAATCTTACAAAAAAGGGCGAGGTTTCACGAGAGCTTGCAATATCAACGTATAATCGTCTTCCTAGTATGTTCACTTGCACCCTGACAAATAAGCTTAGCAAAGTGACCGACCACATTGACAACGCCATTTTTGTGAAACCTGAAAAAAACAACAATTCAATTCATATATAAGATCTCCTAGACTCCTACACACTAAAGTGGAAACAACATATGCAATATGCCAAAGACAACATACTAAGTACTTTGAGTCTATCCCACAATTCAAGCTTCTCCGGACGCGTCAAAGTATCTTTCCCTTGCTTCAGCCTCTCCGTCAACACAGCAACATCCAACTCTTCATTTAACCTCCTGCTCAAGTATTGCATAGCATGAGGCAACGTGGCAGAGTCCGTTATCCTTTGAATGCTCTCGAAATGCCGTTGCAAACTACCAAACCCAAAACACCACGACACATAATTAGAACAAATACACAAGCAAATTCCCAAAACTTTCGTCAAAATATTATCAGAATTTATCTTAACTGAGCCTTAATCTTCTCATCATTCTCCCGGTCACGAGCAAGTTGTCGATTCAATTCGTGAAGTCGGCGATTGTGGGCATCATACAGTCTATATACAGCATACCCACTTCCCACTACTCCTAATGTTACAAAAATCTTCTTCTTGTGCCTTCTCCAAAAGCCCCTTCTCAACCAAATACGAACCCAAATCAATTTTACGCAATCAAATCATACCCTAATCATGATTTCAAGAGTACATAACTACATAACACCAAACCCAAGCTCATTTAACTCGTGTTACATATGATAATCAAAGATAATATGCAATTATGCAGTAAATCCAAGTTGCGAGGCGATAATTAATGAGAATATGCAGTGATTTTTACCCAATTAGCATAAACATCCAACCCAAAAAAAAAGACGAAAATTAGTCCTAGAAGATACTAATTAGAGAAAACCAACAATAAGGTAAGACAATACGATAGAATACTGCAATTACAGCAAAAAAAAACAGTGAGAACTAACCTCAACGAAATCATCGTTAGAATGCTATCGAGATTGATAGGTCATTTTAAGCTTTGAAACCCAGAAAACCCTAACGAAATCAAACAAATACGCGCCAAAACAGCAAACCCCTCTCTTACTCTAAAACAAAATAGATCAATCACTGATCGTAGTGGTTACAATTGATTTTGGGGGTTGAATGTAAAACCCTAATCTGGGTAGTTATTGAAGTTAACTGAACGAGTATACCGAAATGTGTGTTTCCTTTTTTTAATTTATTTTTGTTTTCTTGTTTATAACGAAATACGGAGTCCAAATGTACAAAACTCAATAGTACGGAGCATTCGATTAGTTTAGGGTCCCGTGAAAAAATACGGTTTAGTTACATCTTTCGTGTTAGCTGTATAAGTTACGATTGTGGATTTTAGTTATTTTTTTTTTTGTTAATCGAATAGCGCACTTAGTCGCATTACAATATAGGGGAAGAGATTCGAACCTAAAACCTACGATTGTGGATTTTAGTCGCGACTTAGTTATGGACGGGTGGCAAAGACTTTGTTTGATTCATCGTCAACAAGGTCAATAAGCGATTGTTGAGATGGAAGGCAAGATACGATGTCACGACTAATTCGTGCTTACTTCGAGTGTTTGTGCATAGTCACACGGTAACCCGAGTGAAACTCATGACCCTTAGACGAGCTAGTGGAACGCTAAGTCAATTAATTATTCAAACCGATTCTAAAATCGTGGCAACTTGACGAGGAAAGAGAATTTTCTTTCGATGACTCAGTCACACATGGTCAAACTTTGTAATCTCTTATTCCAAGTATGACTGGATAGTGAGTCTAATGCACGTGTTTTAGGGAGCAAATGGGTGTGCGGATTGACTGACGAACCGATGGGTTAACCAACATGATCAGCTGAGCATTTATTTTCATTTTCTTTTAGTTTGTCCGATCCGCTTCTACTTTACTAACAAAAAGTTAACGCTATAAACAAATATCGCTTACACTTTGTAAAAAGTATTGAATCCGTATTTCGCTACACAACAACATCATCAAAATTTACTTCAATTTACGTTAAATTATTTCTCTCCTTAAAGTAACACAAATCTCTAACATACCGAAATTAGTTACTCATATATTTAACTTAATTAAAGTCTCATAATCTTAACTCATACCACATATATTTACCTAATTACTACGGGTACAAAATCTTTACAAACAAAGTAACATGATCATAATAATCATAAACATTAATCATTTAAGTTATAAAATTATTTCCTCCATAACGTTTCTTCTCTTCCCATAATAAAAACCGTTTTTGTAGTTTATATGTTAATTAAAACAAATAATCCCACAGATATTATCACGATAATATCACGATAAATTGAATTATTAAGTCATATTTACTGTACTTCACAGAATCGTTATGATTGTTACCGCACTTTAGAAAAACCGTAATAAAATCCAAGTATAAACAATTTTTTACTCTTCACGTTCTATGAATTTTAGGATTTTTTTGGATTGCCTAATTTTCAAGAAATCCTTGCTTAAAAAAAAAATTGAACTTGCAAAGTCAATTATACAAAGAGGAATTAGGGTTTATCAAGTGCAGAGCAACAATGGCGGAAGAAAACGGGAAATCAATTTCAATTTCGAACTCAAATCGGCAGCCATTGAAGCTCTACAACACGATGACGAAGAAGAAGGAAGTGTTCAAACCAAAAGTTGAGAATAAAGTTGGGATGTATGTGTGTGGCGTTACTGCGTATGATTTCAGTCACATCGGCCATGCTCGAGCTTACGTTTCCTTCGATGTTCTTTATCGGTAACTGTTTATTGTTTGAATTATACTAAATTTCGAGTTTAATGTGATTTGATTGGAGTATAAATGTAGTTATGATTTAGTTGAATTCAATTGAATGTTGGGTAATTTAATCACTGCGATTCATAAGATTTTCACTGTTGGAATTATGATCTGAATCGTATTCTGTGTGAATTGAGATTTCATTCTAATTAGAGTGAGCTGTAATTCTTTGAAATTCGATTCGATATCAGTAAATGTATAGATTCCATGGTTGATTTCTGGTGTTATTCGATTACAAAGGCGGTGTGATTCCTCCGATGATACCAAAGTTATCCCTTTTAGTTGTGCATTACAAAGGCGAGTACTGGCTTTGCATTTTGGATTGTCATAACTACTCATTCACCGTCACCAGGGCGCATCATCCTAATCCCTAACACCATATTATACTTATACATCCACAAGAATAAGAACTGAAACTAATTGAAAATCAGTGTAGAGAGAGAGAGAGGAAACAACTCTTATACATACCTGAAGAAGAAGAAGGAATGAATGAATATGAATCTAGATTCTAGAGCAGCGTGTTTTGTGGTTTGCTAAAATGGAGTATGTATGTATCATGTATGTATGCTCTTGTTTCAAAGTAGTTGAACGTTGGTTGGTTTGGGCGAATTTGAAATGCTAACTCACAGTTGGATCTTCCCCTTCACTTCATTCAAATTGCATCCTCCCTCCGCGCTTTCACTTCTTTTGAATCGAAAGTCAAATGGTGAGATTTTGATCGCGAAAAAAGTCAAATGGGAAGATACTTTGGATTTGGAGGATGCCCATATTTTCGTTCCTATTGTGTGCCATTAAGGCTTTCATTTGAGAAAGAACGATATGATCGAATGCTGTTACTTGTCTCGTCATGCTGTTATTGGTTTATTTTTCTGTACCAGCAATTAGTTGCAAGGATCTTGCTTATCTCTTATCTTGAAGACTTGAGCTTTAACTTTGCAGGTTATTGAAGTATTTGGGCTATGAAGTCACTTATGTTCGAAATTTCACTGATGTTGATGACAAGGTTTGTAGTAAGCTGCTTTTAGTAATCGGCATTTATTGATGACAATGGTGGAATGCAAAGCTATATGTTTAATTTTCTCCTAACAGAATGCAATTCCTCGATAAGAGTCTAATCTGTTGGCTTTGTCTACTGATCATTACTACTTACAGTCCGTATTTATTATTTACTCAAACGTCTTCCCTTTAGACTGCAGCTTTGTTGACACCAATCTTGTTTCTGGTTTTGACGGCTTCCCTATTGCTTCTCTTGTCTGAAACACTTTAGATAATTAACAGAGCCAATGAGCTTAAAGAGAAGAATCCGGAGGACCCACTGAGTGAGCCATTGAAATTAAGTGATCATTATTGCAAAGAGTTTTTGAAGGATATGGATGATTTACAGTGCCTATCTCCTACTATTCAGCCACGTGTTTCTGATCACATAGAAGAGATTATTGAGATGATACAAGAGGTAAGAGTTGTGCTTGCTCAGTTATATCTTCTGAATGTTGCAACAGGAATATGCGTGTGGTTTCCTATAAATTATGTTACTATTTGTTAAATATTTGCATTCATCACTTTCCTTTCTAGTAAACTAGTCTGATCCCATAATCACATCGCTTGGAATAATCTTCAAGCTAATTTGGAAGAGTGGACTTCATAGAATTTCGACACAGCTGTGCTTGAACTCTATATCAATCCTAGGGATTTCTTTGAATGACCACCCTTTTTTTCATCTGCAGCTTATTAAAAAGGACTGTGCATATTCCCTTGATGATGGAGATGTATATTTCTCTGTTGACAACTTCAAAAGATATGGTTTATTATCTAACCGGAATCTTGAGGACAATAGGCCTGGTGAACGAGTGTCTGTGGATCATAGAAAGCGAAATTATGCAGATTTTGCTTTGTGGAAGGTATGCAGGGCTCCTTTGCATTTTGGACTCTTTATCCTTGATTCTTTTTTCATGTTACCTGACATGCCATGTTATGCAGTCTGCAAAGCCTGGTGAAATATTTTGGCCGAGTCCATGGGGAAACGGAAGACCTGGATGGCACATAGAATGCAGTGCAATGAGTGCTAAGTATTTGACCCACTCTTTTGATATCCATGGTGGTGGAATTGATCTGATCTTTCCCCATCATGAAAATGAGCTAGCACAGAGTTGTGCTGCATGTGAAGAGGCACACATTGGTTACTGGGTGCATAATGGGTTTGTGAATATTAATGGCGAGAAAATGTCTAAATCGACGGGAAATTACTTTACTATCCGCGAGGTTGGTAATGAAATTTTATAACCTGTTTTCTTTAACTGGCTATTACTGATTTGTTGCTGGAATTGCCTGCTTTCTTCTGATTTGTGGTTTTCTTTGTATCCTAGGTGACTAAGCGATACCATCCTCTCGCGCTGAGGTATTTCTTACTGAGCATGAAGTACGATTCTCCTGTCAATTTTTCATTGCCTCAAACAGACCTTGCATCTGATGCAGTCTTTCGTATTTATCAGGCAAGTTCTGTCCTCTAGTTTCTTTGTTTTGGCATTGGTATTTGTAATAGTCCATACAGTGACGTGTATCCTAGTTACTTCTGGCAATTGTAATTTCCTTTTGAATTATGGGATTCTAATCTGAACGAGATTATACGGAGTCTAATAGTGAGTTGTATGATCTTTGTGTTAGTGCTTGCCAATTTGCCATCAATAGAGACGGTCTCTTTAACTGATGTCTTTTTCAAGCTTATTTATCTTATTTGTTTTTGCTTTTCCAGACATTGCAAGATTGCAGTGACGCTATAAGGTCACTTCAAGAGGATGCAAATGAAAAGGCTAAAGCTAGCCACAAAAAAACCGACCAGCCGTCTGAATCAGAGAAGCTGAAGGCAGATTTTGAGAGCAAAATGCTTGATGACTTGCACGCATCTGATGTATTGAAGGGCAGTCTCCAAGATGCGTTAAGATTCATAAACACTGAACTTAACGGGCTGAAGGTATGTGATCCCTAGACATTGTTCTAGTCTCCCTAATTTTTGGAAGATTAAAAGGAACAAAATACATATAATTGAGCACTTGATGAACGACAATTTTTTTTAAAATGATAATAGAAGAAGCAAAAACAAAAGAAGTTGTTAGCTCTTCAGTCACTTTCGGATATGGAGGCAGCAATCAAAAACGTTTTGGATGTGCTTGGACTGGCGTCTGCTGCACCTTACTCTGAGGTACTATCTTGGCCATGTCTGACATTTGAGATTTTCCTCAACCGTTGCACTTATTAGTGGCATGATAATCGGACAATGCGATTCTGTATATAATTCTCATTTTTGCTCATCATCGTTTGTCTGGCAGGTTCTACAGCAGTTGAAGGAAAAGGCATTGATAAGAGCCGAAATGAGCGAAGAGGAAGTATCAGGCATGATTGAAGAAAGAGCAACGGCAAGGAAGACCAAAGATTTTGCAAAAAGCGATCAAATTAGGAGCGAGTTGATCGGGAAGGGTATCAGCCTGATGGATCTGCCAACAGGTACGACTTGGAGGCCATGCGTCCCTGAAGGAAAAGACTAGCCTTCACAGACGCCTTATTGCACCACCACCACTACACTCGATTATATAAACTGAATGAAATTTACACAAGCAAACTTTTTGCCGATTTTTACACCATTTTTCTTGCGGTCAGGCCTCTTTTGCTCCCTTTGTAATCGTAGTTGAAAATGATCCCGGAATCAGTTTACGACTGCAAGGAACGTCTAATATATCTTTTGTTACCGCAAAATCTTTGTACACTACTTGAATCAGGCCGCGGGCATGGCATGGTCCGACCTGACCTGCAGTTGACCGACCCACTTACGTAGTTATTAAAGCTGATCATGGTTCGGGTTTGGGCCGGGCTGGGCCTAGTATAACAGGTGGCTTGGTGCTCCTTAGAAGCAACCAGTTGAGACTGTAGAGAACTCTTTCAAGCAGGAAAACGTGATCAAATCAAACAATAATTCTATTGAGTTCAGTCAATTCACACTATCTCTTCTGACAGTGAAAGGGTTATTATTATTATTATGATAATTTTTATAAATTAACATCCGGGTCAGGTCGGGTTAGGCGGTGTCAATTCAAGTTAATGGTCAAATTCGGGTTTACAATTCGGATGTCACTTTGGATTTAAGTTGAATTATTCGGACTGAGTCATTCGGGTCGAGTCAATTTTGTCAAGTCTACTAACCGAGTAACCGGGTGAATGTGACAAAAAGCATTTTGATTCTATAGACGACTTTGAGGAAGAAAAGTAGCTACGGAGTACATACATGCCTACATTTACTATCACTTGCATTATTGCTGCCTTTTAAATCTTGAAGCACAGTTGCCATCACTTCCACACTTATTAATTGACTTCTCTTCAACATGGACTTGACCTCGTGCTAGACCGGTTCAAATCTCATGACTCTTGAGTCTTGATTAACTGACTCTCGGCCTCTCGGGAGCCTAAAAGAGGTCGGGCCGGACCAAGTTAGCTAGCTGATGCTTAACCCGAACTTGGTCCGAAACTTTTTGTGTGGGTCCGTCCAACTAACTTTATAGGACCCAAGTCTGGCGCGGGTAAATTAGGCTGACCAAATCAAGACTAGCAAGGCGGTTAGGCTAGGCTAGGCCGACTCTTTTGTCTATAGCAACGGTGTAATAGGGACCGGAGACGTCTTCAGCCGTCTAATCGACTAATAAATCAGTCTACTATGGTTCAATATTTTCCACAAAAGACGTGCACTTTTTATCTTTGTGCAATAGCTACCATCATTAGTTCATTACTATTACTATTACTAGGAGTAGGAAGTGCGTGACTCCCCCCTATCGATCCATCCATCGTCAACTTACCCATCTTCATATCACGTCGACGTCGGTAATGCTCTGGATTCCAATCACTAGCCACCCTTCTTCTACTTTTTCCGAAATTCCTTCCAAAATTGTCGGTAATGAGACGGTAAGACGGTTTCACGTGTAAAACGATCTGGTTTTGCAAAAAGACCAAGTCGTCCTATGTATTATGACGATTTTAAATGAGTAAAAATTGTCATTTCGATTTGTCGATTTGTTATCAATCTTGCATGGATTGGGATCGATTCAAAGGCAACAAATTAATTAAAACGTCATTTATACACATTTACATAACTTTACACATTTATATCGTACATATATTACACCCGTGCTACACCTAGACAACAAAGTCGATATCGAACCCACGGAAAATATGATTTTTTTTTTCAGTAGTTAACTACGTTTGAGATCCCGTCACAAAAAAAAAGATAACTAATGAAAAAGACAGAGTAACATCCATCCATCTATCCATCATGTTACTTCACTTTTTGAAGTGCCACATCAACTCATCCATGTCCCAAAGACTATTATCCTCTGCCACATCATCACCCAACCAATGGTGTCCGGCCACATGGGATCCAGAAAACGGGATATCCGATGCTGACGTGGACGCCAAGTCCATGTCATACCCACAACTATGTGTAGAGTAAAATTCATTCATGGATGAACTTCCATATGCAGGGGAAACACAAACATCGACATCAGTACTGGTAGTAGTAGTCGTAGTTGTTGTTGTGTTATTTTCCGGAATTTCAGGGAAACTCGAGGTTGAAGTAGTCGTAGTCGTAGTAGTAGTAGTAGTACGAGTATCTCGTAAATTATCAGGTGATGAAGAATTCGCTGTGTTCTGTTCGATTTTTTCGACTAGTATAGGCATGTAATAGCATCTGATTGCATCTATGAAGCTTTGACTGTTGGATTCCATGTTAAGTTGCTTTGCTTGCTTTTGAACTCGAGTTCTCCAATAGTTCTTTATCTCGTTGTCAGTTCTTCCTGGCAGATGTGACGCTATTTTCGACCACCTATGTATACATTTAATCATAAATAAAATGTTGATATATACTCCGTACATAACTTCTTTTCATCGATATTATATTGTGTTTCCTGAACCTACTTTAAGTATCGTAAAAAGGAAAAATGAGGGATGATTAATGACAATACATCTATGATTCTGTCGATAGGACGTCCATGCAGCAAAAGCATGGACGTCCTAGCACGATACTCAAAATTCAATATTGAGTTCCTGACACCATTCTAGACCGCTCTCCAAGGACATGCAAATATTGAATTTGCCATCAACCTTAAAACGAGTCAAATATTGACACACGGTGCTGACAAAGACAAAACATTTGACATTTTCAAGAGACGAGAGAGTACCTGTTACCCCACTTAGAATGGAGGTCAAGGATCAAAAGCTGCTCTTGAGGAGTAAGATTTCCTCTCTTAATATCGGGTTTCAAGTAATTAAGCCACCTTAATCTACAACTCTTCCCTGTTCTTCTCAACCCTGCACTTTCCAAAAAAAAAAAACACTTTCGGGTTATAAAAATCAGGCTGACTTTGACTCAACGGTTATTTTCAACTTTCAACTTTCTTTTAGTGATATCGACCCATTTACTATAATAATATTCATGTACCCGGTGAGGTCAGTTTTGTAAGGTCTAAGCCCAAGCCCTAAGTGGTAAGAGGTAAGAGCTGAGGAGGTCGGGGTTCGATTCTCATACCTGCGGATTTGGCGAGGAGGTTCCAACGACCTTCACCGTGACATGCAACATAATGAATGAGCAAAGTGTCTTCTTCAAGTGTCCATGGTCCTCTCCTTAATTCTTGATCATGATCTTGATCTACTTGATAATCATGATTTTGTACTTCATTAGATTGATCACATAATTCCTGCTTTATTTCAATCTCTGTTTTCATCTCTATCTATTCAATTTCTCACACTTTTAGGGGTGTTTTTGCTTTAAATTAAGGACTTAATTAAAAGAGTCCCTCAAATTATGGGATACTCTGATCTCATACCAACCACTTCAACCCCTTATATATATAGTCCCTCAAACTTACGAGTATAAGAAGACACGGTATTTCAATAACGTTGTTAATGAAGATAATGGTCTAATCACAAATTTCTTGTCTGGGATGGAGCTAGATATCTGTCGCGAGTTTATAAATGGTGAAATAAACAACGTAAGGCTGGAAAGAAAGAACACTACTTTATCATTTTCTATCTGAATTAAAAATATTTGACCGATTATAATATTACGACAGATATTTACGTAATAATCGTAGGCTAATAAGGGGATTAAGGCGTAAGTAGCTCGGTCGTGGACCCAAGAATGTTAAATCACATCCTCGTTTTTCCACCGTCCCTCTAACGCTGGACGCTAGTAATACAAGCTTGACGCCAAGTCATTCTAGTCAACGAGTTATTATGACAGACGATTTCTCAATACGGTTAAGAATAGATCTGATAATTACTTTTGATAACGTGTAATTTTGTATTATGTGTCACATTAACTAGTATCCCGTGTAGTACATGCAATAATAATGAAAGGTGATTACCTAGGTTTAATAATTTACAGGATTGTTCATGTGTTCTATCGTTATATATAACGGGTCGAACTTTATCAGTTAACGATAAAGTATTGTGTCTATGGAATACAGAGTAAGATCAATACTGAATAACCCGTTACAATGTTATGATAGATATTTCCGAGCTACAAGGAAAAATGATTCCCAACATCTCACTTTTCACCATTTTCTAGTGTTAACCCACATACTAATTCTACATGCAAATGCAAAACAGGCGTCTTTGACTGCACAATTTACCAAATCATGCATCACTTAAACTATAGTAGCAGTAGCAGTAAATGTATTTATTACAGTAACAACGTGTGTTTCTTGGGTTAGTTTACCAGGGCGGCATTCTTAAACCCATGCATGCTTATGCTTACAAACTCACTTTCTAAATATTTTATTAATTATGGTACAATCGAAGTGTCTTATACTAGTTGTTATGACGGACCTATTGTAAATAATAGATTTCAAATTCGAATCTACATCATCTCTATTATAATGGGACTAAGTACATTACATATACGCAGTAGCACGCTTGTTTGCTTTTTCATCAGTTACCATATAGGAAATGCAAATGCTTTAATAATTTGTCTTCGACATTAACTATCTTAATAATTATTATTTAATCGTTTTGACTTTTAAGAATACGATAACAATTTTGTTATAAGGGAGACTAACTAAAGAATTAAAGGTGACCTTAATTAGATAGTGAGTAGTGACATTTAGGGGGTGTTTGGTTATCGGCGGATCCGCCAAAAAAGAGTATATTTGGATGGATTAACATGTTTGACCACGAAATCCGTCAATATAGGTGTTTGGTAAACAATAGTTTGAAATGTCATATTCGAATCCAATCCGCCAATTTGCAATATGCTGCTAGTAGGAGCATATTCTCCTAGCAGATTGTAATTTCATTTTTTTTACCTTCTTACCCCGTTACCAATCAAATCCTACCAATCAATTAATTAAACTATGCCCTCTTTTGTCATTTTACAAATCAATTAATCAATCCGCTAATCTATAACAGCTAATTACCAAACACTATTAAAACAGTTCTGCTAATTAAATCTGCTGGTCAAAACTGTCATTGATTCTGCTAGTCAAATCTGCTTATGCCAATATCAATCCGATGTTTACCAAACAGGACCTTAGTTTTTTTTTGAGAGAAAGAGTTGGGGATGGACCCTAATTTCTGTCCTTATTATCTAATTTTCGCAATTCGAATAATTCTAAAATTGTCGCCTAGATATGGAACTTGTACCATGTATGTTATTAACACCGTACTCGATCGTTTATGCTACTTGTCCCAATTGATAAACCCCAAGTATATACTATAATGCGGGGGACTATCCACGTAATGGGGCAAAAAATAATGTTCGGAGAGGATATAAATTTATAATCTAGTCGATATAATCATAGATTTTGATAAAATTTAAACCTCGAAATCATCTGTATACTAGACTTTATACTAGAATCATCCGTGTATGTTACAATAATTTTACAATACTAAATAGATAGAGTAGTAGTTGACATGTCCGTAATTGATACTCCGTATATCGTAGTTGATTATTGGAATTTTGCAAAGTCGACAAGTGTGGCATTAGGTTCATCTCGAATAATATCATCTAAAATCGATTTGTAAGGCTCAAACTCGTTAAATGGTTAATATCGTAATCGATTTGAAATTTATTAGTGTAGTGTAATAACCTTACATTTAGAAACTTAATTCTTGCAATAATTACAATTAGGATTGATGAAGTGGGTTATTGAAGTAATTAAAAGCAGCCCCCAACCACATAAATTTGTGATTAGGGAAGTATTATTGTGTGCAATGAACATCAACATTATATCTTCAACCTTTTGTTATAAAATGATGATATTGATTGATATATAATATACCCCCTCCGATTTTTTATTATCTTCTCCTTTGGTTTTGGGAAGAAAATAAGGATGTAGGAATGTGTGGTTCAAAATAAAAGAAGGAAGAGAGAGAAATATGAGGGTGATTCTAGACCACATGTTGATGGTCCAAAATAGAAATAGGGAAAAAAGGGTGTTTTAGCCCAATAAAAAAATAGAGAAGATAATAAAAAATCAGAGGGAGAAGTATTGTTCTTAATGTAGACGAGTGGTGTATATATGTTGTACTAAAATCAGCATATTGTGGAACAATTAAACTAATTAGTAGTGTGATTTTTCTCATGATTTGACCTTCGATTGGATATCTTTCTGTCTTGATCATTTATTTATTTTTCATTTATATGTGATAATTATTTTAATTAAAGTTAAACAAATGACTGAAAAGGAGGAATATGTAATATGACGACATGGTTTCATTTTTTGCACTCTCTCGTATAATATGACGACCTTTGAACTCCGCATGCAAATGAAATGATACTCTGAAAACGTCATCTCAATCAGAATCTCAATACCTTGTATATTGTTAGTCTGTTATGATAGAAACTGACCTTAACGGTTTGTAAGAATCAGATTAATCGAAGGAGTATGTATGCAAAGAACCTATGCCTACCCTTTAAGTTGTATTTGGGAAACACAAAAACTTGTATGAGACCGTCTCACGATAATTTATCGTGAGACGGTTCATATAAGAGGTGGTTACCAAATTTGTAACCACCCCCCTATTTGCCCATGTGAGAGGTCTCATGATAAAATTATCGTGAGACGGTCTCACATGAGAGTTACTGTTTGGGAAAAGACATTATGGCTAGGAATATGTATTTTGGTCATATCAACTTATCTTGTGTAAACAAATTAATAAAAGGTGTTAATGAATGACATCTTATTCACTCTCAAATTGCACTAATCAACCTAGTTTGCACAATTGCACATGAAATTAACACTTTATACCAACAATCATAACTTTAACAACAATAATTGTTCTTTAATTTGTCAATGCAAAGGTGATGATGCAATTCTCTTAGAAAATATATAAGTGTTTGAATCTATGCCTTGAATCCGTTAATTGTCATTCTGAACTATCGTCTTTTCTATCTGTGAAAGTAGCTAACACGTTGATAAATCACGTAAATTTATATGTCATGTTTTCTTTACGTGTTAGGATCTTTATTGGCCCAATGATGTATGAAATAAAGGCCCAATGAGTAAACAAGGCCTAAGCTAAGGTCACATATATCCTACACAAGTCTAGTTTTACCCTTGGCCCATAGCTCATAATAATTTTTTGGGTTTTAAAAAATATTACTCGTATAGTCGTATGTATTATAGACGGAGCTAGATATTTTAAAAGGTAGACTCGTATTGTAGGGAACATTAACATAGACTAAAAGTTTTTTTTTTTTTTTTTTCCGCCAACTAAAGTAAGTATTGTAATAGATGTACCGTGTACGGTATATGAATATAAATTATTGCTTGTCCATGTCACATATTAAACATTTAAACACGTGAAAATAGTCATTAGACTGTATTATATTTCCGAATCTTAATACATTATCCTAATTATCTATTATAGATTTCCAAAAATGTTGTAAAAATTTCTTGGTTGATCTCAACTTCTGGTTAATATTGTCGTATGCACTAGAATGGAAATGAAGATTTGGTATAAGAAGAAGGTACATACACTTATGCCAACAAATAATAATGATTACGAAGTTCAAACCTGCAGCAATACGATTTTCTAACGTGTACACACGTTAATATGTTAATTAAATCAAAATTCACAAGAATAATATCGTCATATTTTTATGTCTAATGATAATAACTTTATGAATCTTGCTCTAATTAACATGTTAATACGAATCCAATGGATAAAACACGTTAAAAAAAAATCGATAATTACATATGTGTAATTCAATTTCCATAATTATATTGGTCCTAAGCTATAACTTGTTAGGGCAAATATGGACACATTGCCTTCACCAACTATTTCATTTTGTCGTTTACTTCTACTTAATTATATCCAAATCATTAATATTTTAAACACATTTTTAATTTAATTACTCGGTATATATTACGGACTTTTAGGGCTTTTGTGCTAGATTTCGAGAGTTCTATATAAATTTTCTTAACCTATCATATGATCGAATCTATAATATCTTTCGTATTATTATGCATAAGAGTATGGCGCATGCACGTAGGGGTTGGTTTCCCATGCATGCTCAAATCATACTCCTTGTACTTGTACTTTTCTACCTGAAGCGTTAACATAAATGAGCCACTAATTGTTCAATGTACTAATTAATTACTCGTACTAAATATTCATTGGACCGAAGATGTCTTAGCCTAGTGGTTAGGACTAGGTTCGAACCCCCCTCTCTTATATTGTAATGCGACTAAGTGCGCTCTTCGATGGACCAAAAAAAAAAAATATTCATTGGCGGATCTGATCTGGGCATAATATTCCAGGGTCCCCGGACACCAAAAAACGATTTTTTTTTTTTAACATATTTTGTTTAAATAATTTTCAAGCTAGAGATATTAATTTCACTTTTTTTTTTCTTCGTAAGATACTAATTTGGATCCCGAAATTAAAGTTTTTTTTTTTTTTTTTTTTCTGAAACATGCTCGATATAGTAAGAAAAAAATATAGTTGAAGGAGAGTATTAATTAAGTATAGTTATGAGTATATTTGAAAATAATGTAAAGTATAGTTAGGCTTTAGAAATGAGTATAGCAAGCTTGCAAGTCACTCATTCCTTTACTATTACTTGGAATTTAGTGGAATAGGGTATAAAAACAAAGGCTTGTTCAAACTACAATGAATGAGTTATAGGGTTATGAAATGGTAAAGTTTATTCTTCAAACCTTACCTAACTAAACACGCATATCATAAGTGAAACGCAAATTTTTGTCTGTGATGAAGATAATATTATCGATCAGAAATATGATTACATACATCTGACAACCTTCTAAATCTGACAAGTGAAATTACTGATCGATCGATCGATCAATCGATCACTCTTCAAGCCAACCAGCTTAATTAATGTTTTGATTGAAACGATTCACCATCCATAATAACTCGAATCTTCTCGAACTAGTAGTTGTATGGACTACATTTCAATAAGGATACAAACATATTGTTGGCTTGTAGATAAAATTTGAGACTAAAATTAGATGCACACTTGAGTACATGCATTTTGATTATTCTAGCTAGATAGACAACTTTGTATGGACAATTAAATTAATTAATTAAAACCAAACATTATTATTGTATTATTATAATAAAAGGAATACGATAAATACATCTCCTAATAACTACTACATATGAAGAATTAAAAGAACGATATTAAATGATTAATTAAATAGAGCGGTATTAAAATAAGTACGTAATTTGGAATCTAGTGGAATTCTTTTTCTTGCATTACTTTGATGTATCTTAAAATTGAATAGAAATCTAGAAATAGGAACCCTAGTATATATAGCTAAATACGAGCTAATATAATGCATTTTGGGGAACACATCATGACCATTATTTGGATATTAGGTCAATGTTACGGTATGTTACGGAATTTGTGTGTATTATTTGTAGACAATTTTGTCTACTTTGACGTTAATATAGTGACGTTACCTCAATCTCATTTTAAAAACACACAAAATTATTAAAATAAATTAACGGTATGGTCATATATACTCGTCCTACTTAAAAAATACGAGTATACACTAATACGAATAATTAAATATCGTAACTAACTTTGAAATTCAGGGATATTAATATCCTATTTTATTATTTTCTTCATTATATTTCACTATCATCATTCTAACTTTATACTCAAATGATTTGTGTCATGACAAATTTTGATTCAATAGGGTAACTTTACGTAAATTTGAAGAAATTAACAAGTGTATGAAAAATGACATAGATTAACCATCGACTTAGAGTATAAATCGAGATGAAAACAGTATTCCTTCGTTTTAGTCAATAGTTTACGATATAATTACATTGAGAAACCATCCCCATAGGAGAATTTAATTTTTGTTTTTTTAATAAATTACGGGTAATTTCTCATTTTTTTCAAATGTGATATTCGTGTAATCATGTAGTATAAAGTAATTGTAAATAATCTGGTGAGACGGGAATGAAGTCGATAGCTTAGCTTAAGTCATTTCCTTGAGATTATTCCTTTGTTTGTTTCCGGGGACAGTATAGGCCACAACGTTTGAATCAACTTGTCATGGCAAAAGACAATCCATTGAATTCTTGATTTTCACCATACTTAGCTTCACTCTCTTCTTCATCAAAACAACATACACCAAAGGAAAAGTGGTCCTTCTCAATCACCCACAAACCCCATGGGCCTACCTACTTCTCACCCTTCAAAATACCCGTATTCAATACAGATCACGACAACGTATCATTCTCGAAAAGTTACACCTTAAATATCATGTATGGTTGTATTCATACAACGAACTGACAACTACCGATACATGATTAGGACCGAGATTTAGAACAACAACGCTGGATGATGATTCCAACAATTTGATGATACCGACAGTGCTATGATAACGTATCATTCCTGAATTCTCGAATTGTAGTATCCATACTAGCTACGACCTGACAGCCACCGATACATAATCAGGAACGAGATTCATTCAGAGCAGGATGATTCCAACAATTTGATGATGCGGACAGTACTATGATAACGTGTTATCATTCTCGAATTCTCGAGTTGTAGGATGACATGTATGTGTTAGTTAGTGTGAAAGTTATAATATTAAACCGAGATTTAAAACAAGGCTAGATTACGAACGATTTAATTAGCTCCACATAATGAAGAGCTAGCAATTAGGGAGACATCATAATCCTATAACCAACTCTTTACATTACATTACATTACATACAACAAAGAAGAAGAAGAAGCTATTTATATAGACAATCAAATCACACAAATACTTCCAACAAAGCATATCAAAATCATCAAAATTAATTAAAATCTCTCTTTTCTTTTATTTTCTTCTCCTTTTAATTTCCATGTAATTAATTAAATTAATAATGGAAGAAGACAATAATAATAACATGAACATGATTGAATTTCAAAAGGGACTCGAATCAACACCAGCTCCAGCTCCAGCTCCGGCTCCAGCACTTGTTTCGGTACCAGTAGGAGCTTCTTCTTTCTCCGAGATGAACTGCAACATGGAAATGTTGATGAACAACATCTCTGATTATTTCTCGACTGACTCGTTCCTTAGTCATCCGAATATGTCTTCTCGACAGCCACATCAACATCAACAACCGAGCTCCTTATTTTGCTCTAATTACGAACAACAACCACAACAACAAAATGATTATTACATTCAAAGGCATGGAAAAAACGTCGTCGGTCCATCTTCCCCTGGCTTTGCTGGAAGCGAGTCTGGTCCCGATTATAAGATTGACAAATTCGATGTAAGTTACTCACTCATTCATAAGTTTTTCGTCTGGCATGGTATCAGAGCAAACGTGAAATTGAATTTGAATATGAATATGAATATGAAGATGCAGGGGATAGGGAGAAAAAGGAAGAGAAAGACAGAAGGGAAAGGGGAGAAGCTAAAAGAAGTAATTCATGTAAGAGCTAAAAGAGGGCAAGCTACTGACAGTCATAGTCTGGCAGAAAGGGTAAATCCCAAAGTACACTATGAATAATAACTATAAACAGTTCTGTAACAGTAACAGTAACAGTAACAGTAACAGTAACAGTACTCATTTTATATTCATTCTTCTGTAGTAGTACAGGTACAGCACATCAATTGACGTTTTAAATTCTTGTTTCTGACGAATATATATCCGTCTGACCTGCTTAGACATTCTGATTCTGCCTTTATCTAGTCATGTGAGTGATATCTCGACTGACTGAGTGTAACAATGCAGGTGAGGAGGGAGAGAATAAATGAGAAGCTTAAAGTGTTGCAGGATTTGGTTCCAGGATGCTACAAGGTATCTACAAATTTTAAAAAAAAAAAAAAAAAAAAAAAACTCGGTTTTTTTTGTTAACGAAACCTTCAAAAACTTTACAACTCGGTTTTCAGAATGATTATTTCTTGTCTTCAAAATTGCAGACGATGGCAATGGCGGCGATGTTAGATGTGATTATCAACTATGTTAGGTCCTTACAGAATCAAATCGAGGTTAGTCCAAAACCCAAAAAAATTAAAAAAATAAAATAAAAAATTACTCTGTTCGTCTCAATCATTTGTGTAATTGTTTTTTTTTTTCGTGTACAGTTTCTTTCTATGAAGCTTTCAGCAGCAAGTATGGTGTATGACTTCAACTCCCCTGAAGCTGAGGCTTTTGAAACATTACTGGTTTGATCCTATACATACTTTCACCAAAAAAATCCGTATTTCATCTGTCTCAATCATTTGTTTATATTTTCGATATAGTATTATGTTGCCTCGACCAGTAATGTTGATAAAATCAATGGTTAATTATTGCAGAGGACGACAACGAACCCATATGAAGCTCACGAAGCAGAAAGACCAGGAAGAGAAGAATACAGGGGAACGATTCCTCGAAGTCATACTACATGGCCCTTCTGATTTCATCCTGTTGTCTTTAAATTTACACATCCTATGTTTTTTTTACCCTAAGAGTTTTGATTTTATACTCCGTACTATATATACAGTCGATAGTGAACTACACCAAAAGCACTATTATATACACTCGAACATTTTTAATTTTTAATTTAATTTGTCTATTAATATTTCGAATTTGTGAATAGTCTTAAGTTGTGTAATAAAGATTATACCGATGCAGATTCAAAAGATTTTCTTTTCGGAAATCTTAATAGGAATTCAGATAATTTTCTTTACCAAATTTTGGATATGATCGTACGAAAAGTAGGTGGAAATGCACAAAATATGGAACCAAATGCAATTAAACATGTCAGATACATAATCCACGTACAGTAACTAATATACGTGGCCATCACAATGAATGTGGCTCAACTTTGTCACAACAATAATGTATGGATGATAATAACATAAATATTTGAATAAACATTCATTATAGAACAAGACGGTTTTACATCATCCAATAATTGTTTTTTTTTTTGACGGGACAACAATTGTTTTTTTTCTTCCTAAATTCATTTACCTCTCGTTTGTGACTCGTGAGTAACAGAGAAGTAAAAATTTTGAACTTTTGAACCATTGTACGATGTGAAACCGTCTCACAAATGAGAAATAATCGAAAGAAGATGAATGTAGTGGGCAATCTGCTTCAACAATTATTGGTAGTCAACATCAAGCAGATTATATATAGGCATTTGATGAAAGTTGTCAGGTGATTTGAAGCATCCTCAACCTTATAGAATATCCTTTCCTTTTCCCTTCTTATCTTAAAAAACAAAATCCCCAAATAAATTGGTCCGATCCCTAATAACCAAACCTAAACCCGTTTCAATATTCAAATTGACCTAGCCTAATCTGGAATTGGCCCAAATGTAGCTTGACCTGAACACGATCAGGTTGACCCATTTATCAGATCTTTATTGTCCCATTTATATGATGATTAATTAGAGTACTAGCGTAGATCCCGTGCGATTGCACGGTATTTGGTAGACATTGTATTAATAGATTTTTCGTATAGTAGTACGACTGTGCGAAGAAGATAATATTTTACAACAATCATAACAGTTTGTTTGGCAATTTGATAAAATCCATTATGCAGCTCGGGGTCTGTAGTATTAAATATGCTGGAGACAACAGAGCACAAGCTTGAAATAAAGAAGAGTACATGTAATACAGTTGAAATGACAGAGTGATGTACATGTACTTATGCTATACTTTTATAAGATTACCTCATCTGAGGTTTTGGAAGACTTCGTACGTGTTATTTAACCGGCAAATTCTGACGTGTGACGACACCATCCATTATAAATCAAAGACGAATCAAATACAGAGTATTTAACCCATTTTAACGTTTAAAACAGATACTCTGTCTTGAGCAAGCCAACCTTCATTTAGGGTACGGAGTACGAGTTTTATAAGAGCTTGTTGCACCTCTACTTTGATGTTGAAGAAATATGGAAGATGATAACATTTCATACACACAAATAAGAAACCACGCATGTTATTTGTAGAGTAGCCTAAAAGGGTTAGTTTAGGGGGTAGGTTTAGTAATTTTACCTATTTAGTTTATTCTTCCGAGTAACTTTACCGCCACATGAAATGATGGAATAATGTAAGTTACATAATGCTATGGGAGTCGGGTAGAGACACATGAAATGATGGAATAATGTATGTTACGTAATGCTATGAGAGTCCGGTAGAGAGTCGGATCACTGACAATAGTTGGGGGGTGCAAGTGCAGCGACAAAACAATAAGACTTCCCATAGAAATATAGAAATTCAAATACTCGGTAAGAATGCATAGGAATACATGGATATGACATATGAGCTAAGGTGAATTTGGCCTAAAGAAGATGTAGGAAACAGGCATGATAATGACAGAAGAAATTGATACATTTTCTCAGCAAGTCAGGTTACCAGAATCTATAAGCTCTTGTACAGTTGCCAAGTCAGGATAAACAGGGACGCCGTCCTTTCTCCAGTCCTCAGCATCGGGAATTTTAAATCTATCAAGTAGTATTGCATGCATTCCCAAACTCTTTGCCGGAAGATAATCCTTACGGAAACTATCTCCAATGTGTAAGACATCTTCTGGTGCAACATTTCCGGCCCTCTCTAAAGCAATCTCGTAGATCCTTGGATTTGGCTTTTCCACGCCTTCCAGACCGGAGAACACTCCAAAATCCCATTCAGAACCCTGAGTTTCAGTTTCATTTCATTATTAATAAATAAAAAAAAGAGCATAGGAAATACATTGTGCACATGCTACGATAAAAGGGTTGTACACATGATCATTCATTACTGAAAATTCCTTTTATTAAAGGGAAATTCGGGAAACATCTGTACCTGTTGCAAACCTAGGGCTGGAAGTATGACATCCCGATAACGGTACTCTGCATTGCTAACAAGCCCGACTGTGATACCCTTTGAACGAACCCATCTTAGGAATGGGATTGAATCAGGGAATATCACATAAGGTGCGGAAGACCCAAAAGATGAATAAATGCGCCTGAAAATTTTCTCAAATGTCTCCTCATCATACTCATATCCAGCCTGTCATCAAGAAAAAACTCTACATAAAGATCCAACAAGAACTGTACTCGCTCTCGTATATTTGAATTCATTACACCTCTAAAGTTCACAAGTTCTAAGAAAGGGGAAACTAAGAAGTGCATATATGTCAAGTTAATCGGAATACATATATAGTTTTGACAAATGACGTGGTAGTTGTGTGTTTACAGTAGACAAATAAATAAGAGAAATAGGTAAAGGCAAGAAACAGAAAATGCACTTCATCTAACTGGATGGAAGGAATCAAGACAAAGGAAGTGAGGTATTCCGCTTCAAGACAGGGGAAATGGGCCAATGACAGGATCCAGAACAAGAAAAAGGGCTTTACCTTTTTAAAGGAGTCCGTAACACATGTCTTCCACCAAACGATATTAGGCATCTTTGCTTCATGACCAAAACAAGGATAGTTCTTGGCCATTTCAGTATATGCAAGCTTGAAGCCTTCGTGTACACGTTTATAGTCAGGGCAGGGTAATCCCGCAGCTTTGGCAGCCATGCAGTAATAATCCCCTAATTCCCCCTTGTAAGCTAATAGAGTACCAGTAACGTCAACAGTTATACAGCGTAACTTTGGGATAATCGACATCTCCACGATCCAAACAAGTATCAAAGAGGTGATAGTGGCTGGCAGGCACCAATGGAAGAAGCGTACAGAAGAAACAGAATACTTCCAAGTGATTATCAAAAGTTAGTATTATAAATCGGCTCCTGAATTGATGAAGAAAACGACACACATTAGAACAGGGCGTAAATTTACTTGCCCACAGAACAAGGGAACGCCAAGATATTGAAACTTGAGCACGTGAGAGAAACATCCCATTAAATTGATGATGACAGTATCCCGGCCAAGACAGCCCAAATGTACCACAAATGTACTCATTTCTACTGATCAGAATGAAGTTCTAACAAAACCTTATACAAAAAAAAAGAGGTAAGAAGAGCCATTTTCCAAATTGGTAGCCAAAAATCACCGGATCCTGACGGAGTTCCAGCCTTCTTTTTTCACAAATATTGGTATTTCGTCAAAAAGGAGGTCATTACAGCATGTTTGGGGATGGATACTTAATGAAGGGTGGTGGGACTGCTCTCTACTAAATAAAACCCCAAATCGATTTTTAGGGTTTAGAAATCCGAAATTGAACAAATAAAAGAGGTGATGGCAAGAGTGGGCGTGTGATGACGCGCGGCCGATGACTACGACGGCGGCGAAATAACCGGCGGCAGAAGGGGAAAGAAAGCAGTATACCGTGAAAAAATGAGGGCAAGGATAGTCTGGACGAGGTGGAGGTGGAGGTGGCGGCGACGTTAAGGTGAGACCGTCTCATATGAATTTTGAGAAGAGAAGAAAGCCAAGATCAGAAAACCATTTTTTGAGGGACACAATGTGATCATGTAATAATGTATTTAATTAATTGGGTTTTAAATAGCGAACAAAACAAAAACCCTAAAATGAAGAGAATTCAGTCAGAAATGGCATAGTCGGAGAATCGAGGATTAAAATTAAGATGAATGAAAAGTAGAAAACATACCCAAATCATGAAGACGAAGACGAAGACGAAGTTGGAGTAAGTGTAAGACAATATCGACCAAAGTTGGGGGAGAATTTAAAAAGGAGTGAAAGAAAGAAAGAAAAAGAGGGGAGAGGAAGAAGAGTGTGTGATTGGTTTATAGCCCCCTGTATTTGTCTTCTTGTTTCTTCTTCTTCACCCAATTACCATTACCATTACCATTACCATTACCATTACCATTACCATTACCCCCAACAAATCCAGTAAACCAGTAGTCAGTCAATCAAGCACACAGATTCTGTCCCTTGTTCCTTGATTGGGGCTGGGTTACCACAACATTGATATTGATGTGGGTTGGCCCGCCCATTCTTAACTAGTATCGCATCCGCACAAATAGACCTGTTGTACGGGTCGGTCAGGTTTTGGGTTCGGGTCAAATACGAGTCGGATGTATTTCACGGTTATATGTAGAACGATCTTGAGGGAAATGAAGCGACTTTATTTAGTTGACCCATTTGTCAGATCTTTATTTATTGTCCCATTTATATGATGATTAATTAATTAGAGTATATTGTATATATATGTACGGAGTAGAACGATCTTACGGGAAATGAAGGGACTTTATTTAGTTGAGTGGATAGTGGTAGTATGTGGAGTAGCTAGCAACAACTGGAAGATTGGAATGGGATGCTTTAAGACAGAAAGGAAAGGCACCTTTGTCTGTGACTGTGAAGTTGACAAAGGGTAAGTAGTAGGGATGAAAATGACGATTATGGTGTTTTTTTTTCCCTTAGGTTAAGTCATTTCTGATATGAATAGTGAATACAACTGAACCGTGTAAAAAGGCCAAACTCTATAGACCAACACATGTTTGAATAATGTTGACCAATAACCCGTCTCAAGATAGACTCCAGCTGTTGATTTAAATTCCTTTGAGTCGGTTCTTGTTTGGTATTACAGTTCGTATATAGTGTCCTAAACTCATTCGCCCCTCATTTTTTGAATCGGTTCAAGCTAAAGACCTATCAAATGAATCAATTAGATGGAACTAACGGTAGATATTAAGGTCATGTTCTTTCTGGCTGAAACAAACTGAGCTGAATTTAGATGAGATGAGATGAGCCGATTGTAACTTAACTTAATTGAATACGGTTAGGCTAACTTAACTATACTGAATAAGAATGAACATTATTTGTCCGAACTAAAAATAAGCTGAAAAGAACCAAATCTAATTTACGGAATTACGAGTATTTGAAGCTATCCGTCTAGTAATCGACCCATATGATCGAGGTTATATTGTACTCCTCTCATATCCCACTTTTCACAAGCCAATATAGTCACAAAAATAGAAGATAGCCCAAAAGTTAAGGGACTATGACCCCTAACACAGCCCAAAGCTGTTAGAAGTAATTGGGCCAATTCTATTTTATCGTGGGTCGGTCCATTGTGGAAACCGAACCGGGTTGCGCACACCCAAGTTGGGCGGAAAAAACAAGGGAAGCTGAAAAAGTAAGAACCGAACCGTCCAAGTGTAGGAGCTTATCAATGGGCCCACCGAGCCGAAAAGCCACAGACACAGACCATAAAACAAACCCAACTACAACTAGTGGATGCGGAAAAAAAGAAGTGCCGTATTACAGGTAACCACCACTGATTCACTCACACGTGTCAGTTATTTTATGGATACTGCCGTCAACAAGTTATGGTCCGCTTATGCCACACCAGCCTACCTCTTTGTTTATCACCGTCATCTGGATCGAGTCAATTTGGATTGCAGGTCTAACTCGAGTTATAAGTTTGGGAGTTCAGGTCATACGAATTAGGTCAGATCAGTTCGGATTACTAGCTTAACTCGAATGGTGAATTTGGATCAGATCGATTAAGTTTTATGATGTCAAATATTTAACTTGTTACAAACATCATCGATGATTATAAGATTAACTTTACAAGTTACGACCAAGAATTTAGGAATAGTTTATAGTAATCCGAAACTATGATACAAAAATGGGGTAAATATGTGGAAGTAGGGAATTGGAATCAAATGAGTTTGATGCTCTTTCAATTGGTGGCGTCAGTCTTTATCTTCATCTCCGAAAAGGCCGCCACTTTTTCCAACGTAGTGATGTTGCAACATAATTCACCACTCTTCCCTTTCTTTAATAATTGTCACTCCACCTCGTATAATAATTTAATAATTTAATGCAGTGTAGATTCTCTGTCTCATTATGTGTCTCATCTCCTGTCCCATCATTTCTCTTATTGACACGTAATCACTATCACATAATTAATCATTATTTTGATCAATTAAAAGGTGAGGTGTCGCATGATAAAGCTATGGGACAGGAGATGAGACATAAAAATGGGACAGATGATCTCAACTGAATTTAACGTGCTCATGCACTCCTTCACCACTTCCCCCATTTCTCCATTATATTTAGCGTAAAATCTCGTATGCCATTTATTTATGGCTAATGTGAAATATATTTATGATCATCAAATAGAAAATGAAATAAAACAAGAGTACATTGATCAAATACGGAATTACGGAGTACAAAAGTCGATGTTATGCAATTACAACAGCTCATTTTTGTTAAGATCAATGTTTAATCCTGATTCCCGAGACAAAATAATGTTATTCATACTTAATTTTGAAGAGACGGTCTTTTAATAACGTTATTGAGATACGGTTTTTTATAAAACATTTCCATATCTTTTTGTATAAAGGAAGTCACGACAGCGATTAAGATTGACAAGCTGAAGTTAATTAGTCCCAAACCATAAGTATTACGGAGTATCACTTAATACACACACGTCTCTTCTTAGCTCTTTCTAAGCGATACATAGTTTCATATACTTGCGTCAGCAATGTGCGGCGGTGTGAGTAGAGCTGGCAAAAGCTGACCCGACCCGGGAAACCGATGCGACCCACCTGAATCCCGACCCGATAGAACCCGAATGTTTGATGAATCGAAACCGACCCGACTCGACCCAATGACAAACCGATAACCCGATACAACCCGAAATACTATGAACCGAACCCGACCTGACCCGACCCGAAGGCTAACCGCGAACCCGATTGGACCCGAAATGACATGACTCGAACCGACTTGTGACCCGACCCGACTTGACCCGTAACCCGATTAATGTATTATTTTGAGTTCGTGTATCTAACTTTCTAAAGTAAAAATTATTAGTGACTCAATTTGAATCCAACACATTGAGTTGATTCATTATTTTTACCCGAATTGACCCGATTGGTTGTCTAACCCGAATTAATCTGATTTATTGTCTGATCTTAAGTGACCCGATTTATTGTATTACTCGAGTTAACCCGATTATTTTCAAAACTATACCCGAAAATTCACTAAAGTGACTCAAGTAACCCATGAAATACCGATGATTGAACCGAATAGACCCGATTAGATAACCGACCCGAACCAGAACCGACCATTGACCCGATATAACCCGATTTATTAGATAACCGACCCGAACCATAACCAACCCGTTACGATTTTTAACCCGAGTAAACCCGACCCGTAAGAGATTCGACTCGAACCCGAACCAACCCGTTTAAGTATACTAACCCGTTAAAACCCAAACCCGAGATGACCCGACCCGTCTTAACCCGACCCATAACCGATCCGAGTGACCCGATTGCCACCTCTGGGTGTGTGACGAGATAGATTCCGAAATATGAATTCCGAGCGACCGAGCTAATAACTACAATAGTCATTGTTGTGATGATGGATGCGTCATCGTCGTGATACACATTCTTGAAGATTCACTAGTCATTGTTGATCAACGCAAGCCCAAAGTGTGTGAACGAGACTTTTCTTCACTTGCTTTCCCCATTTATTCATGATTATCGAGAGAAGTCGTGAACACCAACTCCGTAGAACTTATCTTAACTTTCAAACCTCAATTAAACACGTGTTACCACTCCATACATATTTTACAAATGTATGAGGCGGTCTTATACTCTTATACAATGAAACAATCTATTTGTATAAAAAGATCGTACATCATCAATAATACTGTGATTGAATCACCTTTTTTTTTTTATAGGATTTCAGTGTCTCACACATAAAACTGTCTTACTCTATAATTCAGAATGTTCATGGCGAAACCAATGCTTTACTCAAATTAATTATTGAGTCTCCATGATTACATAATGGTCTTTAATTATAAGTACCTAACACCAATCTCCATCACCCACTTCCCTTTGTTTTTTTTTTAATGTATTTAATTTAATTTAATATACTATCATGTTCAAGGACAAGAAATTATAAATTTTGCACTTAAAATAGGTGATATTATCTTTGTTAGTTGTAGCCTTGTATGTAGGGCCAAATCCAACGTAAGTAACACAATACAAGGAGACACAATCACACAATCAATTTTAATTATAATAACACGTAAATAAAAGAGGGTATGTAACTAACACCAATATAATACTCTTGTATCACAAACATAAAATTAATTATTTGTTGTTAATTCTTCCCCATCAATTCTAAACTACTCGATTTTTTAGATTCGGACAAAATTATGCATGTATTGGTCTTATGGTTTATATTACAAAAACAATTTCACTAATCCGTAACTTGGGTTAGAAAGAGTTAATTGTTCACCTACTCAGTATTATACAGGTCACTTATTCAAATTTTGTAATGATTTTATACTTTTATCGCACTTGATATTAATGAAAAACTAAAAGTAAGTACATTGTATTTCACATACTCGATATTTGAATTTGATATTTTATGTTCATATGTCTGGAAATAAACTTATATCAATTCCTTTAATAGATGAATATATCTAATTCCTTAGACTACCCTTGCACCATTTTGGTATAAAACCGTTTTACACCAAATTTGTAATTCCGCATAAACTTCCATAAAACGATCTTACGATAACTAATACTCTGTACTTCGTAATACTCATATACTCAAAAATAATTCACGGAATACTAATTATTCTGACACCGTCTCATATTTGAACGAGAACGAGAGCAAAAACTAGAAGTCTTATCTTCCAACAACCATCTAAGTAAGCAAAAGGCAGACCAAATCTCCCACACTCAATTATATAAACTTCACCATCTCCTTTACTCCACCTCCTCCTCCTCATTTCTCTTCTACTTCCATTTATTTAACCATCTTTCCTCTCCAAATCAAATAAAAAATTCAAAATCACAATCCCTCAAACAATGGAGTTAATCCCAGTAATCAATTTTGAAGCATTAAACAACCCATCATTTTTCTCTCGAATTATTTCAATTTTTGAATTAGGTAAACTCTCTCACGCTCATCGATTATGGAAATGGGGCGCTTTTTTGCTTGCCCTTGTATACGCTTTCAATTGCGTAGCTAATAAATTGAAACTTTTGATCCGCCATTACCATCATAAATCGAAATCGTTTTTAGCTAATACTGAGCCGCTTTTGTATACATTCGACGACGAGTTTTACTCTTCCGACGACGAAAACGACGTCGTTTCCGTCTCTTCGGACGATGATTACGAAGATGAATCATCGTCCGAAGACGAATTGGAAAAAACGGGATTCAATCGATTGTTATCCTACGAAGACTTGTCCAAGTTCGAGGATGATTTTACCGTCAAAGGGCAAAATCGTAAATTGAGGGTTTTACGGAGGAGAAAAAGTATAGGCGACGATTTCTCGTTATCGGACCTCGTCAATGAAAACGGCGTCGTAAAGATGTGGGACGGGTTCGGGTTAGGGGTAGAAAAGTCATTTCCCTTCTTGGAATTGAATAAAGATGAATGGAAACGGTTCGGTTCGTTTTTCGGTTCGCCTTCTGTGGTGACTACTGAACCGGCTGGAGTGTTGGGATTGAGTGTGTGGGATTTGAGATGTCCAGTGACTAAACCTGCGGTTCAAGCAATATGGCGGTCGGACCGGAATGGAAAGGTTGTTGGAAATGACGTGAACCGAACCGGGACGGTTTGTGTTAGAGATGACGTCACGATGGGGCTGACGGTTGGTGACGTCAGGAAGGCCGAGACGCCGTTAGCTGACGGCGAGGAAATGTGGTGGGACGCCGACGAATGACCGGTCGGTAGCGGGTTGGTTAATGAGTCGGTCCAACTGAAGTCGATAATCAGACACGTTACATGTCGTTGTCGAACCCGAGTCATAAATCATGATTCATCCCCAAATTTGGGTAAAAATGATTGATTGAATTTTAAATAAATAATTGTAAGTTAGGTTTTTTAGAAATTAAAGTTGGAGACTTTACAGATTAGAAATTGTCTGGAATTTGGTCTTTGCTTATGTAAATACAGCTGCATTCATTTGTCAAATCCGAAGAGATGGACATCGTTTCGTTACAATTACTTCTTTCGTCTCAATTATTTGAGTATTCATCGCTCCTATTAAATAATTTCATAAAATTAAATAAATAAATGAAACGGAAAAGTACTTGATTGATAATCATTCGTATGTAGTCGGTTTGCGTTTATTATTTTTCCTTACAATGATTGTTGTACTATTGTAGACATGAATTTGTACCAAATAGCATTGGATCAAATTGATTGGTAGGTAAATCGATACATGCGACGTTCCTGTATCAGAATGCATGAGTTGATCTCCCACATGATTTAATAAAGAATAATCAGTCTCAAACAAGAACGTGTATATCGGAATTTAGGTATGATTCATTATTCTTGGAGAATAATATTGGTGGAATGCATGAAGGTATGAATGGATGATGCAATATTGCTATCACTTAGAGGTTGTTTTGAAGGTAAAAGAGTAATTAGACGGCACCTCTAAGCCAATGTGAGTATGATTTGAACCACTTTTTGGTGTTATGTTACGTATACACAACAAATACACAATGTGGACCTTTGTCTAATATAGTCAAAATCAGCGTTTAGTTAAAGCTGTCTAATCTCGACTATGAGATCTGGGTTCGATTCTTACTCGCGATATAGTACACACATCGATTCATTGGAGGCTATAATAAATACTGTAAAGTAAGCCCTTTTGCCATTGGAGCAGTCCAGTTAATTGGTCTGATAGCATCAAGTACTTGGGCTCTTTCTTCTTACAAATTATAATCCAATTATCTTACAAAGTCTTGGGCCTTTGCCTTTTTAGTGTATTGGGCTTATTGGCATCATAAGACGAGTCCATCACCTAAATTTTCAAACATTCTGAACCAGGTTTCCCCCGTTTTGAGCATGGCGTAAGGACGGTCCTATAGAAGGCCTACTCACATGATAAATTTCCTTATTACTATACGGAGTATTTTTTAAAATAACCAATTTGTTTTTTTTTTTTCGATTTAGTTAGAAAGAAAACGCGAGTATCTAATATTTTCCATGCGCGATTAATTATCATCTCAATCAGAATAACATCGTCTTCATAATATATACTCGGTGGGTTACGATTTTTTCCCCGTGTTATTATGATTCTTTGGGCAAAACACAAATTGTTTAATGAGTTAGAGAATAAAGAAAGAATAGTGTAACAGTAAGCATGCCTGCCTATGCAATATATGCCTGCGTATGGGAAGCCCGACCACAACATATAGAGGTTAGTGAGGGTGCACACAGACACTGCACACATTGGTCTGGTCAGACATAACTTATGAATTTGACCCATCATATCATGCTTTGCTTCACCCTAACGCCACCACTCTCACTCCACCTTTGAACTACTTAGGTCACAACCAATCATATAACTTCATATTTTTTCTGTCTCGGATATTTATTTATCTAAACTCTTGTTGAGTATATATGCGTATGTCCGTATTAAACTCAAAACGGATCAAACAAATTAGATATTAGAGAGAAAGAAGAAGCAAAATGTTGAGATCGATCCTAGTTTCGTTTATCTGAATTGGACGTATTTTACATTTGAGACGACAAATAGGCTCGTCTTTTTCCCGAGAAGTTGAATTCGTTCGTTCAATTTTCTTCTGATTTGATACTTCTTCCATTTGAATAATAATTCATTGCATAAAGACTGATTACTAAATTTTATAAAGGGTAGTCGAAAAATTAATTGAGAAAAGGAGGTTAGCTTTGGTGTGGTGTTAGTGTATGTATGTACTCGTATATGGGATCGTGCGCAGAGGAGATTAAAGAAGCCGCACGCGAGCGTGGTTTATAAATCTGTCTTATTGTAAAATGTATACAACAAATTAAAAGTGGATGTTTGTATCATTATTCTTTTGCTATTCTCTGACATATAGTTGGGGTAAATGTATGGGGAATTAATGCTTACACAATGCTCAATCTAACCAATTCTCGATGCATTTGTCTTTCACTCTTTTCATCCAGGCCACTCTCTATCTCGGATCTCTCCTCCTTGACCCCCACAAATTGCTCTTTATACTCTCTCAATATTCTCGATAAGTTTCTAACGTGTCAAGTATATTATTCAAAAAAATTGGTTAAGGTTACGTAAATATTCCGTATTTGTTTTGACTGTGCATGTCAACATGTGATATATATGGTATACTCTTCAAAGACGATAAACAAATAACTGAAACGAGATGTAATATTGAATGCATTCCAGATAGGTACCCCTTAGAATAGAAGACACGGGGCTTGCATTGGCTGTCCGACGACATACATACATATACACATGTTTGCATTGACTACTCATTGCATATATATTCACTCTCTATGTAACTGACCATTCGACTTATTATTATTGCTTTTTACTCTAAGTATGTATGTGTGTGCGCTTCAAATGTTACTCAAAATATACAAAACATCATATCATTACACCAACTCACTTGGCTATCTAACTATAATACGAGTATCTTTGTATAATTGAATACTACTCCGTATTTGTTAATCATAATAACATGCAAACCGAGCTCGAAAGTTTGGCAATAATAATCTAGGCGATTCTTAATCCAAGAAAACCACTTTTCTAAGATGAACTCAAACCGATCCATATGCTGAATATCTCGTATCTAATGACTTATAATAAACGTGTTAATTAAGGTTCCATAATTTATCACATTGATTACGTTTATATGTTCCACAATAAGGTTATTAGTTGAAATTTAATTTGGGAAGAAGTATTATGACGACCATTTCAAATACAGTAGACAAAAATCAAAACATTTAACGACGACCAAATTAAAACATATGTCTCATCCACTCAAACGAACAAATATTTTACTTGTTTCAACGTTAAATGGATACATCTTCGAGAAATGAATCGGGTCAGAAAATGGTTCTAGCTAGCTAATTAAACGGATAAGCTTAAACCCTACTAGTCCATACTTACTATTCCTCCAAGAAACACTTGAGAATCTTGACACCAGGCTCCACTACATCCCTCTCCCAAATATCCGACCAACAACCCGACCCGTCCAACACCGCTCTAAACACATCCGTACCATCCAATCTATGTAGACCCCACCCAGCTCCCCTCAACCGTAGGATCTTCCCCATCTGTACCTTCGCCAGCTGACACGTGTTATCCTTTACAGCTTTCACCCCTTCCTCCAGCTCCCTCTCGCTTTTAAATTCAAAATACCGCTCCAACTCCGCCACCCCGATTGCCTTCCTCAACCCGGACCCGGCAACCCACTCACTGATTTCGGACTCGTAGTATTTCTCCAACTCCTCCACCATCCCGGACTCCACCATCTCGTCCACCCGTTTCTTTAAGTACTCGTCTAACACCGGGCCACTCACGTCCACCCACAGGAAACAGCACTCGTATCTCAGCTCGGACCGAATCGGGTCCGACCCGGAGAACACGTCCGGGTCGTCGGAGTTGTAAGTGGCGGTTAAGAGTGCGTAGATGAAGGAGTTGGAGCCGCCGACGATGAAGGGGACCCTGCCACGTGAGATAATGTCGGAGATGACGTGAGAGGCGTGTGAGCGGAAGTGAGCCGGAGTGAACTCGGAGGGGTGAGTGAGTGAGTCGAACTCGGCGAGGAGGTGGTGGGGGACGCCGAGTTGCTGGTGACGTGGGATTTTGTTGGTGGTGATGTTGAGACCCTTGTAGACTTGGATTTTGTCGGAGTTGATGACTTCGCCGTTGAACCGGGTTGCTAGGTCGATGGAAAGCCGGGATTTTCCGGACCCGGTCGGACCCATTATGACAACCACTTTCTCCATTGTGATTCGAATCGGATAATAGAAGTATATATAAGGGGCAAAATAGTAATTTGGTTGGGTGTGTGTAAATGTGTAATGACGGCGAGAAAGGGAATGTTTGTTTTGGAAAGAGGATGATGGTGATGTATTGTGATTGTGATGTGATGTCCCACCTTTTCCATCTCTTGTCCTTTATATAGAAAGTTTTAATCAATAAACAAATTTAAAATACATCCATTTTCGTTTCCAATTAAATATCGATTATGATATTATAACGAGTCAAGCATTATTTATTAATTTCGATAAAGTAAATAAATTAAAACAATATTGTTGTCTGTGACTGTGAGAATATAAAAATACGGTGGGTAATCTATTAGGTACGATCTTACCAACAAAAATGAAAAATTACTCGTAGTTGTCTCCCTTGGTTCAAATTAGAATGTCGTATTTACATAAGCGTTTTTAAAATGTGTTTATTGTCTTAAAGTTAAGAGTAAATATGGAGTATGATGATAAGACAACAAAAGATCTACGTGTCTGTATTATATAAGGTGATTGTTTAATGCGTCGATGCACGATTTATTAATTTCGTATCTTTAATTACAATATTATTAGTAAAAACGGGTGTATAAAAGTTTCTATTTTTTGATATAAAAAACGAATTAAATTAGAACCCATGGATAAATATAATACATGAAAATACATCATGTATTAAGATTTGTATACAGAAAATACTCTGTAATGAACAATTCTAGTAGTACAATGACACAGAGATAATGGTGCTATGAACCAAGGATGAACCGATGCAGCTAAACCTCATTTTTAAGCATCGTGCTGAAGATCTGGATCTAAATCGTCAGGTAGACAGGATAGTGACCGGATTACCTCCGTCAAACCTCTCAAGCAAACGTAGATTTCCTCAGTTTCGGGATGTCGTTCATCCAAAGAATAGAATTCTACCACTTTGTCTACAACCTCAATCATACTACACCCGGGTGATTTTCTAAATTTAGTGTCCTTCATCGCAACTTTTAGCTTCGACAATGTTTCCCATTCCCCGGCTTCCCCATAGATGTTAGACAACATAAGATAGTTTGCCGGGTTCCCTGGTTCGAGCTGGAGTAAAGGAGTGAGAGCGAGCTCAGCTACTTCAACGTTCTTGTGAGTCCTTGATGCTCCAAGTAAACTGGCCCAGATGACAGCATCGGGCGTCATAGGCATCGTGTTAATCACATTGAGGGCCTCGGACAGATTACCTGCTCGCGCGTGTAAATCTACTAGACACCCGTAATGCTCGATTTCAGGGGTGATGGAGTAGTTATCCATGGTTCGGAAATAGGAAAGCCCGTCCTCGACCAAGCCCATATGAGTACAGGCACAGAGAACAGCGATAAAGGTTACACCATCAGGTTTGATTCCTGAATTTTTCATGTCGTTGAAGAAGGTTAGGGCGTCTAGTGCATGACCGTGCATGGCTAACCCTCCGATCATAGTGTTCCAAGATACTGAGTCCTTCGTTATCATCCCTTTGAACAAATAGACAGCGCTTTCTATGTCCCCGCATTTTGCATACATGTCTACGAGAGCATTTTCTACGAAGATATTACCTCCATATCCTGCTCGTTGGGCGTACGTATGTAACGACTTCCCAAGATCAAATGCACCTAATCTCGAACACGCAGATATGACAGTAACCAAGGTAGCATCGTTTGGACGAACATCAGAATCAGATAGCATTCTTTGGAAAGCAGTGAACACATCAAAGAATCGGGAAACTTGTGCGTATGCACTAATTAATCCATTCCAAGAGAAGATATTTCTCGTTGGCATCGATTTAAACAATTTCTCACAAGCATCAATTTCCCCATTGTTCGTGTAACCACTCATCACAGTATTCCACGACATTACATCTTTGTTAGGCATTTCTTGAAAGAGTGTATAAGCGGCTTCCATGTCTCCCGTCTCAATGTAGCCCGACACCATAATATTCCACAAAACGACATCTTTTTCAGGAGCCAAGTCGAAAAGACCCCGTGCTGTCGCCATTTCACGACACATAATAAACCCGTTGATTACAGTCGTCCAAGCAACAACATTTTTCAACGCCATTTCGTCGAACACCTTATACGCTAACCCACTTTCCCTAACCTCCGAATACATCTCGATCAACGTGTTACCCACATATCGATTACTCCTAAACCCGTTTTTAATCACGACAGAATGCACCTGCTGACCTTCACAGAATGCCGACAATTTCCCACACGATTTCAACACCATGGGAAAGGTGTAACAGCTCGGCATAACATCAAGCTCGACCATCTTCCCAAAAAGCGAGATTACATGTTTGTATTGTTCGTTTTGGTTGTACCCTTTGAACATAACATTATATGTTACGTTATTTGGGTGGAGCATTTGGTCGAACATGTGGCGGGCATATCTCATGTTCCTCAACTCGGCGCATACTGAAATAAGTCTCGGAATCACGTACTGACTGTGTTGCAGACCGTAGACTACGACCTGACCGTGAAGTTGATGAAGGTAGGTACTATTCCTACATGATTGTGCTAAGGAAATTAATTTCTCTTCTAAGAGAATGAGGACCGATTTTGGAGCTATTGTTGCCGTTCTCCTTTCAACTAACTGCAAATGACGACGTTTAGCGAAAAGGTCTCGTCTTTACGAAATTTGGGTAGCAAAAATCGATATTTTAATCATTTGTTACTCGCTAGATCAAGGAATTAGGAATACATACCATACCCAGTGGAGACGCCGGAGTGAATTGAGGAATTGAAAGGGAGGTGGGAGAAATTGGGTCGGGTCGGATTGGATTGGATTAGGGGTTGGGGTTGCGGTTGTGTCGTGCGACTTCGAGGAGAGCAATTGTGCAGTTGGCCCCTGGGATTTAGATATAATGGTGTTTAATCTGATTCGATTTGGTTAAATTTAATCGGGTTTAAATTTATTGTATTTTCTCTAACCATGTTTTAACCCAATTACATTTAGCTGTACTTTCAATTTTATTTCCCTTCATTGTCATTTGTCGTTCCGTTCATCCTCTATTTCTTCTTAAATGAAAGACGCCTACTAACCGCCTAAGAGGCGGGCTAGAGTGAATGGTTTAAAACCGCATCTTCATTAACAAAATAGCCACATTAGTAATACCACACCTAGAGTTAGAGGCGGATCTACGCCACCCAGGATAAAAGCTGCCTAGGCGGAGCTACTAGTAACAAGGGGTAGCTCCCGGAAAATAGTCGAGGTTAGTGATTTTTGCTGCTGAAAATTCCTCATTAGCCTACATATCATACAACACAAGGACGCTTCGCTGCCCTTTATTAGTCATATTTGTTCGGTCGATGGTTTAGGATCCACATAGATAATTTCAGCCCTTGGCGATGCTCTAGGAAAGCGCATCAACTGTCGTGTCATCAGCGATTGCAGGTCCGCTGTGATTGTTCCGCTTGGCTTGACAGAAAATAGGTGAAGAACTGGAGAGTTATTCAGGAGGAATTGAATGAGTTTGAGTTCCATACTGTAACCCTTAACACAAGCAACCTCGACTTCACGGAGATGATCAAGTGAGCCGCACATAGCATCGTCTATCTCATGTTCCGCACCAATTACACTTGAAAACTGTACAGTTCATTAAACATAGCATCAATAAGATAATGAAACTCAGACAAGTTTTAGTCGATGCAAGCAAGGCTAAAATGATGGAGAAACTTACAGAAATTTTCAGTACTTCAACAGTCGGATAACTCCTGATCACGCCAAGGAGAATGCGAAATTCAATCAGGTGATTGGCCTCAATATTTGATAACATCAGAACTCTCAAGCTTCTGTAATTTAATGGGTTCATTGATACAACTCCACCTGAAGACAATAGCTTTCATGTGGACACACAAACAATCAAACATGAGGTGCGGTTATATGCAGTTTGCTGCATACGAATGATTGATGCAAATAGCTAGCATACCTTGAAAGTATAACCTCCCAAGAAAAGTTTCTCTAGATTACTCGACTGCGACAGGAGTTGGATCAGCTCCCTTGATCTATGCGTGCGGAATTTCTGTACCATTTCATCTAAAGTAATTGACAAGGAAACGAGATTCTTCGGACTCCTTACCCAGACAGACACGAAATTTCCCGACAATGTTAACCACTTGATTTTCAGAGCATGAATGTTAACTTTCTTGCAGTCACGCCACTTCAGAAGCGTGAGCATTTCAAGCTGTGGACTGATTTTAACCAAGCGCGTAAAAGAGTTCTCCACAAACTCGATATCATCAAGATGAAGGTTCAAAAGATTTCTAAAGCAGCCGCCCCCCTCGATTAAACTTGGAACATCAAGTATACAGCAAGTGAGATGTAGCTTTTGCAGATCTAGACAAGAAAAAAGTCGAGAAGGCACCCTCATACGCTCCTTATTACAGTCGTTATTTTGAAGGGTGATTTCCTTGACGTTGTTCTTCGACAAATATGACAGGCACGGTGCAATGAAATCGCGAGCAGACTGTACTGTCGAAATGCTGAACTCGACTTTGGGTACAGGACCAACATGATAAAGCAGAATCGAACTCACGACAGCAGAAATTTTAGACGCGTTATATTGTTTGCCTTTGAGCAAGTCTTTGAAAAACATTGCATCGAATGTGAGTTTGGGAAGTGATAGCCAAGTAGACCCCCAGGTTTTTGACAGGACACTGGCTCTCGCCGCGTCACAAAGAGACAAACATTCCATAATCTGAGACAGTACATTTTCCGGTAGTGTACTGATAATGTCGTCTTCTACGACTTCACTACTTGGTCCAACCGTTGTCATAACTTCCCCCTGTGTTATGCTGAGAGCGAAGCAATACACGAATGATTGTACAGAATAAATTGAAACGGTTCGCTACTAATTTACTGTAGTAATTAGCATGGTAAACCGAGAGAATTGGACTAGTAGCAAATGATACCACTCACTACCCCATATTTAAAAAAAAATGGTTAATATTATTTACATTTGCTACCCCCACCCCAAAGGTCGTAAAAACGACATCTTTTCACATAGAGTAAGCAAATATGATGAAGTACACCAACTTTTATTTCTAGATTTGCCCCTAAATTGTGTAGGGTAATAATTTGCATTCTCGCTGTAGAATGCGCTAACAAGTTGGTGATGAATCACGTAAATTCTTTAAATTATTTTTCTTTGTTGTCCTTCATGTTTGTTCACACATGACACATGTATCAAGTCTTAAATAATCCTCATAAATAATACTCCATATATGAAAATATAAAGGAAAAATTACAAAATACCACCATGTATAACCCGTATTTTACAAATTACCACCACGTATTTTCATTTTTACAAATTACCACCATGTATTTAGCGTATATATCCAAATCGCCACCGTATTTCTATTCCGACCCTCACTTATACTATTTTCCGATTCCGTTAATGAAATTTCAGACATATCACGGGATCGGAACCTCCCTCCATTAATCAAAACGTGTTTTACAAATATTAATTAATATCCCCTAATCACATGCATTACTCACCTAAATACCTAATGACCTAATCTAACCAAGAATTCAATCAGACATCTCACACTCTTTCATCATACGAGTACACTCATCCTCCATCCAGTTCCTCCTCAGTCCTCAGGTATCCATCTTCAATTTTTCAAGCAATAATTATTTTGTTTAATTTCGTTAAAATTTGGAGTTTTTATGCAAGGGTGTTTCTGGATCTCTCTGTTTTTTTGTTTGGAAAGGATTTTGCATTTATGGGTTCAATTCAATTAGGGTTTCTAGTTTTAATTAATCTAATTTTCGCACAATCACCTGACTTTTGAATGTACTTTTTTTTTTTTTGTGATGTAACTGTGGGATGGGTACTTAGTAATAGAAATATTGTTTCAACTTATCTTTGTAGGATGTCAGAAAACTCAGAGACCTTTCAAAGGGTTGAAAAGATGCAACCTAGAAGAAAAAGTAGTGTATCCTTTGAGAGTCAGAATGAGTTTGTGGTTGAATCCGATGATAAGTGTCTCCACGAATTTGAGGATGTAGAGGGGTACTGGAGTGAAGATAGTTCTTTTAGTGACTTGAATGTTGATGATGTCGAGGTAGATGGAGATTTTGTTGAAGAAGATGATCTATTTTCTTATTCTATAGACGAAAACCTTGTCAATGAGGTTCATAAAACATTGAACCAATCTTTCTCACAATCGAAGGTTAGGGAAGAAAGAGGAGATAAAGTATATAGGAACTCACCTTTGTTGAATATTGATGACCTGGACGTCAATGTTGGTAGTGAGGATGAGTTAGGGTTTGATGATAATGACAATAGAAGTTTGGTTGGTTCTGATGATGAGTTAGACATTTCTGATGTTTTTGATCCAATCGTTGATTTTAGAAAAAATATATGTTTGAAAATTGGGTTGCAGTTTCCTTCGGTACATGTTCTAAGGAAGGCGGTTAGGCAACATGCCGTTGAAAATGGTTATGAGCCTTACTTCCTTCACAATGAGAGTGCGAGAATTACTGTCCAATGTAAACATAGATGTGATTGTATTTGGAATTCAAAAACAGGAAGGATGCCTAAGTGTACTTGTGGGAAGAAAAACCCTTGTGAGTACAGGTTATATGCTACCAGGGTGAAAGAGAAAGACTTTGTCTTTGAGATAAGAAGTTTGAATTTAGAGCATCTTTGCATTTATACAACAAAGAATAAAATGGTTACGTCAGAGTTTATTGCAGAAAGATACTTAGAGGTGTGGAGGTCAGATCCAGGTTGGGCATTGAGAGGCACACAAGCTAGGGTGAAGATGGACTTTGGCGTTGATGTCAACTATCACAAGTGTTGGCTAGCTAGAGCTAGAGCTAAGTTAATAATTTTTGGTAATTCTGATGCGCAATATAGTAGAGTTTGGGATTACGTACATACCATTAAGCAGTATAACCCCGGGTCCTCTGCATTTGTAATGGTTAGTGGTATTGAAAGACCTCCCCCTATTTTCGAGAGAATGTATATTTGTTTAAAGGCTTCTAAGGAAGGGTTTGTCAAAGGATGTAGGCCTTTTATTGGGATTGATGGTTGTCACCTAAAAGGGGCGTATCCAGGGATGTGTCTTGCAGCTGTGGCTATGGATGGGAACAATAACATCTATCCAGTAGCTTGGGCTATTGTTGAGGTTGAAAATGGGGCTACTTGGCAATGGTTCCTTGAACTTTTGGTTAGAGACATAGGTATGGAGGAAGGAGTTGGCCTCACTTTCATGTCCGATAGACAAAAGGTATGTAATTATTAACCATGATTAGTATTTCGTTGGAGACGATTTTTGCTTACTCTCTTATTTTTAACCGTTATTAGTGCTTTTGACAGGGGCTTCTAGACGCCTTAAAAGTTGTGGTACCAAAAGCGGAGATAAGATTTTGTGTAAGACATATTTGGGCAAACTTCAAAAAACACTTTGGCGGTGAAGCTTACAAGGATAACTTTTGGAAGGCCGCATGGGCAACAACAGAGGTAATTGATTCACTCTTAATATGTATTAAGGATCGAACAATTTGGAATAGTTCTATTTCACTTACCCATACTCCTTTCTCATGTTAGTCTGAGTTCAAGCGTGCACTTTCGGGAATAAGATTGTTGTCAGATGATGCTTATAATTACTTGAATGGGATTCCGGCTATACATTGGAGTAGACATGCGTTTTCGACAAGCTGCAAGTCAAGTATGATTTTGAACAATTTATGTGAGACCTTCAATGCCGTCTTAAAGGATGCCCGGGACAAGCCCATTCTCACATGTATGGAATGGTTGAGGAGGTATGTAATGAAGAGAAGGTCGGAAAAAAGAGATGGGGTTTCAAACTATGTTAAAAGGTTCACGCCATATATTCACAAGTGTTTCATACGGCTAATAGCAGAATCAAGGTATTGTACCGTCAACCATTCTATAGGTACTAAATTTGAAGTTGATTACAAAGGGGGGTCATGGGTAGTAAACTTAGAGGAAAAAAAGTGTAATTGTAAGCATTGGGAGTTGGTTGGAATACCTTGCATACATGCTATGGCTTGTATACTACACCAAAGGCGTAACCCCGAAGATTTTGTAGATGAAGCATATTCTACACAAAAGTACGTGTTAACATATAGCTCAGAAGTGAACCCTATGCCTGGAGTAAGTGAGTGGGAGGAAACTGACCGTGTACAACCACTACCTCCTTCCGTAAGGAAAATGCCAGGGAGACCGTCAAAAAAGAAGCGAAGAAAGGAAATTGATGAGGGAGGCCAAAGGAAGAGAGTGAAGAAGACAGTAAAATGTAGTCGTTGTGGAATAATTGGCCACAATATCAAAAGTTGCAAAAATGCCCAATCTACACATAAACCAAAGAACAAAGGTGGAAGACCTTCCACCAATTCAGCTTGGGTAAAGGAAGCAAAGAAAAAGGTTGAAGCAAGGAATGCAAGAGCGGCACATGAACAAACAATTTTAAGTCATATTGGAAGTCAACCTTCCTTGGATTAAGATAGTCCCTTCATGATATCCCTCCAAATTTTGTTGGATCTTTTGTATAAATGTAAGATTCTCTGACCATTTTGTGTGTCATTTATCACGTAAATGGGCTCAACTGAATATATGCGTTGCCTTGCTAACACAATATTTTTCACGTTTGGTTACAGGGAAGCTCCTTAGAAGACGTTTCTTTGATTTCAGTCAAGGGAAATATACTTGGAATGTGGCTTTATTTTGCTATATAGACGTGGAAATGAGCACCTGAATATTGAAAGTGAAACCGTCTGATGAAGAGCTACGTAGACTTGAGGACAAATATTTAGCAAAACCCTCGATGTGCTGCAGTAACTATATATATGTTATAAACCGAAAATTGGAAAAATTACAAAATACCACCATGTATAACCCGTATTTTACAAATTACCACCACGTATTTTCATTTTTACAAATTACCACCATGTATTTAGCGTATATATCCAAATCGCCACCGTATTTCTATTCCGACCCTCACTTATACTATTTTCCGATTCCGTTAATGAAATTTCAGACATATCACGGGATCGGAACCTCCCTCCATTAATCAAAACGTGTTTTACAAATATTAATTAATATCCCCTAATCACATGCATTACTCACCTAAATACCTAATGACCTAATCTAACCAAGAATTCAATCAGACATCTCACACTCTTTCATCATACGAGTACACTCATCCTCCATCCAGTTCCTCCTCAGTCCTCAGGTATCCATCTTCAATTTTTCAAGCAATAATTATTTTGTTTAATTTCGTTAAAATTTGGAGTTTTTATGCAAGGGTGTTTCTGGATCTCTCTGTTTTTTTGTTTGGAAAGGATTTTGCATTTATGGGTTCAATTCAATTAGGGTTTCTAGTTTTAATTAATCTAATTTTCGCACAATCACCTGACTTTTGAATGTACTTTTTTTTTTTTGTGATGTAACTGTGGGATGGGTACTTAGTAATAGAAATATTGTTTCAACTTATCTTTGTAGGATGTCAGAAAACTCAGAGACCTTTCAAAGGGTTGAAAAGATGCAACCTAGAAGAAAAAGTAGTGTATCCTTTGAGAGTCAGAATGAGTTTGTGGTTGAATCCGATGATAAGTGTCTCCACGAATTTGAGGATGTAGAGGGGTACTGGAGTGAAGATAGTTCTTTTAGTGACTTGAATGTTGATGATGTCGAGGTAGATGGAGATTTTGTTGAAGAAGATGATCTATTTTCTTATTCTATAGACGAAAACCTTGTCAATGAGGTTCATAAAACATTGAACCAATCTTTCTCACAATCGAAGGTTAGGGAAGAAAGAGGAGATAAAGTATATAGGAACTCACCTTTGTTGAATATTGATGACCTGGACGTCAATGTTGGTAGTGAGGATGAGTTAGGGTTTGATGATAATGACAATAGAAGTTTGGTTGGTTCTGATGATGAGTTAGACATTTCTGATGTTTTTGATCCAATCGTTGATTTTAGAAAAAATATATGTTTGAAAATTGGGTTGCAGTTTCCTTCGGTACATGTTCTAAGGAAGGCGGTTAGGCAACATGCCGTTGAAAATGGTTATGAGCCTTACTTCCTTCACAATGAGAGTGCGAGAATTACTGTCCAATGTAAACATAGATGTGATTGTATTTGGAATTCAAAAACAGGAAGGATGCCTAAGTGTACTTGTGGGAAGAAAAACCCTTGTGAGTACAAGTTATATGCTACCAGGGTGAAAGAGAAAGACTTTGTCTTTGAGATAAGAAGTTTGAATTTAGAGCATCTTTGCATTTATACAACAAAGAATAAAATGGTTACGTCAGAGTTTATTGCAGAAAGATACTTAGAGGTGTGGAGGTCAGATCCAGGTTGGGCATTGAGAGGCACACAAGCTAGGGTGAAGATGGACTTTGGCGTTGATGTCAACTATCACAAGTGTTGGCTAGCTAGAGCTAGAGCTAAGTTAATAATTTTTGGTAATTCTGATGCGCAATATAGTAGAGTTTGGGATTACGTACATACCATTAAGCAGTATAACCCCGGGTCCTCTGCATTTGTAATGGTTAGTGGTATTGAAAGACCTCCCCCTATTTTCGAGAGAATGTATATTTGTTTAAAGGCTTCTAAGGAAGGGTTTGTCAAAGGATGTAGGCCTTTTATTGGGATTGATGGTTGTCACCTAAAAGGGGCGTATCCAGGGATGTGTCTTGCAGCTGTGGCTATGGATGAGAACAATAACATCTATCCAGTAGCTTGGGCTATTGTTGAGGTTGAAAATGGGGCTACTTGGCAATGGTTCCTTGAACTTTTGGTTAGAGACATAGGTATGGAGGAAGGAGTTGGCCTCACTTTCATGTCCGATAGACAAAAGGTATGTAATTATTAACCATGATTAGTATTTCGTTGGAGACGATTTTTGCTTACTCTCTTATTTTTAACCGTTATTAGTGCTTTTGACAGGGGCTTCTAGACGCCTTAAAAGTTGTGGTACCAAAAGCGGAGATAAGATTTTGTGTAAGACATATTTGGGCAAACTTCAAAAAACACTTTGGCGGTGAAGCTTACAAGGATAACTTTTGGAAGGCCGCATGGGCAACAACAGAGGTAATTGATTCACTCTTAATATGTATTAAGGATCGAACAATTTGGAATAGTTCTATTTCACTTACCCATACTCCTTTCTCATGTTAGTCTGAGTTCAAGCGTGCACTTTCGGGAATAAGATTGTTGTCAGATGATGCTTATAATTACTTGAATGGGATTCCGGCTATACATTGGAGTAGACATGCGTTTTCGACAAGCTGCAAGTCAAGTATGATTTTGAACAATTTATGTGAGACCTTCAATGCCGTCTTAAAGGATGCCCGGGACAAGCCCATTCTCACATGTATGGAATGGTTGAGGAGGTATGTAATGAAGAGAAGGTCGGAAAAAAGAGATGGGGTTTCAAACTATGTTAAAAGGTTCACGCCATATATTCACAAGTGTTTCATACGGCTAATAGCAGAATCAAGGTATTGTACCGTCAACCATTCTATAGGTACTAAATTTGAAGTTGATTACAAAGGGGGGTCATGGGTAGTAAACTTAGAGGAAAAAAAGTGTAATTGTAAGCATTGGGAGTTGGTTGGAATACCTTGCATACATGCTATGGCTTGTATACTACACCAAAGGCGTAACCCCGAAGATTTTGTAGATGAAGCATATTCTACACAAAAGTACGTGTTAACATATAGCTCAGAAGTGAACCCTATGCCTGGAGTAAGTGAGTGGGAGGAAACTGACCGTGTACAACCACTACCTCCTTCCGTAAGGAAAATGCCAGGGAGACCGTCAAAAAAGAAGCGAAGAAAGGAAATTGATGAGGGAGGCCAAAGGAAGAGAGTGAAGAAGACAGTAAAATGTAGTCGTTGTGGAATAATTGGCCACAATATCAAAAGTTGCAAAAATGCCCAATCTACACATAAACCAAAGAACAAAGGTGGAAGACCTTCCACCAATTCAGCTTGGGTAAAGGAAGCAAAGAAAAAGGTTGAAGCAAGGAATGCAAGAGCGGCACATGAACAAACAATTTTAAGTCATATTGGAAGTCAACCTTCCTTGGATTAAGATAGTCCCTTCATGATATCCCTCCAAATTTTGTTGGATCTTTTGTATAAATGTAAGATTCTCTGACCATTTTGTGTGTCATTTATCACGTAAATGGGCTCAACTGAATATATGCGTTGCCTTGCTAACACAATATTTTTCACGTTTGGTTACAGGGAAGCTCCTTAGAAGACGTTTCTTTGATTTCAGTCAAGGGAAATATACTTGGAATGTGGCTTTATTTTGCTATATAGACGTGGAAATGAGCACCTGAATATTGAAAGTGAAACCGTCTGATGAAGAGCTACGTAGACTTGAGGACAAATATTTAGCAAAACCCTCGATGTGCTGCAGTAACTATATATATGTTATAAACCGAAAATTTGATGTATTGCAGTAATTTTTTGACAGTTCGTGACAATGTAGATGCTACATTGATGTATAGATGTAATGCGTCTTAGTAGGGTGTGTTAAGTAATACAATGATGTTATATATGGCCTGTTGTAGGGCGTATGTTAAGTAATATAACATGTGGTTTGCATGTATACATGATTTAGTTGACTAAAATTACAAATTTGTTTAGGATCAACCATGAAGCACACAACATGATGGATTTCTTTTTTTTTTTTCTCTTTTTGCCAGCAAATAGAAGCACCGTTGTTGCTGGCAAATTAAGAAAAATGCACCATATGTTTTGCATCTTCTAAGTAATACGGTGTACAAAATTACAAGCTCAATGAGACCGAAAGGAATTGAATGAAGCTCAATTAAACTAAACTAAAATAAACTTAGAAAGTCCAATGCTTCTCCAGCATCACAATAATGCTTCAACTTGCATTATAGAAAAGCTTATTTAGAAAACAAGCCAAATCAAGTACTTCAAGGCATTATATTAGAAAGCTCAATGAAAACTCAGTGACAGTAGTTTAGAAACTCACCATAATGGTGTAAACATCATTACAACTTCATCCTCACTATACAACTAAGTCACCAAAAACAAAAAAAAATACTCGTACCACATTACAACTTCACTCTAAACTACTTTATTTGCTTGTTATTCATTTCTCCTACCCAAATAAAGACATTGGATTGACATATTTCTCTTATGCATCGAAGCCTCGTCCATCCTCAGCTCGCTAGAGTAGATAACATTTTTTGTCATATGTCTCGTCTTCTTTACTCCATTTGAAATGTCCACACCCACGCGTCTAACGACTGCTCGAACCATGTAATTGATCTGTCATCAGCATACAGAAATGAAATATAATGTATTCTACGGACCACAGGATCACAACTCACAATGTGTTTTAAAAATAGAAGTTTGGAGTAAATACAAGTTTAGCTACTACACTACATATAACTCTACAGTATAAGCGGAAGTGAGCATCTTACTCTACAAGAGAGTAGCATGAATCAGTCATGTGTCAATTACAGTTACAACTACTTACCATAGCATAGGTTAAATTAAGGAACTAACCAACTTATGTTTGATTTTTGCTATTAAATTGAATAATTCATTGATGTAGAACACCAAATTGTTCAAAATCTGCAAAAAGATGAAATATGCATTTGATTGAACAAGTTTAATTCACCCAACTGTGCAAAAATTTGATTAAAACAAGAAACCCTAATCGAAATGAACCTGGAAACAGAAAACTTTCCCAAAAAAAACAAACCCAGAAACCTAATCGAACGAAACACTAATCGAACAAAACACGAACCCATAAAAACGATTTTAATCGAAACCTGCCAAACACCCTTGCATAAAAACTCCAAATTTTAACGAAATTAAACAAAATAATTATTGCTTGAAAAATTGAAGATGGATACCTGAGGACTGAGGAGGAACTGGATGGAGGATGAGTGTACTCGTATGATGAAAGAGTGTGAGATGTCTGATTGAATTCTTGGTTAGATTAGGTCATTAGGTATTTAGGTGAGTAATGCATGTGATTAGGGGATATTAATTAATATTTGTAAAACACGTTTTGATTAATGGAGGGAGGTTCCGATCCCGTGATATGTCTGAAATTTCATTAACGGAATCGGAAAATAGTATAAGTGAGGGTCGGAATAGAAATACGGTGGCGATTTGGATATATACGCTAAATACATGGTGGTAATTTGTAAAAATGAAAATACGTGGTGGTAATTTGTAAAATACGGGTTATACATGGTGGTATTTTGTAATTTTTCCAAATATAAATGAGTGATCGAGACGGAAAGAGTACCAAACAAAGTGGGTAGTTATCATGAAGCCAATAATCACCAAAAAAAACAAAAACAATACTCTACTTAAATCACCACATGCATGTATGATGCGTAAGGAGTAATTAAGAAGTAAGCTTAATTAAATGGGAGAAAAAATGAAATAAACCCTAAATTAAATACCTAAACAAGAATTAGAGGTGATAAGATGATGGATTATCCTTCCGAATCCTTTTCTTGGGAGAGTGGAGAATAAGGTGACGGAAGAACCAAATGAGAACAGAGTAAGCTAAGGATATATAGACGCATAAATTCTTGTATGAGACGGTGTCACGATAAATTTATTGTGAGACCTTTCACATGGTTACTTATATTATTTTTTATTTTTATTAGTATATCTCACATTAACTTATCATGAGATGGTCTCACAAGAGACTTACGTGGAAAGATTTTAAAGAGTGTGAAATTAATTACTTTAATTGTCGGTTCAAACGGTGCACATTTCACAAAAAAGTAGTTTTCGCATACTCATGTACTCGGCAAATGATATCTAAGTTTACGGTGAATATATTTGTCGCAGTTTCACAGAGGAGACTTAGAATTTTACGGATTGATATAGTTTCACTTTCTCATTTTCTCCGACAATCGAATTTTAAATATGGATATTTATTGTAAAAATTTATTCGGAGTATTTATTACGAGTTACTAATCATGTAAAGTCTTGAGAAAAAATACGGAGTACAAATTATTTGATGAGATGAGTTCATATAATAAATCATAAAATCTTGAGAGAGACGGTCTCTCAATAAGTTATTGAGAGATCACTCTTCAGTACCACTCTATGTCATATTCGTACCCTTAAATGACAACTTTGTTTTGTACCTATTTTTATAACAAGTGTACCTTTTTATATTTGTATACTCTTTTAGGTTAATCGTACCTAATTCTATTAGGTTTGGTACTACTGTTACTTTCATTTGTACTTAGTCTCTCAGTAAAATTAATGAGAGACCGTCTCTCTGGAAACCTACTCCTAAATTTGGTGCGAAACTATTCAAATATTGGTAGTTAGTACTTAAGTAACTTTTATTTACAATACATAATTAAGGTGGATAGGATAGCTAGATTATTGTGCAATTATTTGTCAAGAGTAGACTTTTGAGCTTCTACGGTTTAAAAATGTTACTTCTTCGTCTTGAATAAAAGAACGACTTTATTCTAATTAAAAATCACAGTATATATATAATGGCTACGTAGACATCCTCCGACGATTGCGCATCTTGCGGTAGTCGGTCGATGTAATTGTACTGTAATACATATTAAAAAAATTGACTTCTTCTCCGTATTAACTTACAAAATTGTCGAATTTTAACTCCCATTGTACGACCTTTTTAACGTAAAATCATGTACTTACATAATTATTTTTTTGTACCGAGCTTGCTAGTAACTAAATAAAAGAGAGAATTTCGCATAGCATAATATTATCTTCATCTCAATTATTTGTTAACTTTTTATATTATTTGTAAGAATTATTTTAACAAAAAAAAAAAAATGATCGAAACGAAGAGAATAATACGTCCAAATTTTAGAAACTACTACTTGGCTACTTGCAATAGATCGAGAACCTCAATTGTTTTATGCCTCAATAAGTCAATAGCCCCTTTGGAGACTCTACCGCGCGATAAGTCCTTATAAATAGTACTAATGCTGCTTCATGCAAATGGCAAATTAAAGCATCAAACTTCAAAACTGTTTGTCTAACTTATATATAATCATGGCTTTATTTGGTGGTTTCAAGCCTATAGCTTTGGCATTTCTCTTCCTCGTACTATCATCAGGTCAGCATATATAACGCATCTCGACGTTGGTCGTACGTACTTTTAGTAATTATTCATCGTTTGCTATATTTGTTTTTGCATAAAATCTTTAAAACGATTGATGGGTTTTCACTCATTTTGTACACAATATTAAACATTTAACATCAAGAGACTAATGATAATAATAAGAGTAAGACGGGTTTATTTAAACAGTACATGCAGGGATCGCGGTGGCGATTGACGAAGGGAGGATGAATGAAATAATGGGAGTGGGAAGCAGGCGTATGGCACAGGACGAATGGTGCTCAATCAAAGGCTATTATTGCATGGATGGCGTACAAAATGCACAATGTTGTGAAGGTCTTACTTGTTTGTCCAATAAATGTTGCGAAGGCACTTGGTATTGGGATTGCAGCACTTAATTACAAACTACGATCCAATACTCCAATCAATAACAATAAGCATTACCCAAATTATACATGTAAAACTGTTTTACTTCACATATTACATACACGTTTTATTCTAGTTGCTTCGTGATGTATTATTTGTCTATCCTTTATATTTGAATAAATAATTGTGCGTGCGTGCGTGTGTATTGTATTATTACAATGAAAATCTTTCTCAGTTGATTATTAAGATAACATCATGATACTTTGTCCGTCATTTTTTTTTTATTTGTGATCTACCGAGTATTTTTTTTGGGCATTTCATTCATTATCATCATTATCACTTTTTCATGTATTGATGATGTCGGTTAATTTTTTTACCACTTATTAATTTCACGAGACTCTATCTACAATATTTCAATTTCACACTCATAAAATTAAGTGACACAGACAAATTTCCGAGTTACATTTCTTTTATTTTATAAACACGAACAAAAATGGTCAACTAACATGTTAATCATACATACACAGTGATGCATTCATTCATTGATTCAATCTAGTACTACTGATAACGAGTAAATCTCCCCGGTAACAAATATATCCGTCACAAATCGATGATAGATCAAATAATATCATTTGGTTAGAAAAGACAATGCTACTAGAGTACTAGGTAACACATATCTCCGTCTTTATCTGCCCAAGTGAATATTATACTATTATTTTGACCCATCCCACATTTGTGACGGATAATTCCATTACAAACCAGAATTTGTCCTTACTAGTAGTATAAAAAAACATGTTAATCACATGTGCAAGACAACAAGAAGATATCCAGATTTCTGGTTCACTCATCACTCACAAATCACAATCAAATTCACACAAACTTCATTCATTCTTTCATTAATGGTTGAATCAATTCAGAATTGAGAATTGAGAATCGTACATAAACTCCTCTCATTCCTTCAAAAATCAATTGATCAATCAAGTCACTCAATCTTCAATTAAAATAAAAAATAAAAAATCATGAAACTTTCGCCATCATCAACACTCTTTCGACCTTCAACTTCATCTTCACCATTATTCCTGAGCACAATTAAAAACCCAGAAAGATGCAACCTTTCTTCATCGTCGACGACAATGATCAAATGCAAGCAATCAACGGCTCAGATTTCTCTAAACTTTCTGAAGAATAAAAAGAGGAAAAAGAAGGGTCTTGAAGAATTGAGTGATGAATTGTATAATCAAGCTGTTGGTGTGAAATTAGACCACGCACCTGCTCGTAGACAACTTCGATCCGTTTTCCTTGACTTTCATAACCAGCTTGACCATCTTCTGTTTAAGGTTTCCATCAATTACTTATTTCCGTCTCGATCATTTGTTTACCTTTGATTTTAATACTGCATATTGAACTGGGTTTTTTTTTTTTTTTTAGACTGCGGCACCTGGGATTAGAACTGAGGAGGTAATTCTAATTAACCTTGGCTTTCTGTAAATTTTACTGTACTATATTTAATGAATTTTTACTGTGAGTTTGTTCAAGATTAGGGTAAAAAGTAGTTTTTGGTAGTGGTAAATTGGTTAATGTTGGATTATGTGACAACAAAGGGGGTAGAATTGAAAGATTCGATTGAAAAGACAGGCTTTAAAATATGATTGTGGATATTCTATATACGGATTTTCTATGTGTGCGCAGAGAACGCAATAAAGATCCAAATATAAACATATTAGTGTGAAGTGGGAATTGAAGATTCAATGGTTGGGGGTTTTATAAGGTGAATTTGGTCAAGATTGGGGTAAATAAAATGAGTTGAACTTTGTTAGTTCAATCCAATTCAGTGAAGAGACGAGACGAGATGAGAACTCTGAAATGTCTGATATATTCGACACAAACGAAGCCAACTCTGAAATGTCTGATATATTAAAAAATAAAAAATGGGAACTTTTTTAGTTTACGATGATTTTATTAGAGTTCATGTCAGTTACGTATAGTTTCCCTGCTCATCCTGCTGATTTGAAGCATTCTGAAATATCGTTTCCGTTACAGTGATAGTCATTGAGCTGAATTATGTAAGAAATGACTGTTCAGCTTGTTTATATGTAGTGGTATGAAGTGAATTCGAAAGGGCAAGAAATTTTTTGTAAGAGTTGGTTGCCGAATGAAGGAGAGAAAATTAAAGGGGCCGTTTGCTTTTGTCATGGATACGGTGATACATGCACATTTTTGTTTGAAGGTACTATGAACATCGACTGCAGGCAACGGATCCTAAAACTATCAATATCCAGTTTCTGCTAGCATGAATTTACGATTAAACCTGCTGTTTTTAGGTATAGCAAGAAGAATTGCAGGATCTGGGTATGCGGTCTACGCTGTCGACCATCCTGGTTTCGGTCTTTCTGATGGATTGCATGGATATATTTCAAGATTCGATGATTTAGTCGACAATGTGATCGAACAATTTTCAAAAATTAAAGGTTTGCCATGTTATGTTCTTACTTCTTGCTAGTCTTTACCTCTGGAATCATCTTTACGGTAATGACCTTCCGAGCTTGCTCAATGACAGGTAGACCTGAAGTCAAAGGGGTGCCTCGATTTATTTTCGGTCAATCCATGGGCGGAGCCGTAGCTTTGAAGACCCATCTCAAACAGCCAGATGGATGGGACGGGATGATACTCGTGGCCCCTATGTGTAAAGTAAGCACACGTTAACTGAAATTCCTTTCATCAAAGACAGTTTTAAACAACTCGTGTGAGACTAAAATAACCGGTTGTTTTCAAGGTTTCGGATGAAGTGCTACCTCCTGAAGCAGTACTGAAAGTTGCGAATCTTCTATCCAATGTTCTTCCGGAAGCCAAATTCTTTCAAACAAAAGATCTAGCCGAGCTTGCTTTTAGAAACTTGAAGTACAGAAAAATGGTTTGTTTCTCGTCTTTTTTTTTTTCTCGAAAAACTAAGCTCCCTAGGGTTTAAAAGATTTGACCCTTTACACACTTCTTTTTTAGGCTTATTACAACATGATTTGCTACTCTGATCGCGTGCGTTTGAAGACTGCAATGGAACTTTTGAAGGCGACGAGAGAAATCGAGTCAAGTGCTCAAAGGGTAAATTCTCCGTTGCTGGTCATTCATGGAGCTGCGGATATGGTGACGGATCCAAATGTGAGCAAGTTCCTATACGATCGAGCTTGTAGCAAGGATAAAACGTTAAAACTCTACGAAGGCGGATATCATTCCATCCTCGAAGGTGAACCCGATGAAACCATTTCCATAGTTTTTGACGATATTGTTCAATGGCTTGATGCTAGATGTTCGACTTAAACTTTCACTCCTTTTTCGGGGTTTTCAAGCTGAAACCATGTAATGTAAAGTCCTCATTCTGTTTCTATGGACTTATAGGCCTTAACTGAATTGCATTGAACTGGGTTGAAGTATGTTGGTCCTTATAAAACGAGTTATGGGCAGTCTAGGAACGATATCTTACGTGTGCACAGAAGTTTTTTTGCCTGTTCTCGAATTTTGTCAGTCTGATGGTGAATGCTGCAAAGGCCCGTCAATGCTAGACACAAATTCGATCTTACTTCGAATATAAGTTAAGACACAAAATAGGCCCGTCCATGCTGCTATGCCGTGAATAAGACAACCAAAATGGTTAGGACATGCAAAATGAATCAATGTTTTAATCTGTAGGATTAGATTCTATCATTTGTCTCATCGTGTATTTGACCTGTCACAAATTTTTGACGAATATGAAGAGTGAGCGATTAGGTAAGAGAAGGGGCACATGTGACGTACCGGGTACTAAAATGATATGAACCTAAACCAACACTACTACTACTAGTACCAGTACTACTCATGTACTGTAGTTATTAAATGGCTTCAATTTGACAACTGAGCTAACCTAATGTTATGCTCGATCTCTAACTTGAGGGACCAAACTTAGGGTACACAATTTGTTATATGTCCCACAACCATGTTATTTCATCGTTTATATGTCTCCCTCCCATTCACATGTTTTCATTAGGCCTAACCCTTGCATTAACTACGCTACGACTTATGACGTGCAGTCGTATTCATTCAACTCATTATATGTTGATGTACGGAGTATATACTATACTCCTATATGTTATGTTCTCTTTCTGATTCGTACCAACTTTAACTTGATTCTCGTCAAAATTACATTGACGTGTAGAATAATTTTATGAATTTATTGTTTAAAAATGTTACGATTCGCTTGTTTTGACATTATATTTATAATATCGGGTTTGTGGAGTTGAAAAATTAATTGTAATGAAAGTGGTGAAGTCAGACAAGTTGGCTTAGTTTTGAAGTAGATGCTGTAGGGAGGGGCCAATCTAAGGGGGATTTGGTATGTCCCACAGCATGTTAGTATTTGATTGCCTCACTTTCACATGTTCAATTTGGCCGTACATACTCGATACTCATACAGTATACCTACTTCATTTAAGTATCACCGTGACAAGTTTATGATGAAAATTCGATTATTTAGACTAATTTTCTTTGATTTTAGTTTTGATTTAAGTAAAATGGGTTAAATATTATCGTAGGGTGATAAGAAAAACAAAATATTTGATCTTTTTAGGTAATATATTATGCACGTAACTTAGTACTTTATATACATAACCCATTTTAAAATTTACGACTAATACTTTTGGTGGTAGTCAAGGGTTAAGTAATGGGAAAGGCAGGAAATGTGTTTGAGTGAATCACGTGCATAGAGGACAGAGAGAGATTACTTCAATTTAAACAAAAGTTTAAAAGAAGAAAGGTGAATTAAATTAGAATATAGTCTACATAATCTAATCTAATAATAATAATAATAATAATGAATTAATTAATGAGTGGCTTCTCCGAAGCAAAGGAAGGCAAAGGCCAAAGGGGGTTTGAGAATCACATGCATTATGAATGAATGCATAGAGTGAGTGATAGAGAGGCAGAGGCAGACACAGAAACAGAGACTGTGTACCAAAGCAAAAGGCCAAGGGATCGGATCTCTTAAGTAAGACTGTAAGAGGGTACTACAGTGCCCGAGTAGAGGTGATCATATGCGGGTTCGGGTCGGACACGGGCCGGGCTAATTGTGAAATTTTGCCCCACGGACAAGCGGGTTCGGGACGAGTTAGCGGGTTTGGGACGGGTTTGCGGGCCAGACCTTTGTATATTTTTAAAAATGTTGTGTCCAAGCCCGCTAAAAATTCGGGCCGGACTGGACGGGCCAATCGGGCGGTACGTCCCATGACCAGCTATATGCCCGAGTGGTTAAGTTATGTCACTAATTAACCATGTTTTCCGCTGCACCGTCTCTTTTTCCCTCCCCACATCTTTGACCTCTTTTAATCCCCATATTCTCTGACTCTTTTTCTCAAAATTTTATTTGAGTCCACGGTTTTACACTAATTTTATTGTGAAATCACTCTACACTCTAAGCTATACTTGCGAGCTAGGGAGTAATTTCTAACTTTTCACAAAAAGGGTACACATGTAAGTGGACACGCATATCGTTGGATGGACGCTGTTCAGAATATTTCATTGCCTAATAAGACACGAGCTTATCTCAAAACGACCTAGCCTAGTACTCCTCCTGTCCCAATGAATTATTTACGTTTGTTTTTTCACACTTGTCGAGGTACATTTCATTTCGTTCATATCTTTATTTACGTGTTATTAAAAATTCTAAAAATTTGATAATCTTAATGTACTTATTAAGACCATTCGAAAAAGATCTCACATGACTATGTTTTACGTTATATATTAGAAATTATATTCGACATCATTCCACCCCATAAATAGTGCCAAAAAGTAAACGTAAAGAATTTACTGGGACGGGGGTATGACACTTCCTAGTTTGTGCCTCGTGATGAAGTTAAAAAAATACGGAGTAAGTAAGATCATGCATGAATCCCAGGCAAGACACACCACAACTACTCCGTACAATATAAAGAGACATAAAGAACAGTCGTTCAACGATATTCTTCAACACCTACATCAACCTTTGTCGAGATGAGTGTTCAAACTAATTAACGCATGACATATCGTCCTTAAACTACTGATAAATAATACCGTGAAGATAAATATTGATCTGAACCTCTTTATTGACCTTTAAATACCATCCCTCGATCAAAAGATACTATTCCCAAATTTCATCAGAAAATTCTTTTGAGTAATTAATTAAATAACCAAAACCTAAAAAAATCTACACACACTTGACACTTCCCCTCTTCACCCAAAAAAATCAAAGGCCATCCTTGATTGATTGATTCCTTTCCTTTTTATACAAATACACACAACAAGAGGATGAGAGAGGAAGTCGCAACTCCCAATACACCCCCATCATTTATACACCTCCTCATCCTCATCTCTCCTCATCACGTGTCGACCTCCCATTGGTCCCCTTTTCAATAAAATAATCACAAATAATTCAAATCATGAAATTATCTTCCCGTCTCGTCAGATAGCTTACATTTGCTTTATTGTCTCTATATACTCCTTTCGTTTCTATGATTTCTTCTACCTTAAAAGTGGCACATTTTTTAAGAAAAACAATAAAATAAGTAAAGTAGAGAGGGAGTAAAGTAAGTGAACGGTAAGAGAGAAGTGTGATAGAAAAAAGGAAAGTGAAAGAAATCAAAGAAATGGTTGAAAAAAGAAATGTGGAAGATATCAAAGAAACAGAGGGAGTACAAATATTAAGGTAAGAAAAAAAAAAGGCGTATTTACCGAGATACGTTCTTCATTAAATTTATTGAGAGACTAATCACAAGTGAAGGTAAAAGTGATACCAATAGTAATAAAAACAGATACATTTAACAAAAGAGTAATACAAATACAAATATATAAAAGGGATACGATTACTATAAAAACAAGTACAAAATTAAATTATCACTCGGAGAAACATCGAATAATAAAATAGGTACGAACAACGTATAAATTGGTACTGAGAGATGATTATTAAAATACTCGTATGTCAAATATGAAAACGTAAACTATTAACAAATACTCCCTCCGTCCCAGAAAGATTGTCCCACTAACTTTAACTCTCAAATTAAGGAAATTGAGTATACAGGCAAGGATGACTCTCTTTCTAGGATGAGTCATCACCTAGATAAGGTTGTAGGAGTAAATTGAATGGCAAAATGATAAATATTTTAACTTCTTAGTAGGGATCAAATTGTAAAAAATGATGGACTAAAAAGAAAATTTGAGAAATGAGACAATCTTTAATAACCTACCCAAAAAAATACTACCTCCCATTTATTGGATTCCTACCATTTGATTAAATATACCTCACATATAATCAACTTATGGTAGATTTCCAGCGAATGGGAGGGAGTAACAATCTTAATGGAACGAAGGGAGTATATCTGAAAAGCGTAATTTTTTTTTTTTTGGTCTATCGAAGAGCGCACTTAGTCGCATTACAATATAGGGGTGGGGGGATTCGAACCTGAGACCTACTGTCCCAGAGCACCTAGTCCTAACCACTAGGCTAAGACATCTTCGGTAAAAGTGTAAATTTATTGAGGGAGAGAAAGACACGGTAATAAAAAGTGTCCCTTTCGATCACATGATATCAAATCTGGGGTTGTATATATAAGTATAACCTCAAGTAGTACCCACCTCCACCTCCACCCCTACCCTTGTTGCTTCACGCTCTCCGCCACCCTCCATTCTTCCCACCCTGTTTTCTCCAACACTTTCCGTCGCTTTTTGTTTTTTCCCTCACTCCGCTCTTCAACCTACACTTCAGGTTTTCTAATTGATTGATTTAATCTTAAGTTTTTCGCTGTTAATTGATTGTTTGATGAGATTCAATTTGTATGAATATAACGATTTGTTCGATTGTAAAAGCTTCAATTACTTTCCAATTTGTAAATTTGAAAAAAACAAAAAAAAAAAAAAAAACAAATTTGGATGATTATGATGATTTTTTAGCTTTTAAATTCGATTATTTCAAAAAAAAAAAAAAAACAATTTCTGGTAAATTTGGATTTGATTACGTTCTGGATATGGAGTAATTGATTGTATAAATCTGATGTTAATTTTTTTGGATTTTTTTTTTGCAGCGGGAATAATTAGGTTTTTGATAAAAGGTAGATCGTGTAAATAAAACAGAATAAATTAGAATATAAATAACGACAGATCTTGGGAAAAATGAGCTATAACTACTGCGCGATCCAACAAAACGCCGTCGTTTCATCGTCGTCTCGTGGTAATATGGGTGATTGTCGAAGCTCGGTGATTTGTCCCAAACCTCGCCGTGTCGGCCGCCTTGGCTCCGCCACTGCCGACCCTTACCGGCCTCCACGCTGGCACCTTGGGTAATTATTAGTATTAATTAATTGAATTATTTCAATACTCCCTTCGTCTTCGTCTTCGTCTTTCTTGATAGTTGATTAATGTTTTGTGGTGTAAACAGGCATCAATCTGAGGTGTTTGATGCTAGAGCTGGGTCTGAGCTATTGGATCTCATTCTCAGTAAGGTGAGGATTTGATATGATATGATTTCGTATGATATTGTTATTGATATGCTCGATTACAATTTCTCATGTAAAACCGTCTCAATTTTTTAACCGGGAATTCATTAGATATTTGATTTTCGTGATGAAATTGTCGGATTTGATTAGTTGGATCTATGTTTGGAGTGGATTTGATTCATAAGATCTATGTTTGAAGTCATGTTATACACTTACCCCCTCCTTCTTATTAAAATGTTTGTCACAAATAATATAAAAGTAAACAAATGACGGAAAGGGAAGGGATATGCTATCTAGTTTGATATGGTATGCGTGGTGTGCTGATTGTTGTTGTTGATCACGGGATTGAGACGATGTGCATGTTAAACATTGATCTTATACGTTTGTCTTTTATACGTTAATGAGAACCCCGATTATGGTATGGCCTATAGGTTTGATTAATTACGTATTTGATATGGTATGCATGGTGAGCTGATTGTTGTTGTGGATTACGGGAATGGGATGATCTGCATGTAAAACATTGATCGTACGTTTGTCTTGTATACGTTAATAAGAACCCCGTTTATGGTATGGCCTATGGGTATGATTAATTTTACATATTTGATATGGTATGCATGGTGAGCTGATTGTTGTTGTGGTTTACGGGAATGGGACGATCTGCATGTAAAGCATTGATGTACGTTTGTCTTTTATACGTTAATAAGAACCCCGTTTATGGTATGACCTATAGGTTTGATTAATTACATATTTGATATGGTATGCATGGTGAGCTGATTGTTGTTGTGGATTACGGTAATGGGACGATCTGCATGTAAAACGTTGAGCTTACGTTTGTCTTGTACGGAGTTTACGTTAATAAGAACCCCATTTATGGTATGGCCTGGTTTGATTAATTACATATGACAAAAAATTGGGTAAGGCAAAAGTGATGTTGTTCCATTTCGAGAAAACAAAGAGCGGTGGAGAGCTATTCTTGAGCTTGATTACTTGTACGCCTAGAATATAATGGCGTTGTTTATTTGTGGTTTGGAAAAAAATTATGCCAATTTGATTATGTCAAAAGTTTGGGGGTTTGATCTTTAGAATTTGTCTTAGAAAACTAGTGGTCTTTCGCACGTTTCAAATTTTTATGAAAGCGATTGCGTTGTCCTTCAATTTCGGAGGAGAATTTTCTTAGAGATGATCTGGTTGGTATCTATTGCGATTGATTTGGACATTAGCTATTTTTAAGAGTCAGTACTTGTGGGTGGAATCCATTGTCGCCAATTAAGACGATTGCTAATTTTTCAATGGTTATAGATTACGTATGACGGAGTAAATGAAAGATGACTTGTTGAAATTGATTCCATTTCTTTTCTCTAAGAAGTTGCAGTCATAATCAAGCATAGGATGTGTGATTTTGACACCCTTTTCCCTTTTCGGCAGTAGGATAACGACAATGTTGTTATTGTGGAGTAATTGTTAATTGTTATTAATGGTATCGGAGTTTAATGGGTGGATGAATGATGAACCGTGTGCAGGGTGGTCAAGTTGCTGAGAGGTTAAACACACAAGTAGCTTCATCGCCCCCATTTTTCTGCGGGTCTCCACCAGGTAGAGTCTCTAACCCCATAATTCAGGACGCTCGATTTAGGGAGGAAAAGCAGTTAGTTCCTCCTCCATTTTCACCAGTGTTGCCATCGCCAATCCCGGCTACTCCAGGGTCAGCAGCATCCTCCCCCAACTCTTCCGCAAGGAAAGGGGGATGTGTTAGGGCGAGTTTTGGAAACAATCCGGCCGTTAGGGTTGAAGGGTTTGATTGCTTGGAGAATGATCGCCGTAACTGCGGCATTCTCGCCCTCGCTTAGAAAGCCCGTCACCCCTAAACAAAGTGATACTCCGTAGTACATACAATCATATGATGATGATGATGATGATGATGATGAAGGAAACCGAAAGCCTTAAGGCAAGATATAACCATTTTTAGAGAGGGAGAGGAGGATAGTAGTAAGAGAAGAGTTTTGGTAATTCTCAGAGCAAAGTGATGATGAGTTTCTGCTGGTTTGCACTGTAAATATATGCAGTTTGAGGGAAAAGTTGCTTTTTTTTGTAAGTAAAGTGAAAGTAGTCATAAGTCATGTGTAAGTAGTAGTTTTTGACTGAATAAGGACTTAGTTTTGTTAAGTGAGAAATGGGTTGGCTTGAGGCTTAAGAATTTAGGTACTACTCCCTCCGATCATAAAATATTGTCCAATTTCATGATTATATTGTCCCATTTCATTATCATACGTGAGACATATTTCAATGAAATGAGTCAATAAATTGTGACCGGAGTGAGTATTATGAGGACAAAGTTTTATAATTTTCAATTATGGGAGTATTTGTTTTGTAGTTCCATTTTGTATTTTGTGAGTACTCTTTCTTCATGACATTGAGAGAGATGTACTACTTTTTGAATTCTTCTTGTTGTAAAGGTTACCATATAAAATATGAAAGCCTATCTTCTTTGAGGATGTACTCGTACAACGGTTACTTTCGAAGTTTTGATAACTCTTTAGATGATTTGAGTTGGGATTGAAGTCGAGCAACCAACCGGAATATGATATCAAATCCGATCAACGTAATTAAAAACGACTCCATGGATTAGATATGCAAGTCAAATTAGGATCCTCTGCGTTTCCTAAAAAAGCTTCGCTACCATTAATGTTATTGAAATGCAAATAAACTTCACACGAACCAGATCTACTTATGGCTTAATAAAATGGTAATGTACAACTCGACTTGATGGAGCACACAATGGCCCTGTTTGGTAAACAGCGGATTGATATTGGCATAAGCAGATTTAAAAAGCGGATTTGACTGGCAGAATCGATTGACAGTTTTGACCAGCTGATTTAATTAGCAGAATTGTTTTAATAGTGTTTGGTAATTAGCTGTTATAGATTAGCGGATTGATTAATTGATTTGTAAAATGACAAAAAAAGAACGTAGTTAGATTAATTGATTGGTAGGATTTGATTGGTAAAGAGGTAAAAAAAAAATCACAATATGCTAAGTGAATATGTTGCTACTAGCAGCATATTGCAAATTGATGGATTGGATTCGAATATGCCATTTCAAACTACCGTTTACCAAACACCTATATTGTCGGATTTTGTGGTCAAACATGCTAATCCATCCAAATATGCTCTTTTTTGGCGGATCCGTCAATAACCAAACACCCCCAACATGTCTTGGCTTGACTCGGACAAATACTATAACTAAACTAACCCAAGTGATTTGGTAGCTTGCTGACTAGTTCTTGTGGCGACCTTATGATTAGTAATTGTAATTAGATTGGTACTATCAATATCAATTTTGATAGAGTACAAATCAAAGTGGGGCGGGTCGAGCCATGTTAGATAGTACCAAGTTGATCAAATTGTGTTTATTAAGTCGTCCTTATATGGTCGAACCAGGCCAGTTGCGGATTAAAGTGTAATGACGATCAAGTTGATGAAGAAGATGTAATTATGGGTGATGCTACCACATCATGCAAGTAACAAGTCGGCATTTCATCCAAACCTATTGAGATTTACTCAAAAGCTTTCATGAATCACCCTCTTGTTCATTCAGATAAGAAGAAAGGCTGCCCTGCCCTGCCCTGCCCTGCCCTATCGGTTGAATTGGAGGGAATAGATAAGTAGATTTTTGGTCCATCATCATGTTACTTGTTCTACATACGGACACTTGCAGTGCCTTCTAATTTCTTCTTCATTACTGCTCCGCTTCATTTAATTTCGCCTTTATATATCATCAAATTTTTAAGGAATTTGTATTTTTCAGATGGATTTAGCTGAATTAAGTTGAACTAAAATAAAGTTGACTGAATTATTGATCGAGACAAAATAGAGTCGATCAATGAATCAATAATTATAAACTAAACTGAAGTGACTGTCTTCTTGTGATGACAACGACTGGTACATAAAAAAAGATAGATAACTATTGAACAGGACGGAGAGAGTTATTTAAGAAGCACGCACGCACGAGACATTAGAATGTCGTCTTCTTACGAAGATAAGAAACACAAGGGACAGTTGTAAGTATGTATTTTGTTACTGCTCATAGAGGCGAGTATTCCAAAAGAATGGAATACGTAGAAACATTAAGTGGTAGTGAATGCGACTTGCTTGCTTTACGAAATGCTGGTGATGATCGAGTAAAGTATAGAGGTCTGCCTTTCGTGTTGTCCTTTATTTGGGAGGGTACGTACGATACTCACTCACTCCATCTACATACGACTTTGGCTCTTTAAAAGAGTTTGAAACTGAAGCTGCATGCCTCGCTACGAATCATATCTCTTCTCCCTCTACTTTAACTACCACCACGCACCAATAATCTACTCTAGCTACTACCATATCCATGCATTATTACTACTACTACTACAACTATTATTATTATTATTATTATTATTGCATCCTAGCTACTCCCTCCGTATCTATATGTTCGTCTACTTTTAATATAATACTCCACTCATATATTAAATTTTGTGGACGAACATATAGATACGGAGGTAGTAATTCCTAAGTACTCATACTACGTACGTCTATTATCCTTCCACTAATTGGACTAATTGACTAACTTTCACTAAACTCGTTCTTAAAAGGGTGATTGATCTCACTCCGGACACATAATCATCATTTGTCTTAACACTAAAACGAGTGTAATAAGTAATTCATTTAGTTAAACATAGTCATTTTTTTCTATTTTCTAATTAAAAGTTTATCTTATCATTTTTATTTGTCCAGTTATAAATTTGTAACAGGATATTATTGTCACAAACAAAAAATTGTATTAAGGTGATTATAATTGATTTAAATAGGAATTATATTTCCCAACCGAATTTTTTGGAGTAGCGCTTCTAATTAACCCTATTTTATTATCGTCGATACATTTTATGATGGAATCTCACTTATTTTTAAGGAGTCGAACTTCTCCACAAATCAACGGATAACAGTTGTCCTAGCTTCATAAATACGAAGGACAAATATAAGTAAAATACAAAAGAGACTTTTCGTCCATTAGAAGGGCTAGATAGATATTAATATACCATACGAGTACCATATTAGTTGGAAATATTTGGAGTCACAAAATAGTTGAGGTGACAGACGCACATTATACTCCATCAAACACTAGAAGTATGATTTTTTTAATTTGAATTATCCGTCTCAAATTTATAACGGACAAATAACACTAAATTTGTATATACTCCTATACAATAACACAAAACTTTAACTTTTTTCGATTTTTTTTCATTTTTATCTCACCTACTCGACCACTCATACGTTTAAAACAGGTATAAATTCCTATACAAAAATTAAAGTATATAAAATGACAATTAATCTTTCTTAAGACAGATATATGATCTGTCTTAAAAGTAAAACGGGTGAAATAACATTTCATTTGGGTAGATGGGAGAAATTCGTCTTATCTTTTCTATTTAACCCATTATAAATTTGTGACGGATATATTTGTTACGTAAGATGGAGGGCAATGACATGAACAAAAACAGTTATGCCGACATAAGAGTATAGGAAGAGGATGTCATTATAGTAGAGAGAGTGAGTTGTCTGTTTGGTGCATATAAATCAACGTACTGTCTTCTAAGTCGACATTCACTGGGTCTGGGCCCCCGACCCTCTTTGCCCCAACTTGGTGCAGCTGCTCCAACCATCCATTTCAAATCACCCTTTTGCCCCCGCATTTACCCCAAGTCACATGCCCTCTTTCGTCTTTTCACCCCTAAAATCGACAAACTAAATAATAATATCATGTGGCCTAGCGTACGTACCTCTAAAAGTGTCAACCACGTTGTCCCAACCCCTCAAATTTATTCCAATTCACGACCGCATGCGTCACAAACTTATAACGGATCAAATAATATTCACTTACATGTATTTATTGTCTCGATGTAGGTGTAATTTGTGCTCAAATCCATATGTTTATACTAAAATTGAAATACTTTAAATGATTAAATACAACCCTATGGGTTGGTTGTATATAACATTACCCCTTTTAACTTTAACGGATATATCTGTCACAGAAGAGACTTACTTTAGATTTAATCCGCCCAACAAAGATAATGTGGTTGTCCATTTCTTTGGCTTAGATATTATCCATCAAACCCTACCAATATCTCGCCTATAAATATGTTAGCCTTTCCTACTTCACAAATTACATTTATAAACATGTTACATCTACAAATTAAACAATAATTAGTGAGTATATATGTACTACTCGTAGTATTATTTTTTAAGTACACTAATAATGAAGAATAACCAAATGTTATAGTAATATACTACTAATAATATTTTATTCTTTTATTTTATTTTATTTTATTTCTATTAATCATGGAGGATGGAAGTAGCTCCAAGAGTGTAGGAAAGGCGGCGAAGAAGGCGAAGTATGCTCATGTCGTAAAGACGGAAAATATGGTGAAGGTGGAGGAGGAGAAGAAGACGGAAGCGATTAATAATAATAGTAATTATAATAATAGTAATGAGGTGGGATTAGGAGTAAATGATTATCAATATGAAGATTGGAGGGTGTGGTGGAAGCCGGGGATGGTGGTGGACGAGCAAATGTCGTGGGGGTCGGTCTGGTATTCGTATTGGGAAGATGAAGATAACAAGAAGACGAATAATAATAATAATAATAATGTGGATGCTAATTCGCATTATGAAGATGCATTCTATGGCGATGTTTTGGAGGATGATATTTGGAATTTGAGGAGTATTAATACGATTCCTCAATCATGATTATTATTATCATTATAGATAGTATGTATATCGATTATTTGCTCTTTCTGTTTCGATTATTTATTTACATTTGATTAAACTATTATTCTTTACGAATAATATAAAAGGTAAATGAACGATCGATATGAAAAGAGTATCGACTTATCTAGAAAGATGGAGGGAGCTGAGCTAGGGTTTTTAATTATTTCATACGAGTATATTTTATTTCATGTGTTATATGTTGTGGTGTATGATAATGCATGCTTAACAATAATTTCTAATAATAAATTCCTTTATCATTAGACCATAGTACTATACTTTTTCAACCATGAAGTACGTGGGGTAAATGATGATTTTATTCCGTTTATTTCGTTTATTGGTTTACTTTTAATTAAAATATTTCTCATAAAAAAAATAGAGAACCTATAAAACGACATTAGTTAATATAAACATAAGATATTTTAATCTACCATTAATATACAAGGCCATAAAACGAGCCTACAATAAGATAGACTCAAAAAGGATAAATTAGGGTAAATAAAATAAAATAAAGGGTGATATACGAATTTAGTTGAAATTTCTAAATGTAACATAGCGGATAATACAGAGTACTGTATTAATCTTACTAGAGATTTAGATCATAAACACTTTTCATTCTATGAAGATATTTCATATTATTATGGTAACGAATTAATGATTGTTATGTGATTATAAGCGAAAAAATTTCTAAAATTTATTCCATTTAATTATCGGATATTTGGAATATACGGTATAATTTTTTCCATTGTAGCATGGTCAAAGCATCAATTATTAGTCAACAAGCTACGTAGAGTAATAAGTTTACAAGTATATTTATTTTCAATTTCTTAGTGACTAGATTGCTTAGATTTAATTACTAGTCCATTTTGATTTGTTTTGATTTTGTGCACTCAACATATGGAGTATTTGTTGAAGTATTGGTTGCGTGATTTTGTTTTTTTGCCCATGTTACTCATTATATTGCACGTATCGGATACAATAGACAACATGATGCATCGCTCGATACAATAATTTTATTGTGAATTATTTGATTTTTTTGCTCAAAGTAAAATAAAGTATCAAACTATCGATATGTCGTGTTTGATGAGCGTTAGAAAGTCTAACGGAGCACCAAATTGAATCATCACATAACCGTGGATTTCAATATTTTACTTAAAATATTCTGTAATAAATATATGCGGACAACTTGGCCGGTATATATAGGATGTGGCATTCAAAATCCTTCTCATATTTGTTTCATCAATCGAGTAGAATATCACGATCCTAAGATTTCTAACCGCTTCCAACTACGAAGTACCCTCTTTCTTGACAATGGAAACAAACATTTGACATAATAGAGATACCCAAAATTCGAGAAATATAATTTTTTTTTACTTTCTTGTTGAGCGGTTATAAAAGGTGCTGGTTTGTTGCGCTTTTTTTCAAGACTTCGAAAAAAGTTCTTTACGTCACTAGTTAGACACCAGATACTCCGTATTAATTAATCGATTGTCGCTGAGTAATTAAATTTGTTTCTACGCTCTCAATAAAAGAACCGAATATTATCTCGAGATCGTCTCATAGAGTGAAAGATAACTACCGTGAGTGTGAGACCGTCTTATATAAGAATTTGTGAATAAATAAATAAAGAAAATCCATAAAAAGCAAGAGTTTTTCTTCAGCTTCTTTACCCACATCACACTTTCCCATTTGTTTCTCTATACTCACAGTCTCACACAAAATGAGAGAAGGTAAAGGTTCAACTCTGCTATATCTGCTCGTCGTTCTTCTCAGTTTAATCGCTTTTGGTTTCTCCATTGCCGCCGAACGACGTCGTAGTCATGTCCGTAACTCTCTTCATTCTTCTTCTTCTTCTTCTCTTTTCCGCATTTTTACTGTGAAATTTCGGGAGGCAGTAATTCTTGTGTAGTCAATGCAGCGCCGATTATCCGTCAATTTTTATTACATTATCCTATTCATGCTAGATTTCTTTGATTTTATAGCGTGTTTTTCGCATATGTTGTACATTTGATTTGATTTGATTTGATTTGATTATTTCTATTAATAATTTATTGATTTTGTCGGTGGTCGCGTAATTATGTCTAAAAATAGTTAAATGCGCTTAAAATGCCGTGTGTTTAGGTGATTCGATTTGATTTGAATTAATTAATTAATTAATTAATTACTGTAATTAATTACGAGTATTAAATTGTTACTGGGTTGCGTTTTCCGATTCGATTTCTTTTGTTTAGGGTTTATGTTTTCTTGAAATTTATATATATACAGTTTTGTTACGCTAAATCTGTGACGATTTTGTGGAGATGTGGTTTCGACTTCCTGAGTAATATTTGGTTTAATAAAGGAAGGTAATTGACGGAATGTGCGGGTTTTGATGATTCTATGAGCTTGAATAGCATCGAACTTTGTGAAAATCGGGTTGGCCGAAGAAATCTCAAAGCTATGTAATTGTGCGATTCTGATCAGAATTTACATGGCTAGCACTATGTTTCCGGGGGGGATGGCCGTAATCTTGGGATAAGATAGTTGTTTGTGGGGGTTATTAATTTCGTATTCTGAGGAGACACCATCCTTTTTACGAGGATTGGGGATTTGGGGATGCCTGATTTGATAGATATATAACACGAGTAATGTGACACATTGCTATGATAAGTAATTTTTGAGATTAAGTCTTGTGTTATTGGGAGAAACCATTGTAGGAGAACTAGATGAATGAAAGTGAATAACCTTATATTTACGAAAATTAGTGGGTTGATGTGGTTTAGTTATCAAGATAGAGCCATGATCTCTTCTTATGGGGAGGTTCTGAGTGAAAAGAGTATCATGTTCGGATCTCCTCTTCATCCTTTTTAGAAGGATTCCGGTGCCTGTTTTGACGTGAGGAATGTGAGTATGTGACACATATCTATGATAAGTAATTTCTGAGATTTAAGTGTTGTTGGTTGTAGCTTCTCGATAGTCGTGAGATGTCACTAAAACACTGTACTTGGCTATTAGAAGACGGAAGAAATCCTTACTTGCACAAGGGCTTATTTAGTGATTACATGAATAACCTTGCATTCATAAAAACCTTGGTTTTTAATGTGATCTAGAATGGGTATTTCGGTTTGGAAGATTTTCGTGATTGCAATTTAAGATGGGTATTGACCAAAATAATGATGCAATGACCATTCTTAATAGCATGAGTCAAAATTTACTATTGGGACTGTGTTGGGGATTTTGCTACCACTGACACAGAATTAATCGTCTCTGGTTATGGATTCTTAGGCAGCTTATGAAGATGATACATTATAAAAACCATCTTCTGTTGCTTTATTAATTGGATTCAGTTCATGTGAAAAAATACTACTAAGTAAGAATAGAAACTTTGTTCATGTGAAAAAATACTGAATAAGTATACATAAGAATACCGAGTAATCTGTGATATCTCTATTATAGTTTGGTACTTTGTTATCGTGATTTGCGAATAGAAACTTTTAAGCTCTAGAATTTCACCTAATCCTTCCCTAATTCCCGACTCCCATTTTGTATCGGCGAGACATGTAAAATTAAATCTGTTGATTATTAGTGCAAACAATTTTTTAATGCAACTGCAGCATGAGTCGTTGAATAAATACGAGTGGGACATACAATCTGCTTGGCATGTAACTTATCATTCCACTTCGGATTGAACCTTGATATATCTGAGTTCTGTTCACAGTGACATCTAGTCCGTACAGCTTACTGACCTTTTTTTTACAGGGTACTATAGTCAACGATAAACCTACCAATACAACATACTGCTCTTATTCTTCTGATGTTGCAACCGGATATGGAGTTGGTGGATTTTTGTTTCTTCTCTCAAGCGAATCGCTACTAATGAGTGTGACTAAGTGCATGTGCTTTGGAAGGCCTTTGGCACCTGGCAACAGTCGAGCATGGACCATTATATATTTTTTCTCATCCTGGTGAGTGATTCTTTGTCATTACTTCTCCTTACTATTTATAAATTATTACAGTATTATTCTTTTAATCGTTACCATGGTTGGAACTTAGGATTGGAGGAGATCAACGAATTGTAGGGGGTATCTTTTAAGAATATAGCTTCATCGAGAGAAATATTCATCCTTAGGCTGCTCCTCTCTGTCGGTGTGAGCACCGACATGATTGCCTTAATGGATTAGTATAGCTTGTAAAAAAAAGCGTAAAATATGTCCCAGTGTTTCTCTTTAAGTCCTCAACCAGATTTTCGAAGTCTTCGACCATCCTTCGCTTGATGCATATCAATGTTTGATAAAATTGCTTTTCTGGGGTAGTATCAATTTTCCTCAGTTGTACCCTACTTCACAGGCTCACATTGATCACTTTTTGCGGCTTAAAGTTGTAGTTATTGACTTGGAAGTGTCACTATTCTGTGTTTTCCCGTTTACCTGATAGTTTTCACTGACCAAGTATGTATTCTATCTTGTTGTATTATGACTAACCAATCTTTTTGTCCTAATCTTATACAAGTAACTTGTAAAAGCTTAAGTAATACTCCGTAGTTTTCAGCCGACAAATTTGAAAGGACTTCTAACACATTGCTTGTGTAGGCTGACATTTCTGGTAGCGGAGACATGCCTGATTGCTGGAGCAACAAAGAATGCTTACCATACCAAGTATCGGCACGTGATCTATGCTCAGAATTTTTCATGTGAGAGTTTGAGGAAAGGTGTTTTCATAGCAGGGGCAATCTTTGTGCTTATCAACATGGTTTTAAACGTATACTACTACATCTACTTTGCCAAGGCTACAAGCACACAAGCCGAAACTTCCAAGGCAAATCGTTCCTCGTCAACTGTTGGGATGACTGGGTTTCGAAAGGCCTGAGATGAAGATTGTTTTCCCTGAGATGCATAGGTTGTTGATGTGGAAAAAAAACATTAGTTTGGGGGTAAAACAGGTTGATTGTGTGTGTCCTACTTATACATGACATGACATGACATGTGTGGTCCGTGTGATGCAATTAGTTTGAGCAGTTGCAGATAGTGAAGCAATGTTATCCAAAGTTGCGGTTAGCGAGTTGTGATTTTAAGTAAAGCAATTTTTTGATGAAGGAAGCTTTTGATACTAGTCGTATATGAGAATGAGAGCATGCATAATTGCATAGGAAGTAGAAAGTTGAGCTGGTCATGAGTTGGGTTGGGTTGGGTTGGGTTGGGCCAGGCACAAACACAAAAATAAGGTGGTGGGTTGGGTTGGGTTGGGTTGGGTTGGGTTGGGGTCCCTCTAATATGTAGTATTTTTTTAATCAGTCTGGAGGGACTGGGCCATGCGTAATTCATTAGGTTGTGAGTTGTGACACAACTCTAAAAACTTGGGTACAGTATAGTATAGTACTCCCTCCGATTCTTTAGGTTCGTAACATATTCCATATTTGGCAAATTGATTAGGTTTGCTACATTTCCAATTTGGGCTTTATTTTTCTTATGAAATGACCAACATACCCTTCACTTTTCATTATTATATTCCAAAATATCCACTAATTTTTTACCTATCTAACTTTTTCCATTATTATATTGTTTATTCTCACAATAATATCACTCATAAGTGGTCCATACTTATTATTCTTATTTTTGGTGTAAATAGTAAATGTTGCGAACCTAAAGAATCGGAGGGAGTATAGTATAGTATAGTGGAGTAGTAGTCAGGTTGAGGTGGGCCGTTGTGGACAGACACTATATGAGTCGGGAAGCGTTGATTTTGGGTAATAATAATAATGCGAATTGATAAACAAAGAGAAGTACAGTATAAATTGATTGTGGGTAAAAGACCACTAAAAGTAATGGTTTATAAAGAGTATAATAATTTTTTCTTTTAAAAAAAATGGTCAACATAGAGTTAAAATATACTGTATATATATATATTAGGGAGTAGTGGTATGTATTAATCTTGGTAAAATAAATAGAAGGGAAATGAGGAGTGAGAGAGAAATCACAAAATTTGGAGTGAAGTTTGTGTTAGTCCTACTCCTCCCTTAGGTTTAAACTTTAAATAGTATTCCCTCCTATTCAGAGTATACCTCCGTTTTTTTTTTGAACTTAGTTTGGTTTTTCCCACTTTTCTTTTTTGAAAATAATTATAATTATTCTTTATTCTTCCTTTAATTCTTTATTCTTTTCCTCCACACTTAAACTTAACACCTTTTCACTTTATATTTCATTTTTTACCCTTCATAACTCACTTTCTATTCATCTCTCTTACTTTATCTCCACCCTTATTATTATTTTACTCCCTCCTCGATTTTCCAAAAAAAAAAATTGGGGAGGAATCCTCTGAATAGGAGATCTAGGAGGGAGTAGTAGTACTCGTACTCCGTATCCTATATTCCTATCTACAGTATCTCCTAACTCCTAAGGGAGTATTTTAATTTGAGGAGGATTAATAAAGAAAGAAAGGAAGAAAAGGGTCGTCCTCCTCCTCCTCCTCCTCCTCCTAAGTTCCTTAAAACAACAACGGATACCTAAAACACAAGACCCAAACCCACCGTCTCTCTCTCTCTGTCTCTCTCTTTCTCCGGCGACGCCCTTTATTATCATTCTGTAAGTCTGTCTCTCTCCATATATTCCTTATTTGTCGTCGATTCGATTCGATTACACGTTCAATGTTAGGGTTAGGGTTAGATCGATTTTGATTGAGATCGGAATTTGTGTGCTAATGCTAGGGTTACTTACGGACATTCATTCCTCTCCTGTTATTTTCACTTCCAATTGCTTAAGTTTTTAATTCAATTCTGTTTTATTTGGGCTAGGGTTTCCATATTCTGTGGGTGATGTAATTGGGGGAAAAGCCAACAATCGGGTTAACATTAAAGTAATTAATAATTACGGAGATTCCTCTGCTGTTATCTTAACATGCATCCCTTCTTTTCACTTCCAACCAATTGAGATTTTAATTCAATTATGTTTTAGGTCATTTATTTAGGCTAGGTTTGTATATATCACATCAAAAAAGGAAACAATCTTTCAATTACATTGATGCAATCCCCTATGTTTTTACTTTTAATTGATTCTGGTGGTGTATAACGAAGTGGTGGTGGCGTAATTGGGGGGCTCTCTCAGTCTGTTGGGTTGGGGAGTGCCTTGAGGGGAAAAGCCAACAATCGGGTGGGTAAACATATAATTTAAAGAGGATGGAGTTTTATTATTAATTAACTAGGGTGTATGGAGTACTACTTAATATCATCATCATCATCATCATCATCATCATTACTTTACTAAGTCTATTTTCAGAAGATGCTACTCATTCTTAGGTTTATTTTCACTTAAAATGTAGTCTACATTATTCTTAAAACACCCTCCATAGTTCGGATTATTTATCTTAAATAATCCCATCATTTTTAGCAAAATTATAGTCATCTTTGATTATCATTCTTCCTATAATGTAGTTTCAAACTTACCGTGTACAAGTGTTTTGGGGGAGATTCACTCTGATTATTGACGATAAAAGAAACGCAACACATCTGTCACATGCAAATTTTGTAGTAGGTGGATTACATGTATCACACTTCCATCATCAACAAATGGTACACTATTGTGCAGATCACCTTCAACTCTTTTGCTTAAGTGTCTTTATAGGCAGATAACAATCATTCAGAGTTGCGTTGAAGTAGTATCTTGCTGATCTACCCTAGAGTTATCAAGTGTGGATGATTGATATCAGGGGTGCAATTCAAAGGGAATCATCTGTTGTGATTGATAATAAACTCACACGGAAAGCAGGACCCTTTGTTATCATACAGGGCCTGCTGTCCGCACCTTTAAGTATGCCCGTTTGTTGTTTAATGAATTGGAGTGCCTTCACCCATCTGGAAACGGGAATAGATTGTTAACATTTAGGAGTCAGGTTGACGAGGTTTCAGTCATTCTTAGTGAAGTTACATTCTCATTTTGTAAACTAAATAGTATGTCGTTTTAGGTGCTTAGTACGGCGTTCTTTGCTTTGACAAAAGATTAGGGATTCTCGCTCCCTTTGCTACTGTCTACTTTCTTTCATGGTTACTCTCTAGCTTCATTTTCTTTCCCCTTTTTCTCTTATCAGAGTACTCCCTCCACATTTTATTGTTCCTCCCCTTTCTTTAATATATGTGAGGGAGTATTATATTGAAATAGGAGGAACAATAAAATGTAGAGGGAGTATCATTTATTTTTTCTTCTGCATTATATATAGAATGGCAGGGAGAAACCGTATGCCTCGCCACCCTGCTGAGTTTCAAGGTTTTCGAGATGTTCCCCGTTCTCATTTAAACAGGGGATTAGGACCTCTTCCTGTTCATCCCATGGCTTTGGAAGAGGAAATTGAAATTCAACATAGAGAAAATAAGAGGATAGTCGTTGAAAACCGTCATTTAATCGAAGAAAATGTGAGTATCGAAAAAGAATTGGGTGCTGTTAAAAGTGAAATGCGCAGGTTGCGTGAACTGATAGCTAAACTTCGTGCTGAGAAGGATGCGAAGACTAGGGGTTTGGCCGACAGGAACCTGAAGATGGAAGCTGATCTTCGAGCTACTAAATCTCTTAGAGAAGAAGTTTTACGATTGAGAAGTGATGCCCAGAAACTGAGTGCCGTGAGACATGATTTGACAGCTCAGATTCAGGGTCTCTCACAAGACATAGGCCGTATGCGATCTGAAAGTAAACAATTTAGTGGGTTGAGAGCTGATGTAGATCACTTTCGCAAGGAACTAGCTGAAGCCAGGTTGACTGTTTATTTAGTCACTCATCCTCCTTTGTTTCCTCTTTTGTTTTTCTTGTCAGACCAAATATTATTTGTGTGTGTGTTGAGGGGGGGGGGGGGGGGGGGGGGAGATGTACTCCACTATGCGCGTACCCTTCTTACCAGATGGATAATTCCTAAGGTCAGCAGCAAATTGTACCAAGCCCTACAGACCAGAGTCCAGATCTTTCTGAAGTTCTTAGACAACACTAGAATCCCAGTCAAGTTTCTCGACTCTCGTTTCCCAGGAGGAAATGTTTTATGATGGAGATGTTATATATTTTGTTATGGGAAGTCACCTATGCTGATTGGACAAGAGAATTGGAGTTACATACGGGTATATATCCATGTTTTAGATACATCATGACTCAAATTTTCAGAGACAGCAACTCTGTCAAATATAAACAAATTGAGTTATTTGGAGACTTTGGAAAATGAAATGGAGAAGTATGAGTTATTAAGGTTTAGAATTATTAGAATTTATACTAGGTTTCATACAACTTCTGGTTAGTCCTAGGAAAGGTTTTGGCTCAATAAGGCTTGCTTATATCCTTGAATGTCAGCTTAGACAAAGGCGTTACCTTAGAAGTGAAAGCTAGAAGTAATTTGGATAGTAACTTTGACACTTTCATGCGACAATAGTGGTTTCTACCTTTGAGGTGGCAAGGTTGCTTTTCTGGATGTTATAGGGAAACTAATACCTCTCATCATCAACCTAATGCTCTCAGAATCAAGGTTAGTTTAATATACCAAATTACCAATGGGTTTTGCGTATTGCGGCAGTACATGAGTAGAAGATTAAGGGGATACGGCTTAGAGGGTGGTCTTAGCGTAAAAGCGATGCAAATTGATTGAATGTGTAGGTGTTGGTGGGAGGTGGTGACACTCAACGACTAATCCTGTTTTTGAGGTTTTTGCTCGGGTGACGGAAGTGAAATAAGCCTCTTTATCTCCCGGAAGAAGACAGGTGGGAACGACGGGAAGCTATGCATCAAATCTTGAAAAGAAGAACTTAGTACTATAAATCGATCACTTAGAGGTGGAGTGTATATGGGTTGTTTGTCCTATGTGTCGGAGATTATGGTGGAACAAGTATTTGAAGAATCCAAGGGATTTTTTTTTCCTTGCTGCTCTTCCAGATTCTCTTGCAAAAGTTTGGAGCGGCAACTGCTAAAACATAATTGCAGCTTCCTGGTTCAGAATAGAGTAGTACTGAATACGAAGGGTCTACACTTTCTTTTCCAATAGTTTTATTCTTTGTCCACCTTACCCTGTAGGGAGGGGGAGTTTGCAGTTTTACTTTTCGGCTCTTATCATACACTCCGTATATGTTACGAAGCCAGTAACCATGTCATTAACATGCTGTCCGAGGTTGGGACGCTTGGGAAGCCATCATTATAGCAAGCTATGTATCATACATTCATGCCTACTCCATCTTCTATCTTTAGCCGTCTAGGTCTTTAGGATATGTTACATTAGTTATGCTTTCGGTTTATAAACTTCCTATGAAGTACTTAATTTCAGCTTTTATTATTTTGCTGTATCTAGGAGAGCTCTGGATTATGAGAAGAAAGCAAATGAGGAACAGGTAGAGCAAAAACAAGCTATGGAGAAGAGCCTTATGGGAATGGCTCAAGAAATTGAGAAGCTTCGAGCGGAGCACCTGACCGTGGATAGGAGAACACTTGGACTTGGTAAACTAACCTACACTTATTTTTAGTTCTTTTGGAAATACAACAATATTTTAGTTTATCCAACCAAGTGGTCGCGCTTCTTTCTCTTTTGAAGTAGCCGTCATTAAATGATGTTCTCGACGCAATTTTCATCTTTGGTCATTCGGAAACAGCCTCTGTGTTGCTAACACAAGGGTGGTAAGGCTGCGTACATTCGGCCCCCTTACCCCGCAACGCCGCAATTTGCGGAAGCCATTGAGGCACCGGGGTAATGTTGTTTATTGCCTCAACCTCAGTTAGTCAAACCTTAAACATACTAGCTTAATGAAGTCAATCAACATCTTCTTACGATCGTCTTGTCTCAGGTGATACTCCCTCTATACATAAGCCTCATTTGACTTCTTTCTCCTCACAAATAGAATCGACCTTCAGTTCTGTCAACATAACTATATGCATTTATTTGTGTTTTTGAGATATTCCTTGCCTCTTCCAGGCAGTGCCGGCAGTTATGGAATGTACAATGAGAGTACTGAGATGAGATACTCGGGAGGTTCATATGCTGATGGATATGATGCAGGGTGGGGCCCCTACAGTAAGCGCTCAAGGCGTTGATTGCTCGGCTTGCTCAGTCGCTGTACTTCCAGGTTTGTTGCAGTAATTAGCGAGAATACACCTAAAATCGAGGTCCTTAAGGTTGACTGCAAATACATAGACTTGACTTGACCTTTCAGTCTTTGGATCTGAATTACAAGCAATTCGTCGTGGAAGAAGAGAGCTAATGAAGTATTAGACCTTGTGAACGGACTGTGATTCAGCAGATAATTGAACAAATTTGCTGATCAAATCATGTACTGTAATATGTTTGATATTTATCTGTCACTTCTGGATGATAGTATGATTATTTGCTATCAGTGTGGTCTTGTTGTTAAAAAATGACCCGAAAAAACCACCTGACAATTGATCTGGGACGCGAAATGACCCTACCTGTAATGCATGGCATTATGGCAGCCTGAAGTGATCCAACCCAAATTGGCCCAGATCGACTACTTGCATCGGTATGCAGTAGCTTCCTCATCTGGAAATGAATTTTCCAGGCAATGGTGTGGTAAGTTCATCTTTTACTGAGATGAATGTTGACGAATAATTACGGGTCATTCCTTTGACAGAGTCCTAGTCCTACATTGTAGGCAGGAAATAGTTTACTTTTCTACATGCTTTATTTCGATTAATTAATTTAGTTTCAGAATGCTTTATCATAAATTATAAATAATCTTGTTGTACATATTTTATTATATACTCCTTCCATCTCGATCATTTGTCTACCTTTTATATTATTTGTGAGAAATATTATAATCAAAGGTAAACAAATGAATGAAACGTAGATTATAGTCCATTTGAATGTAAGAGCAGGGTACAAAATCGTTGGTTCTCAAGCTTATATAAGATGACATACCCTTCCTCCTCTTTGTCTACTACCAAGTACTAAGACCTAGCATTGAAGTTAGTCATTAATAATTTGTAGAACAAAATCATGTCTTAAATTCTTGATTTCGTTTGTATGTGCACATAATGTACACTTTATTTTTATGATCATCGTAATGTATGGAAGATACTCTTTACCTCTACTGTAGTATGGCTAAATACGTGCTACATTGCACAATGGAAAAATGAGAAAGACTTCATTTACAAAGGAAAAATGTGGCTAAAAGTCATGAAGTAAACAATACTCTACATTGAACAAAGATGGTTTACAATTCGCAATACAAAGAGTTTAAGGTCTCCCTTTTACAGCTTCTGAAATGCCTCGGATGGTGGATGGTGTAGTCCTGCAACATCCTCCTATGAGTTTAGCACCTGAATCACGCCACCTCAATGCCAGTGACATGAATGATTTGTCGTCAGAACATTGCGAAGGCTGCCATCGACGTGATCAATTAGAAATCGTGTTTTTGGGATCATTAACATTAGTCTATAATAAATACGAAAACAGTTTTGTGCATACCAGCCATCTTTTGGCTTTTCCATCCCAGATCTCCCCACTATTTGGATAAACTACTATCATCTTGTTTGTTAGCTGTGAATGTATGAGATGAACAGAAAAACAAGTCAAAATCTAGCAAGAAAGACAGCTCGAATCCATATTGTTTTCAATGTATACCTTCTTAAATTTGCTGATAAGAGCATCCACGAATTGGGGTGGTGCGCAATTGATTCCCGCCATGGCTACTTTATTGCTCTTATTAATCACATTTAGACATTCTTCAAAGCTTTCGCCAGACGGAGCATGCTCCCCATCTACAGAGCTGAAGCAAATCCAGGCCGGAATATCAATGTTTTCTTCCTCCAGCAACTCTACTATTGCCTGAAATTTATATCTTAGTTTATAATTACATTTGCCAGGGGAATATCATATTTCCGCAGGTTTGATATCGGATTGGAATGCCTCAAAATGGTTATAGTGTTATACCGTAGCGAAACAGGCATGCAGCACACGATTAAATTCAAACTTTAATGTTATAGCAATAACGCAGGCAAGCAAAAAATATCAACCACCAAATATCAATGCATTCGTTATTCGTTATTTCAGTAAATCTGAGGTCGAAAAATAAGCATACACTGTTTTACAAGAATGTACGAACCTGGGTCTCAAGTTTATTAGGAATTGTTTCAAATGCTAATAAATCTGGGCCAGCTCCAGCAAGAACCTGTAATCTTCGCCTATGAAAATCTTTAAGCTTAGCCAAGCTAACATTGTCTCCGTAAATTCCACTGCCAAAAATCAAATGCATAAAATTAAACATTTTCAGTATACCAACAAATAACTAGCGACAGTGCGACACAAACAACCACCTATATTCCGAGCCATCAGCAAGGTAAGCTCCATAGCTTCCAATAGACGCCGCAACCAAGGCCCTGTTATAACTATTTTCTGTAACTGCAGTAACAGTATTCCAGAACTCATCGCGGGATTGAATTGCTAATTTAACACTCTTCACAAGTAATGACTCTGCTTCTTCAATTGACATACCCCTTGACAGAAATCCTGGTATGGTTGCCTGTAAGTGATAAGCACATCGACATTATAGCGAGCCATTGGGCGCAAAAGTACATGTCAAAATCTATCCAGCAATTAAGAAAACTTTTATAGTACATATAAAAGCGCCATACCACACCATCATCTCAAGATCAGAATCTAAAAAGAGTTCACAGCAAATATTTGATGATAAACTCCAGATAAATTATAGTAATACACGTTCCATACTTGTAGTTAGTTTACAACCCAGACACGTGGTACAAAAATCCGAGATTAAATCGATTAGCCAAGCAAAATTGACTTTCTACTTGTCGTTTTGGCTTGAAATCGAACCGGGAACCTAAGTTAGAGACCTCGGACACGTGGTACAAAAATCAGGAGAAATTGGAACGGGGTCCATCGGACCACCCGAACGGGCAGAAAATGAAGGTTATATATAATACACGTTTTTCGACTATTTTGAGGTCCGAAAATAAAATGGCCGAAAATCGTGCACGATGTTCCTCAACGTAGGTAAGATGTCCCCCCAAAATATGAGCAGCCAAAGCGAACATTAAGGGGCGCCGACATGTCATGAAGCACCTCCGAGCTTAAATCGATTAGGCAAGCAAAAGTGACTTTGTACTTGTCGTTTTGGCTTGAAATCGAACCGGGAACCTAAGGAAGAGACCTCGGACACGTGGTACAAAAATCAGGAGAACTTTGAACCGGGTCCATCGGACCACCCGAACGGGCCAAAAATGAAAGTTATAATACACGTTTTTCGACTATTTTGAGGTCCGAAAATAAAATGGCCGAAAATCGCGCACGATGTTCCTCAACGTAGGTATGATGTCCCCCCAAAATATGAGCAGCCAAAGCGAACATTAAGGGGTGCCGACATGTCATGAAGCACCTCCGAGCTTAAATCGATTAGGCAAGCAAAAGTGACTTTGTACTTGTCGTTTTGGCTTGAAATCGAACCGGGAACCTAAGGAAGAGACCTCGGACACGTGGTACAAAAATCAGGAGAACTTGGAACCGGGTCCATCGGACCACCCGAACGGGCCAAAAATGAAGGTTATAATACACGTTTTTCGACTATTTTGAGGTCCGAAAATAAAATGGCCGAAAATCGCGCACGATGTTCCTCAACGTAGGTATGATGTCCCTCCAAAATATAAGCAGCCAAAGCGAACATTAAGGGGTGCCGACATGTCATGAAGCACCTCCGAGCTTAAATCGATTAGGCAAGCAAAAGTGACTTTGTACTTGTCGTTTTGGCTTGAAATCGAACCGGGAACCTAAGGAAGAGACCTCGGACACGTGGTACAAAAATCAGGAGAACTTGGAACCGGATCCATCGGACCACCCAAACGGGCCAAAAATGAAGGTTATAATACACGTTTTTCGACTATTTTGAGGTCCGAAAATAAAATGGCCGAAAATCGCGCACGATGTTCCTCAACGTAGGAATGATGTCCCCCCAAAATATGAGCAGCCAAAGCGAACATTAAGGGGTGCCGACATGTCATGAAGCAGCTCCGAGCTTAAATCGATTAGGCAAGCAAAAGTGACTTTCTACTTGTCGTTTTGGCTTGAAATCGAACAGGAAACCTAAGGAAGAGACCCCGGACACTTGGTACAAAAATCAGGAGAAATTGGAACGGGGTCCATCGGACCACCCGAACGGGCCGAAAATGAAGGTTATAATACACGGTTTTCGACTATTTCGAGGTCCGAAAATAAAATGGCCGAAAATCGCGAACGATGTTCCTCGGGGTAGGTAAGATGTCCCCCCAAAATATGAGCAGCCAAAGCGAACATTAAGGGGTGCCGACATGTCATGAAGCAGCTCCGAGCTTAAATCGATTAGGCAAGCAAAAGTGACTTTCTACTTGTCGTTTTGGCTTGAAATCGAACAGGGAACCTAAGGAAGAGACCCCGGACACTTGGTAAAAAAATCAGGAGAAATTGGAACGGGGTCCATCGGACCACCCGAACGGGCCAAAAATGAAGGTTATAATACACGTTTTTCGACAATTTTGAGGTCCGAAAATAAAATGGCCGAATATCGCACACGATGTTACTCCGGGTAGGTAAGATGTCCCCCCAAAATATGAGCAGCCAAAGCGAACATTAAGAGGTGTCGACATGTCATGAAGCAGCTCCGAGCTTATTAGCCAAGCAAAAGTGACATTGTACTTGTCGTTTTGGCTTGAAATCGAACAGGGAACCTAAGAAAGATACCCCGGACACGTGGTACAAATATCGGGAAAAATTGGAACGGGGTCCATTGGCCCACCCGAACGGGCCGAAAATAAAGGTTATAATACACGTTTTTCGACTATTCCGAGGTCCGAAAATAAAATGGCCGAAAATCGCGCACGATGTTCCTCGGGTTAAGTAAGATGTCCCCCCAAAATATGAGCAGCCAAAGCGAACATTAAGGGGTGCCGACATGTCATGAAGCAGCTCCGAGCTTAAATCGATTAGGCAAGCAAAAGTGACTTTCTACTTGTCGTTTTGGCTTGAAATCGAACAGGGAACCTAAGGAAGAGACCCCGGACACTTGGTACAAAAATCAGGAGAAATTGGAACGGGGTCCATCGGACCACCCGAACGGGCCAAAAATGAAGGTTATAATACACGTTTTTCGACAATTTTGAGGTCCGAAAATAAAATGGCCGAATATCGCACACGATGTTACTTGGGGTAGGTAAGATGTCCCCCCCAAAATATGAGCAGCCAAAGCGAACATTAAGGGGTGCCGACATGTCATGAAGCAGCTCCGAGCTTATTAGCCAAGCAAAAGTGACATTGTACTTGTTGTTTTGGCTTGAAATCGAACAGGGAACCTAAGAAAGATACCCCGGACACGTGGTACAAAAATCGGGAAAAATTGGAACGGGGTCCATTGGACCACCCGAACGGGCCGAAAATGAAGGTTATAAATACACGTTTTTCAACTATTCTGAGGTCCGAAAATAAAATGGCCGAAAATCGCGCACGATGTTCCTCGGGTTAAGTAAGATGTCCCCCCAAAATATGAGCAGCCAAAGCGAACATTAAGGGGTGCCGACATGTCATGAAGCAGCTCCGAGCTTAAATCGATTAGGCAAGCAAAAGTGACTTTCTACTTGTCGTTTTGGCTTGAAATCGAACAGGGAACCTAAGGAAGAGACCCCGGACACTTGGTACAAAAATCAGGAGAAATTGGAACGGGGTCCATCGGACCACCCGAACGGGCCGAAAACGAAGGTTATAATACACGTTTTTCGACAATTTTGAGGTCCGAAAATAAAATGGCCGAATATCGCACACGATGTTACTCGGGGTAGGTAAGATGTCCACCCAAAATATGAGCAGCCAAAGCGAACATTAAGGGGTGTTGACATGTCATGAAGCACCTCCGAGCTTATTAGCCAAGCAAAAGTGACATTGTACTTGTTTTGGCTTGAAATCGAACAGGGAACCTAAGAAAGATACCCCGGACACGTGGTACAAAAATCGGGAAAAATTGGAACGGGGTCCATTGGACCACCCGAACGGGCCGAAAATGAAGGTTATAATACACGTTTTTCGACTATTCTGAGGTCCGAAAATAAAATGGCCGAAAATCGCGCACGATGTTCCTCGGGTTAAGTAAGATGTCCCCCCAAAATATGAGCAGCCAAAGCGAACATTAAGGGGTGCCGACATGTCATGAAGCAGCTCCGAGTTTAAATCGATTAGGCAAGCAAAAGTGACTTTGTACTTGTCGTTTTGGCTTGAAATCGAACAGGGAACCTAAGGAAGAGACCCCGAACACTTGGTACAAAAATCAGGAGAAATTGGAACGGGGTCCATCGGACCACCCGAACGGGCCGAAAACGAAGGTTATAATACACGTTTTTCGACAATTTTGAGGTCCGAAAATAAAATGGCCGAATATCGCACACGATGTTACTCGGGGTAGGTAAGATGTCCACCCAAAATATGAGCAGCCAAAGCGAACATTAAGGGGTGTTGACATGTCATGAAGCACCTCCGAGCTTAAATCGATTAGGCAAGCAAAAGTGACTTTATACTTGTCGTTTTGGCTTGAAATCGAACAAGGAACCTAAGAAAGAGACCCCTGACACAAAAATCAGGAGAAATTGGAACGGGGTCCATCGGACCACCCGAACGGGCCGAAAATGAAGGTTATAATACACGTTTTTCGACTATTCTGAGGTCCGAAAATAAAATGGCCGACAATCGCGCACGATGTTCCTCGGGTTAAGTAAGATGTCCCCCAAAAATATGAGCAGCCAAAGGGAACATTAAAGGGTGCCGACGTGTCATGAAGCAGCTCCGAGTTTAAATCGACTAGCCAAGCAAAAGTGACTTTCTACTTGTCGTTTTGGCTTGAAATCGAACCGGGAACCTAAGGAAGAGACCTCGGACATGTGGTACAAAAATCAGGAGAAATTGGAACGGGGTCCATCGGACCACCCGAACGGGCCGAAAATGAAGGTTATAATACACGTTTTTCGACTATTTCGAGGTCCGAAAATAAAATGGCCGAAAATCGCGAACGATGTTCCTCGGGGTAGGTAAGATGTCCCCCCAAAATATGAGCAGCCAAAGGGAACATTAAAGGGTGCCGACATGTCATAAAGCAGCTCCGAGCTTAAATCGATTAGGCAAGCAAAAGTGACTTTGTACTTGTCGTTTTGGCTTGAAATCGAACAGGGAACCTAAGGAAGAGACCCCGGACACGTGGTACAAAAATCAGGAGATATTGGAACGGGGTCCATCGGACCACCAGAACGGACAGAAAATGAAGGTTATAATACACGTTTTTCGACTATTTTGAGGTCCGAAAATAAAATGGCCGAAAATCGCACACGATGTTCCTCGGGGTAGGTAAGATGTCCCCCCAAAATATGAGCAGCCAAAGGGAACATTAAGGGTGCCGACATGTCATGAAGCAGCTCCGAGCTTAAATCGACTAGCCAAGCAAAAGTGACTTTCTACTTGTCGTTTTGGCTTGAAATCGAACCGGGAACCTAAGGAAGAGACCTCGGACACGTGGTACAAAAATTAGGAGAAATTAGAACGGGGTCCATCGGACCACCCGAACGGGCCGAAAATGAAGGTTATAATACACGTTTTTCGACTATTTCGAGGTCCGAAAATAAAATGGCCGAAATTCGCGCACGATATTCCTCGGGTTAAGTAAGATGTCCCCCCAAAATATGAGCAGCCAAAGCGAACATTAAGGGGTGCCGACATGTCATGAAGCAGCTCCGAGCTTAAATCGATTAGGCAAGCAAAAGTGACTTTCTACTTGTCGTTTTGGCTTGAAATCGAACAGGGAACCTAAGGAAGAGACCCCGGACACGTGGTACAAAAATCAGGAGATATTGGAACGGGGTCCATCGGACCACCAGAACGGACAGAAAATGAAGGTTATAATACACGTTTTTCGACTATTTTGAGGTCCGAAAATAAAATGGCCGAAAATCGCACACGATGTTCCTCGGGGTAGGTAAGATGTCCCCCCAAAATATGAGCAGCCAAAGGGAACATTAAGGGTGCCGACATGTCATGAAGCAGCTCCGAGCTTAAATCGACTAGCCAAGCAAAAGTGACTTTCTACTTGTCGTTTTGGCTTGAAATCGAACCGGGAACCTAAGGAAGAGACCTCGGACACGTGGTACAAAAATTAGGAGAAATTAGAACGGGGTCCATCGGACCACCCGAACGGGCCGAAAATGAAGGTTATAATACACGTTTTTCGACTATTTCGAGGTCCGAAAATAAAATGCCCGAAATTCGCGCACGATATTCCTCGGGTTAAGTAAGATGTCCCCCCAAAATATGAGCAGCCAAAGCGAACATTAAGGGGTGCCGACATGTCATGAAGCAGCTCCGAGCTTAAATCGATTAGGCAAGCAAAAGTGACTTTCTACTTGTCGTTTTGGCTTGAAATCGACCAGGGAACCTAAGGAAGAGACCCCGGACACGTGGTACAAAAATCAGGAGAAATTGGAACGGGATCCATCGGACCACCCGAACGGGCCGAAAATGAAGGTTATAATACACGTTTTTCGACTATTCTGAGGTCCGAAAATAAAATGGCCGAAAATCGCACACGATGTTCCTCGGGGTAGGTAAGATGTCCTCCCAAAATATGAGCAGCCAAAGGGAACATTAAGGGTGCCGACATGTCATGAAGCAGCTCCGAGCTTAAATCGACTAGCCAAGCAAAAGTGACTTTGTACTTGTCGTTTTGGCTTGAAATCGAACAGGGAACCTAAGGAAGAGACCCCGGACACGTGGTACAAAAATCAGGAGAAATTGGAACGGGGTCCATCGGACCACCCGAACGGGCCGAAAATGAAGGTTATAATACACGTTTTTCGACTATTTCAAGGTCCGAAAATAAAATGGCCGAAAATCGCGAACAATGTTCCTCGGGGTAGGTAAGATGTCCCCCCAAAATATGAGCAGCCAAAGCGAACATTAAGGGGTGTTGACATGTCATGAAGCACCTCCGAGCTTAAATCGATTGGGCAAGCAAAAGTGACTTTATACTTGTCGTTTTGGCTTGAAATCGAACAAGGAACCTAAGAAAGAGACCCCTGACACAAAAATCAGGAGAAATTGGAACGGGGTCCATCGGACCACCCGAACGGGCCGAAAATGAAGGTTATAATACACGTTTTTCGACTATTCTGAGGTCCGAAAATAAAATGGCCGACAATCGCGCACGATGTTCCTCGGGTTAAGTAAGATGTCCCCCAAAAATATGAGCAGCCAAAGGGAACATTAAAGGGTGCCGACGTGTCATGAAGCAGCTCCGAGTTTAAATCGACTAGCCAAGCAAAAGTGACTTTCTACTTGTCGTTTTGGCTTGAAATCGAACCGGGAACCTAAGGAAGAGACCTCGGACACGTGGTACAAAAATCAGGAGAAATTGGAACGGGGTCCATCGGACCACCCGAACGGGCCGAAAATGAAGGTTATAATACACGTTTTTCGACTATTTCGAGGTCCGAAAATAAAATGGCCGAAAATCGTGAACGATGTTCCTCGGGGTAGGTAAGATGTCCCCCCAAAATATGAGCAGCCAAAGGGAACATTAAAGGGTGCCGACATGTCATAAAGCAGCTCCGAGCTTAAATCGATTAGGCAAGCAAAAGTGACTTTGTACTTGTCGTTTTGGCTTGAAATCGAACAGGGAACCTAAGGAAGAGACCCCGGACACGTGGTACAAAAATCAGGAGATATTGGAACGGGGTCCATCGGACCACCAGAACGGACAGAAAATGAAGGTTATAATACACGTTTTTCGACTATTTTGAGGTCCGAAAATAAAATGGCCGAAAATCGCACACGATGTTCCTCGGGGTAGGTAAGATGTCCCCCCAAAATATGAGCAGCCAAAGGGAACATTAAGGGTGCCGACATGTCATGAAGCAGCTCCGAGCTTAAATCGACTAGCCAAGCAAAAGTGACTTTCTACTTGTCGTTTTGGCTTGAAATCGAACCGGGAACCTAAGGAAGAGACCTCGGACACGTGGTACAAAAATTAGGAGAAATTAGAACGGGGTCCATCGGACCACCCGAACGGGCCGAAAATGAAGGTTATAATACACGTTTTTCGACTATTTCGAGGTCCGAAAATAAAATGCCCGAAATTCGCGCACGATATTCCTCGGGTTAAGTAAGATGTCCCCCCAAAATATGAGCAGCCAAAGCGAACATTAAGGGGTGCCGACATGTCATGAAGCAGCTCCGAGCTTAAATCGATTAGGCAAGCAAAAGTGACTTTCTACTTGTCGTTTTGGCTTGAAATCGAACAGGGAACCTAAGGAAGAGACCCCGGACACGTGGTACAAAAATCAGGAGAAATTGGAACGGGGTCCATCGGACCACCCGAACGGGCCAAAAATGAAGGTTAAAATACACGTTTTTCGACTATTTCGAGGTCCGAAAATAAAATGGCCGAAAATCGCACACGATGTTACTCGTGGTAGGTAAGATGTCCCCCCAAAATATGAGCAGCCAAAGGGAACATTAAAGGGTGCCGACATGTCATGAAGCAACTCCGAGCTTAAATCGATTAGGCAAGCAAAAGTGACTTTGTACTTGTCGTTTTGGCTTGAAATCGACCAGGGAACCTAAGGAAGAGACCCCGGACACGTGGTACAAAAATCAGGAGAAATTGGAACGGGATCCATCGGACCACCCGAACGGGCCGAAAATGAAGGTTATAATACACGTTTTTCGACTATTCTGAGGTCCGAAAATAAAATGGCCGAAAATCGCACACGATGTTCCTCGGGGTAGGTAAGATGTCCTCCCAAAATATGAGCAGCCAAAGGGAACATTAAGGGTGCCGACATGTCATGAAGCAGCTCCGAGCTTAAATCGACTAGCCAAGCAAAAGTGACTTTGTACTTGTCGTTTTGGCTTGAAATCGAACAGGGAACCTAAGGAAGAGACCCCGGACACGTGGTACAAAAATCAGGAGAAATTGGAACGGGGTCCATCGGACCACCCGAACGGGCCGAAAATGAAGGTTATAATACACGTTTTTCGACTATTTCGAGGTCCGAAAATAAAATGGCCGAAAATCGCGAACAATGTTCCTCGGGGTAGGTAAGATGTCCCCCCAAAATATGAGCAGCCAAAGAGAACATTAAAGGGTGCCGACATGTCATGAAGCAGCTCCGAGCTTAAATCGATTAGGCAAGCAAAAGTGACTTTCTACTTGTCGTTTTGCCTTGAAATCGAACCGGGAACCTAAGGAAGAGACCTCGAACACGTGGTAAAAAAATCAGGAGAAATTGGAACGGGGTCCATCGGACCACCAGAACGGGCAGAAAATGAAGGTTATAATACACGTTTTTCGACTATTTTTAGGTCCGAAAATAAAATGGCCGAAAATCGCACACGATGTTCCTCGGGGTAGGTAAGATGTCCCCCCAAAATATGAGCAGCCAAAGGGAACATTAAAGGGTGCCGACATGTCATGAAGCAGCTCCGAGCTTAAATCGATTAGGCAAGCAAAAGTGACTTTGTACTTGTCGTTTTGGCTTGAAATCGAACAGGGAACCTAAGGAAGAGACCCCGGACACGTGGTAAAAAAATCAGGAGAAATTGGAACGGGGTCCATCGGACCACCAGAACGGGCAGAAAATGAAGGTTATAATACACGTTTTTCGACTATTTTGAGGTCCGAAAATAAAATGGCCGAAAATCGCACACGATGTTCCTCGGGGTAGGTAAGATGTCCCCCCAAAATATGAGCAGCCAAAGGGAACATTAAAGGGTGCCGACATGTCATGAAGCAGCTCCGAGCTTAAATCGATTAGGCAAGCAAAAGTGACTTTGTACTTGTCGTTTTGGCTTGAAATCGAACAGGGAACCTAAGGAAGAGACCCCGGACACGTGGTAAAAAAATCAGGAGAAATTGGAACGGGGTCCATCGGACCACCAAAACGGGCATAAAATGAAGGTTATAATACACGTTTTTCGACTATTTTGAGGTCCGAAAATAAAATGGCCGAAAATCGCACACGGTGTTCCTCGGGGTAGGTAAGATGTCCCCCCAAAATATGAGCAGCCAAAGGGAACATTAAGGGTGCCGACATGTCATGAAGCAGCTCCGAGCTTAAATCGACTAGCCAAGCAAAAGTGACTTTCTACTTGTCGTTTTGGCTTGAAATTGAACCGGGAACCTAAGGAAGAGACCTCGGACACGTGGTACAAAAATTAGGAGAAATTGGAACGGGGTCCATCGGACCACCCGAACGGGCCGAAAATGAAGATTATAATACACGTTTTTCGACTATTCTGAGGTCCGAAAATAAAATGGCCGAAAATCGCGCACGATGTTCCTCGGGTTAAGTAAGATGTCCCCCCAAAATATGAGCAGCCAAAGCGAACATTAAGGGGTGCCGACATGTCATGAAGCAGCTCCGAGCTTAAATCGACTAGCCAAGCAAAAGTGACTTTCTACTTGTCGTTTTGGCTTGAAATCGAACCGGGAACCTAAGGAAGAGACCTCGGACACGTGGTACAAAAATCAGGAGAAATTGGAACGGGGTCCATCGGACCACCAGAACGGGCAGAAAATGAAGGTTATAATACACGTTTTTCGACTATTTTTAGGTCCGAAAATAAAATGGCCGAAAATCGCACACGATGTTCCTCGGGGTAGGTAAGATGTCCCCCCAAAATATGAGCAGCCAAAGGGAACATTAAAGGGTGCCGACATGTCATGAAGCAGCTCCGAGCTTAAATCGATTAGGCAAGCAAAAGTGACTTTGTACTTGTCGTTTTGGCTTGAAATCGAACAGGGAACCTAAGGAAGAGACCCCGGACACGTGGTACAAAAATCAGGAGATATTGGAACGGGGTCCATCGGACCACCAGAACGGGCAGAAAATGAAGGTTATAATACACGTTTTTCGACTATTTTTAGGTCCGAAAATAAAATGGCCGAAAATCGCACACGATGTTCCTCGGGGTAGGTAAGATGTCCCCCCAAAATATGAGCAGCCAAAGGGAACATTAAAGGGTGCCGACATGTCATGAAGCAGCTCCGAGCTTAAATCGATTAGGCAAGCAAAAGTGACTTTGTACTTGTCGTTTTGGCTTGAAATCGAACAGGGAACCTAAGGAAGAGACCCCGGACACGTGGTACAAAAATCAGAAGAAATTGGAACGGGGTCCATCGGACCACCAGAACGGGCAGAAAATGAAGGTTATAATACACGTTTTTCGACTATTTTTAGGTCCGAAAATAAAATGGCCGAAAATCGCACACGATGTTCCTCGGGGTAGGTAAGATGTCCCCCCAAAATATGAGCAGCCAAAGGGCACATTAAAGGGTGCCGACATGTCATGAAGCAGCTCCGAGCTTAAATCGACTAGCCAAGCAAAAGTGACTTTCTACTTGTCGTTTTGGCTTGAAATCGAACCGGGAACCTAAGGAAGAGACCTCGGACACGTGGTACAAAAATCAGGAGAAATTGGAACGGGGTCCATCGGACCACCCGAACGGGCCGAAAATGAAGGTTATAATACACGTTTTTCGACTATTTCGAGGTCCGAAAATAAAATGGCCGAAAATCGCGAACGATGTTCCTCGGGGTAGGTAAGATGTCCCCCCAAAATATGAGCAGCCAAAGGGAACATTAAAGGGTGCCGACATGTCATAAAGCAGCTCCGAGCTTAAATCGATTAGGCAAGCAAAAGTGACTTTGTACTTGTCGTTTTGGCTTGAAATCGAACAGGGAACCTAAGGAAGAGACCCCGGACACGTGGTACAAAAATCAGGAGATATTGGAACGGGGTCCATCGGACCACCAGAACGGACAGAAAATGAAGGTTATAATACACGTTTTTCGACTATTTTGAGGTCCGAAAATAAAATGGCCGAAAATCGCACACGATGTTCCTCGGGGTAGGTAAGATGTCCCCCCAAAATATGAGCAGCCAAAGGGAACATTAAGGGTGCCGACATGTCATGAAGCAGCTCCGAGCTTAAATCGACTAGCCAAGCAAAAGTGACTTTCTACTTGTCGTTTTGGCTTGAAATCGAACCGGGAACCTAAGGAAGAGACCTCGGACACGTGGTACAAAAATTAGGAGAAATTAGAACGGGGTCCATCGGACCACCCGAACGGGCCGAAAATGAAGGTTATAATACACGTTTTTCGACTATTTCGAGGTCCGAAAATAAAATGCCCGAAATTCGCGCACGATATTCCTCGGGTTAAGTAAGATGTCCCCCCAAAATATGAGCAGCCAAAGCGAACATTAAGGGGTGCCGACATGTCATGAAGCAGCTCCGAGCTTAAATCGATTAGGCAAGCAAAAGTGACTTTGTACTTGTCGTTTTGGCTTGAAATCGAACAGGGAACCTAAGGAAGAGACCCCGGACACGTGGTACAAAAATCAGGAGAAATTGGAACGGGGTCCATCGGACCACCCGAACGGGCCAAAAATGAAGGTTAAAATACACGTTTTTCGACTATTTCGAGGTCCGAAAATAAAATGGCCGAAAATCGCACACGATGTTACTCGTGGTAGGTAAGATGTCCCCCCAAAATATGAGCAGCCAAAGGGAACATTAAAGGGTGCCGACATGTCATGAAGCAACTCCGAGCTTAAATCGATTAGGCAAGCAAAAGTGACTTTGTACTTGTCGTTTTGGCTTGAAATCGACCAGGGAACCTAAGGAAGAGACCCCGGACACGTGGTACAAAAATCAGGAGAAATTGGAACGGGATCCATCGGACCACCCGAACGGGCCGAAAATGAAGGTTATAATACACGTTTTTCGACTATTCTGAGGTCCGAAAATAAAATGGCCGAAAATCGCACACGATGTTCCTCGGGGTAGGTAAGATGTCCTCCCAAAATATGAGCAGCCAAAGGGAACATTAAGGGTGCCGACATGTCATGAAGCAGCTCCGAGCTTAAATCGACTAGCCAAGCAAAAGTGACTTTGTACTTGTCGTTTTGGCTTGAAATCGAACAGGGAACCTAAGGAAGAGACCCCGGACACGTGGTACAAAAATCAGGAGAAATTGGAACGGGGTCCATCGGACCACCCGAACGGGCCGAAAATGAAGGTTATAATACACGTTTTTCGACTATTTCGAGGTCCGAAAATAAAATGGCCGAAAATCGCGAACAATGTTCCTCGGGGTAGGTAAGATGTCCCCCCAAAATATGAGCAGCCAAAGAGAACATTAAAGGGTGCCGACATGTCATGAAGCAGCTCCGAGCTTAAATCGATTAGGCAAGCAAAAGTGACTTTCTACTTGTCGTTTTGCCTTGAAATCGAACCGGGAACCTAAGGAAGAGACCTCGAACACGTGGTAAAAAAATCAGGAGAAATTGGAACGGGGTCCATCGGACCACCAGAACGGGCAGAAAATGAAGGTTATAATACACGTTTTTCGACTATTTTTAGGTCCGAAAATAAAATGGCCGAAAATCGCACACGATGTTCCTCGGGGTAGGTAAGATGTCCCCCCAAAATACGAGCAGCCAAAGGGAACATTAAAGGGTGCCGACATGTCATGAAGCAGCTCCGAGCTTAAATCGATTAGGCAAGCAAAAGTGACTTTGTACTTGTCGTTTTGGCTTGAAATCGAACAGGGAACCTAAGGAAGAGACCCCGGACACGTGGTAAAAAAATCAGGAGAAATTGGAACGGGGTCCATCGGACCACCAGAACGGGCAGAAAATGAAGGTTATAATACACGTTTTTCGACTATTTTGAGGTCCGAAAATAAAATGGCCGAAAATCGCACACGATGTTCCTCGGGGTAGGTAAGATGTCCCCCCAAAATATGAGCAGCCAAAGGGAACATTAAAGGGTGCCGACATGTCATGAAGCAGCTCCGAGCTTAAATCGATTAGGCAAGCAAAAGTGACTTTGTACTTGTCGTTTTGGCTTGAAATCGAACAGGGAACCTAAGGAAGAGACCCCGGACACGTGGTAAAAAAATCAGGAGAAATTGGAACGGGGTCCATCGGACCACCAAAACGGGCATAAAATGAAGGTTATAATACACGTTTTTCGACTATTTTGAGGTCCGAAAATAAAATGGCCGAAAATCGCACACGGTGTTCCTCGGGGTAGGTAAGATGTCCCCCCAAAATATGAGCAGCCAAAGGGAACATTAAGGGTGCCGACATGTCATGAAGCAGCTCCGAGCTTAAATCGACTAGCCAAGCAAAAGTGACTTTCTACTTGTCGTTTTGGCTTGAAATTGAACCGGGAACCTAAGGAAGAGACCTCGGACACGTGGTACAAAAATTAGGAGAAATTGGAACGGGGTCCATCGGACCACCCGAACGGGCCGAAAATGAAGATTATAATACACGTTTTTCGACTATTCTGAGGTCCGAAAATAAAATGGCCGAAAATCGCGCACGATGTTCCTCGGGTTAAGTAAGATGTCCCCCCAAAATATGAGCAGCCAAAGCGAACATTAAGGGGTGCCGACATGTCATGAAGCAGCTCCGAGCTTAAATCGACTAGCCAAGCAAAAGTGACTTTCTACTTGTCGTTTTGGCTTGAAATCGAACCGGGAACCTAAGGAAGAGACCTCGGACACGTGGTACAAAAATCAGGAGAAATTGGAACGGGGTCCATCGGACCACCAGAACGGGCAGAAAATGAAGGTTATAATACACGTTTTTCGACTATTTTTAGGTCCGAAAATAAAATGGCCGAAAATCGCACACGATGTTCCTCGGGGTAGGTAAGATGTCCCCCCAAAATATGAGCAGCCAAAGGGAACATTAAAGGGTGCCGACATGTCATGAAGCAGCTCCGAGCTTAAATCGATTAGGCAAGCAAAAGTGACTTTGTACTTGTCGTTTTGGCTTGAAATCGAACAGGGAACCTAAGGAAGAGACCCCGGACACGTGGTACAAAAATCAGGAGATATTGGAACGGGGTCCATCGGACCACCAGAACGGGCAGAAAATGAAGGTTATAATACACGTTTTTCGACTATTTTTAGGTCCGAAAATAAAATGGCCGAAAATCGCACACGATGTTCCTCGGGGTAGGTAAGATGTCCCCCCAAAATATGAGCAGCCAAAGGGAACATTAAAGGGTGCCGACATGTCATGAAGCAGCTCCGAGCTTAAATCGATTAGGCAAGCAAAAGTGACTTTGTACTTGTCGTTTTGGCTTGAAATCGAACAGGGAACCTAAGGAAGAGACCCCGGACACGTGGTACAAAAATCAGAAGAAATTGGAACGGGGTCCATCGGACCACCAGAACGGGCAGAAAATGAAGGTTATAATACACGTTTTTCGACTATTTTTAGGTCCGAAAATAAAATGGCCGAAAATCGCACACGATGTTCCTCGGGGTAGGTAAGATGTCCCCCCAAAATATGAGCAGCCAAAGGGCACATTAAAGGGTGCCGACATGTCATGAAGCAGCTCCGAGCTTAAATCGACTAGCCAAGCAAAAGTGACTTTCTACTTGTCGTTTTGGCTTGAAATTGAACCGGGAACCTAAGGAAGAGACCTCGGACACGTGGTACAAAAATTAGGAGAAATTGGAACGGGGTCCATCGGACCACCCGAACGGGCCGAAAATGAAGATTATAATACACGTTTTTCGACTATTCTGAGGTCCGAAAATAAAATGGCCGAAAATCGCGCACGATGTTCCTCGGGTTAAGTAAGATGTCCCCCCAAAATATGAGCAGCCAAAGCGAACATTAAGGGGTGCCGACATGTCATGAAGCAGCTCCGAGCTTAAATCGACTAGCCAAGCAAAAGTGACTTTCTACTTGTCGTTTTGGCTTGAAATCGAACCGGGAACCTAAGGAAGAGACCTCGGACACGTGGTACAAAAATCAGGAGAAATTGGAACGGGGTCCATCGGACCACCAGAACGGGCAGAAAATGAAGGTTATAATACACGTTTTTCGACTATTTTTAGGTCCGAAAATAAAATGGCCGAAAATCGCACACGATGTTCCTCGGGGTAGGTAAGATGTCCCCCCAAAATATGAGCAGCCAAAGGGAACATTAAAGGGTGCCGACATGTCATGAAGCAGCTCCGAGCTTAAATCGATTAGGCAAGCAAAAGTGACTTTGTACTTGTCGTTTTGGCTTGAAATCGAACAGGGAACCTAAGGAAGAGACCCCGGACACGTGGTACAAAAATCAGGAGATATTGGAACGGGGTCCATCGGACCACCAGAACGGGCAGAAAATGAAGGTTATAATACACGTTTTTCGACTATTTTTAGGTCCGAAAATAAAATGGCCGAAAATCGCACACGATGTTCCTCGGGGTAGGTAAGATGTCCCCCCAAAATATGAGCAGCCAAAGGGAACATTAAAGGGTGCCGACATGTCATGAAGCAGCTCCGAGCTTAAATCGATTAGGCAAGCAAAAGTGACTTTGTACTTGTCGTTTTGGCTTGAAATCGAACAGGGAACCTAAGGAAGAGACCCCAGACACGTGGTACAAAAATCAGAAGAAATTGGAACGGGGTCCATCGGACCACCAGAACGGGCAGAAAATGAAGGTTATAATACACGTTTTTCGACTATTTTTAGGTCCGAAAATAAAATGGCCGAAAATCGCACACGATGTTCCTCGGGGTAGGTAAGATGTCCCCCCAAAATATGAGCAGCCAAAGGGCACATTAAAGGGTGCCGACATGTCATGAAGCAGCTCCGAGCTTAAATCGATTAGGCAAGCAAAAGTGACTTTGTACTTGTCGTTTTGGCTTGAAATCGAACAGGGAACCTAAGGAAGAGACCCCGGACACGTGGTAAAAAAATCAGGAGAAATTGGAACGGGGTCCATCGGACCACCAGAACGGGCAGAAAATGAAGGTTATAATACACGTTTTTCGACTATTTTTAGGTCCGAAAATAAAATGGCCGAAAATCGCACACGATGTTCCTCGGGGTAGGTAAGATGTCCCCCCAAAATATGAGCAGCCAAAGGGAACATTAAAGGGTGCCGACATGTCATGAAGCAGCTCCGAGCTTAAATCGATTAGGCAAGCAAAAGTGACTTTGTACTTGTCGTTTTGGCTTGAAATCGAACAGGGAACCTAAGGAAGAGACCCCGGACACGTAGTAAAAAAATCAGGAGAAATTGGAACGGGGTCCATCGGACCACCAGAACGGGCAGAAAATGAAGGTTATAATACACGTTTTTCGACAATTTTGAGGTCCAAAAATAAAATGGCCGAAAATCGCACACGGTGTTCCTCGGGGTAGGTAAGATGTCCCCCCAAAATATGAGCAGCCAAAGGGAACATTAAGGGTGCCGACATGTCATGAAGCAGCTCCGAGCTTAAATCGACTAGCCAAGCAAAAGTGACTTTCTACTTGTCGTTTTGGCTTGAAATTGAACCGGGAACCTAAGGAAGAGACCTCGGACACGTGGTACAAAAATTAGGAGAAATTGGAACGGGGTCCATCGGACCACCCGAACGGGCCGAAAATGAAGATTATAATACACGTTTTTCGACTATTCTGAGGTCCGAAAATAAAATGGCCGAAAATCGCGCACGATGTTCCTCGGGTTAAGTAAGATGTCCCCCCAAAATATGAGCAGCCAAAGCGAACATTAAGGGGTGCCGACATGTCATGAAGCAGCTCCGAGCTTAAATCGATTAGGCAAGCAAAAGTGACTTTCTACTTGTCGTTTTGGCTTGAAATCGAACAGGGAACCTAAGGAAGAGACCCCGGACACTTGGTACAAAAATCAGGAGAAATTGGAACGGGGTCCATTGGACCACCCGAACGGGCCGAAAATGAAGGTTATAATACACGTTTTTCGACAATTTTGAGGTCCGAAAATAAAATGGCCGAATATCGCACACGATGTTACTCGGGGTAGGTAAGATGTCCCCCGAAAATATGAGCAGCCAAAGCGAACATTAAGGGGTGTTGACATGTCATGAAGCACCTCCGAGCTTAAATCGATTGGGCAAGCAAAAGTGACTTTATACTTGTCGTTTTGGCTTGAAATCGAACAGGGAACCTAAGAAAGAGACCCCGGACACGTGGTACAAAAATCAGGAGAAATTGGAACGGGGTCCATCGGACCACCCGAATGGGCCGAAAATGAAGGTTATAATACACGTTTTTCGACTATTCTGAGGTCCGAAAATAAAATGGCCGAAAATCGCGCATGATGTTCCTCGGGTTAAGTAAGATGTCCCCCCAAAATATGAGCAGCCAAAGGGAACATTAAGGGGTGCCGACATGTCATGAAGCAGCTCCGAGCTTAAATCGACTAGCCAAGCAAAAGTGACTTTCTACTTGTCGTTTTGGCTTGAAATCGAACAGGGAACCTAAGGAAGAGACCGAGGACACGTGGTGCAAAAATCAGGAGAAATTGGAACGGGGTCCATCGGACCACCCGAACGGGCCGAAAATGAAGGTTATAATACACGTTTTTCGACTATTTCGAGGTCCGAAAATAAAATGGCCGAAAATCGCGAACGATGTTCCTCGGGGTAGGTAAGATGTCCCCCCAAAATATGAGCAGCCAAAGGGAACATTAAGGGGTGCCGACATGTCATGAAGCAGCTCCGAGCTTAAATCGATTAGGCAAGCAAAAGTGACTTTGTACTTGTCGTTTTGGCTTGAAATCGAACCGGGAACCTAAGGAAGAGACCTCGGACACGTGGTACAAAAATCAGGAGAAATTGGAACGGGGTCCATCGGACCACCCGAACGGGCCGAAAATGAAGGTTTATAATACACGTTTTTCGACTATTCTGAGGTCCGAAAATAAAATGGCCGAAACACGCGCACGATGTTCCTCGGGTTAAGTAAGATGTCCCCCCAAATATGAGCAGCCAAAGCGAACATTAAGGGGTGCCGACATGTCATGAAGCAGCTCCGAGCTTAAATCGACTAGCCAAGCAAAAGTGACTTTGTACTTGTCGTTTTGGCTTGAAATCGAACAGGGAATCTAAGGAAGAGACCCCGGACACGTGGTAAAACAATCAGGAGAAATTGGAACGGGGTCCATCGAACCACCAGAACGGGCAGAAAATGAAGGTTATAATACACGTTTTTCGACTATTTTGAGGTCCGAAAATAAAATGGCCGAAAATCGCACACGGTGTTCCTCGAGGTAGGTAAGATGTCCCCCCAAAATATGAGCAGCCAAAGGGAACATTAAGGGTGCCGACATGTCATGAAGCAGCTCCGAGCTTAAATCGACTAGCCAAGCAAAAGTGACTTTCTACTTGTCGTTTTGGCTTGAAATCGAACCGGGAACCTAAGGAAGAGACCTCGGACACGTGGTACAAAAATTAGGAGAAATTGGAACGGGGTCCATCGGACCACCCGAACGGGCCGAAAATGAAGATTATAATACACGTTTTTCGACTATTCTGAGGTCCGAAAATAAAATGGCCGAAAATCGCGCACGATGTTCCTCGGGTTAAGTAAGATGTCCCCCCAAAATATGAGCAGCCAAAGCGAACATTAAGGGGTGCCGACATGTCATGAAGCAGCTCCGAGCTTAAATCGATTAGGCAAGCAAAAGTGACTTTCTACTTGTCGTTTTGGCTTGAAATCGAACAGGGAACCTAAGGAAGAGACCCCGGACACTTGGTACAAAAATCAAGAGAAATTGGAACGGGGTCCATTGGACCACCCGAACGGGCCGAAAATGAAGGTTATAATACACGTTTTTCGACAATTTTGAGGTCCGAAAATAAAATGGCCGAATATCGCACACGATGTTACTCGGGGTAGGTAAGATGTCCCCCGAAAATATGAGCAGCCAAAGCGAACATTAAGGGGTGTTGACATGTCATGAAGCACCTCCGAGCTTAAATCGATTGGGCAAGCAAAAGTGACTTTATACTTGTCGTTTTGGCTTGAAATCGAACAGGGAACCTAAGAAAGAGACCCCGGACACGTGGTACAAAAATCAGGAGAAATTGGAACGGGGTCCATCGGACCACCCGAATGGGCCGAAAATGAAGGTTATAATACACGTTTTTCGACTATTCTGAGGTCCGAAAATAAAATGGCCGAAAATCGCGCATGATGTTCCTCGGGTTAAGTAAGATGTCCCACCAAAATATGAGCAGCCAAAGGGAACATTAAGGGGTGCCGACATGTCATGAAGCAGCTCCGAGCTTAAATCGACTAGCCAAGCAAAAGTGACTTTCTACTTGTCGTTTTGGCTTGAAATCGAACAGGGAACCTAAGGAAGAGACCGAGGACACGTGGTGCAAAAATCAGGAGAAATTGGAACGGGGTCCATCGGACCACCCGAATGGGCCGAAAATGAAGGTTATAATACACGTTTTTCGACTATTCTGAGGTCCGAAAATAAAATGGCCGAAAATCGCGCATGATGTTCCTCGGGTTAAGTAAGATGTCCCCCCAAAATATGAGCAGCCAAAGGGAACATTAAGGGGTGCCGACATGTCATGAAGCAGCTCCGAGCTTAAATCGACTAGCCAAGCAAAAGTGACTTTCTACTTGTCGTTTTGGCTTGAAATCGAACAGGGAACCTAAGGAAGAGACCGAGGACACGTGGTGCAAAAATCAGGAGAAATTGGAACGGGGTCCATCGGACCACCCGAACGGGCCGAAAATGAAGGTTATAATACACGTTTTTCGACTATTTCGAGGTCCGAAAATAAAATGGCCGAAAATCGCGAACGATGTTCCTCGGGGTAGGTAAGATGTCCCCCCAAAATATGAGCAGCCAAAGGGAACATTAAGGGGTGCCGACATGTCATGAAGCAGCTCCGAGCTTAAATCGACTAGCCAAGCAAAAGTGACTTTGTACTTGTCGTTTTGGCTTGAAATCGAACAGGGAACCTAAGGAAGAGACCCCGGACACGTGGTAAAAAAATCAGGAGAAATTGGAACGGGGTCCATCGAACCACCAGAACGGGCAGAAAATGAAGGTTATAATACACGTTTTTCGACTATTTTGAGGTCCGAAAATAAAATGGCCGAAAATCGCACACGGTGTTCCTCGGGGTAGGTAAGATGTCCCCCCAAAATATGAGCAGCCAAAGGGAACATTAAGGGTGCCGACATGTCATGAAGCAGCTCCGAGCTTAAATCGACTAGCCAAGCAAAAGTGACTTTCTACTTGTCGTTTTGGCTTGAAATCGAACCGGGAACCTAAGGAAGAGACCTCGGACACGTGGTACAAAAATTAGGAGAAATTGGAACGGGGTCCATCGGACCACCCGAACGGGCCGAAAATGAAGATTATAATACACGTTTTTCGACTATTCTGAGGTCCGAAAATAAAATGGCCGAAAATCGCGCACGATGTTCCTCGGGTTAAGTAAGATGTCCCCCCAAAATATGAGCAGCCAAAGCGAACATTAAGGGGTGCCGACATGTCATGAAGCAGCTCCGAGCTTAAATCGATTAGGCAAGCAAAAGTGACTTTCTACTTGTCGTTTTGGCTTGAAATCGAACAGGGAACCTAAGGAAGAGACCCCGGACACTTGGTACAAAAATCAGGAGAAATTGGAACGGGGTCCATTGGACCACCCGAACGGGCCGAAAATGAAGGTTATAATACACGTTTTTCGACAATTTTGAGGTCCGAAAATAAAATGGCCGAATATCGCACACGATGTTACTCGGGGTAGGTAAGATGTCCCCCGAAAATATGAGAAGCCAAAGCGAACATTAAGGGGTGTTGACATGTCATGAAGCACCTCCGAGCTTAAATCGATTGGGCAAGCAAAAGTGACTTTATACTTGTCGTTTTGGCTTGAAATCGAACAGGGAACCTAAGAAAGAGACCCCGGACACGTGGTACAAAAATCAGGAGAAATTGGAACGGGGTCCATCGGACCACCCGAATGGGCCGAAAATGAAGGTTATAATACACGTTTTTCGACTATTCTGAGGTCCGAAAATAAAATGGCCGAAAATCGCGCATGATGTTCCTCGGGTTAAGTAAGATGTCCCCCCAAAATATGAGCAGCCAAAGGGAACATTAAGGGGTGCCGACATGTCATGAAGCAGCTCCGAGCTTAAATCGACTAGCCAAGCAAAAGTGACTTTCTACTTGTCGTTTTGGCTTGAAATCGAACAGGGAACCTAAGGAAGAGACCGAGGACACGTGGTGCAAAAATCAGGAGAAATTGGAACGGGGTCCATCGGACCACCCGAACGGGCCGAAAATGAAGGTTATAATACACGTTTTTCGACTATTTCGAGGTCCGAAAATAAAATGGCCGAAAATCGCGAACGATGTTCCTCGGCGTAGGTAAGATGTCCCCCCAAAATATGAGCAGCCAAAGGGAACATTAAGGGGTGCCGACATGTCATGAAGCAGCTCCGAGCTTAAATCGATTAGGCAAGCAAAAGTGACTTTGTACTTGTCGTTTTGGCTTGAAATCGAACCGTGAACCTAAGGAAGAGACCTCGGACACGTGGTACAAAAATCAGGAGAAATTGGAACGGGGTCCATCGGACCACCCGAACGGGCCGAAAATGAAGGTTATAATACACGTTTTTCGACTATTCTGAGGTCCGAAAATAAAATGGCCGAAACACGCGCACGATGTTCCTCGGGTTAAGTAAGATGTCCCCCCAAATATGAGCAGCCAAAGCGAACATTAAGGGGTGCCGACATGTCATGAAGCAGCTCCGAGCTTAAATCGACTAGCCAAGCAAAAGTGACTTTGTACTTGTCGTTTTGGCTTGAAATCGAACAGGGAACCTAAGGAAGAGACCCCGGACACGTGGTAAAAAAATCAGGAGAAATTGGAACGGGGTCCATCGAACCACCAGAACGGGCAGAAAATGAAGGTTATAATACACGTTTTTCGACTATTTTGAGGTCCGAAAATAAAATGGCCGAAAATCGCACACGGTGTTCCTCGGGGTAGGTAAGATGTCCCCCCAAAATATGAGCAGCCAAAGGGAACATTAAGGGTGCCGACATGTCATGAAGCAGCTCCGAGCTTAAATCGACTAGCCAAGCAAAAGTGACTTTCTACTTGTCGTTTTGGCTTGAAATCGAACCGGGAACCTAAGGAAGAGACCTCGGACACGTGGTACAAAAATTAGGAGAAATTGGAACGGGGTCCATCGGACCACCCGAACGGGCCGAAAATGAAGATTATAATACACGTTTTTCGACTATTCTGAGGTCCGAAAATAAAATGGCCGAAAATCGCGCACGATGTTCCTCGGGTTAAGTAAGATGTCCCCCCAAAATATGAGCAGCCAAAGCGAACATTAAGGGGTGCCGACATGTCATGAAGCAGCTCCGAGCTTAAATCGATTAGGCAAGCAAAAGTGACTTTCTACTTGTCGTTTTGGCTTGAAATCGAACAGGGAACCTAAGGAAGAGACCCCGGACACTTGGTACAAAAATCAGGAGAAATTGGAACGGGGTCCATCGGACCACCCGAACGGGCCGAAAATGAAGGTTATAATACACGTTTTTCGACTATTTCGAGGTCCGAAAATAAAATGGCCGAAAATCGCGAACGATGTTCCTCGGGGTAGGTAAGATGTCCCCCCAAAATATGAGCAGCCAAAGGGAACATTAAGGGGTGCCGACATGTCATGAAGCAGCTCCGAGCTTAAATCGATTAGGCAAGCAAAAGTGACTTTGTACTTGTCGTTTTGGCTTGAAATCGAACCGGGAACCTAAGGAAGAGACCTCGGACACGTGGTACAAAAATCAGGAGAAATTGGAACGGGGTCCATCGGACCACCCGAACGGGCCGAAAATGAAGGTTTATAATACACGTTTTTCGACTATTCTGAGGTCCGAAAATAAAATGGCCGAAACACGCGCACGATGTTCCTCGGGTTAAGTAAGATGTCCCCCCAAATATGAGCAGCCAAAGCGAACATTAAGGGGTGCCGACATGTCATGAAGCAGCTCCGAGCTTAAATCGACTAGCCAAGCAAAAGTGACTTTGTACTTGTCGTTTTGGCTTGAAATCGAACAGGGAATCTAAGGAAGAGACCCCGGACACGTGGTAAAACAATCAGGAGAAATTGGAACGGGGTCCATCGAACCACCAGAACGGGCAGAAAATGAAGGTTATAATACACGTTTTTCGACTATTTTGAGGTCCGAAAATAAAATGGCCGAAAATCGCACACGGTGTTCCTCGAGGTAGGTAAGATGTCCCCCCAAAATATGAGCAGCCAAAGGGAACATTAAGGGTGCCGACATGTCATGAAGCAGCTCCGAGCTTAAATCGACTAGCCAAGCAAAAGTGACTTTCTACTTGTCGTTTTGGCTTGAAATCGAACCGGGAACCTAAGGAAGAGACCTCGGACACGTGGTACAAAAATTAGGAGAAATTGGAACGGGGTCCATCGGACCACCCGAACGGGCCGAAAATGAAGATTATAATACACGTTTTTCGACTATTCTGAGGTCCGAAAATAAAATGGCCGAAAATCGCGCACGATGTTCCTCGGGTTAAGTAAGATGTCCCCCCAAAATATGAGCAGCCAAAGCGAACATTAAGGGGTGCCGACATGTCATGAAGCAGCTCCGAGCTTAAATCGATTAGGCAAGCAAAAGTGACTTTCTACTTGTCGTTTTGGCTTGAAATCGAACAGGGAACCTAAGGAAGAGACCCCGGACACTTGGTACAAAAATCAAGAGAAATTGGAACGGGGTCCATTGGACCACCCGAACGGGCCGAAAATGAAGGTTATAATACACGTTTTTCGACAATTTTGAGGTCCGAAAATAAAATGGCCGAATATCGCACACGATGTTACTCGGGGTAGGTAAGATGTCCCCCGAAAATATGAGCAGCCAAAGCGAACATTAAGGGGTGTTGACATGTCATGAAGCACCTCCGAGCTTAAATCGATTGGGCAAGCAAAAGTGACTTTATACTTGTCGTTTTGGCTTGAAATCGAACAGGGAACCTAAGAAAGAGACCCCGGACACGTGGTACAAAAATCAGGAGAAATTGGAACGGGGTCCATCGGACCACCCGAATGGGCCGAAAATGAAGGTTATAATACACGTTTTTCGACTATTCTGAGGTCCGAAAATAAAATGGCCGAAAATCGCGCATGATGTTCCTCGGGTTAAGTAAGATGTCCCACCAAAATATGAGCAGCCAAAGGGAACATTAAGGGGTGCCGACATGTCATGAAGCAGCTCCGAGCTTAAATCGACTAGCCAAGCAAAAGTGACTTTCTACTTGTCGTTTTGGCTTGAAATCGAACAGGGAACCTAAGGAAGAGACCGAGGACACGTGGTGCAAAAATCAGGAGAAATTGGAACGGGGTCCATCGGACCACCCGAATGGGCCGAAAATGAAGGTTATAATACACGTTTTTCGACTATTCTGAGGTCCGAAAATAAAATGGCCGAAAATCGCGCATGATGTTCCTCGGGTTAAGTAAGATGTCCCCCCAAAATATGAGCAGCCAAAGGGAACATTAAGGGGTGCCGACATGTCATGAAGCAGCTCCGAGCTTAAATCGACTAGCCAAGCAAAAGTGACTTTCTACTTGTCGTTTTGGCTTGAAATTGAACAGGGAACCTAAGGAAGAGACCGAGGACACGTGGTGCAAAAATCAGGAGAAATTGGAACGGGGTCCATCGGACCACCCGAACGGGCCGAAAATGAAGGTTATAATACACGTTTTTCGACTATTTCGAGGTCCGAAAATAAAATGGCCGAAAATCGCGAACGATGTTCCTCGGGGTAGGTAAGATGTCCCCCCAAAATATGAGCAGCCAAAGGGAACATTAAGGGGTGCCGACATGTCATGAAGCAGCTCCGAGCTTAAATCGACTAGCCAAGCAAAAGTGACTTTGTACTTGTCGTTTTGGCTTGAAATCGAACAGGGAACCTAAGGAAGAGACCCCGGACACGTGGTAAAAAAATCAGGAGAAATTGGAACGGGGTCCATCGAACCACCAGAACGGGCAGAAAATGAAGGTTATAATACACGTTTTTCGACTATTTTGAGGTCCGAAAATAAAATGGCCGAAAATCGCACACGGTGTTCCTCGGGGTAGGTAAGATGTCCCCCCAAAATATGAGCAGCCAAAGGGAACATTAAGGGTGCCGACATGTCATGAAGCAGCTCCGAGCTTAAATCGACTAGCCAAGCAAAAGTGACTTTCTACTTGTCGTTTTGGCTTGAAATCGAACCGGGAACCTAAGGAAGAGACCTCGGACACGTGGTACAAAAATTAGGAGAAATTGGAACGGGGTCCATCGGACCACCCGAACGGGCCGAAAATGAAGATTATAATACACGTTTTTCGACTATTCTGAGGTCCGAAAATAAAATGGCCGAAAATCGCGCACGATGTTCCTCGGGTTAAGTAAGATGTCCCCCCAAAATATGAGCAGCCAAAGCGAACATTAAGGGGTGCCGACATGTCATGAAGCAGCTCCGAGCTTAAATCGATTAGGCAAGCAAAAGTGACTTTCTACTTGTCGTTTTGGCTTGAAATCGAACAGGGAACCTAAGGAAGAGACCCCGGACACTTGGTACAAAAATCAGGAGAAATTGGAACGGGGTCCATTGGACCACCCGAACGGGCCGAAAATGAAGGTTATAATACACGTTTTTCGACAATTTTGAGGTCCGAAAATAAAATGGCCGAATATCGCACACGATGTTACTCGGGGTAGGTAAGATGTCCCCCGAAAATATGAGAAGCCAAAGCGAACATTAAGGGGTGTTGACATGTCATGAAGCACCTCCGAGCTTAAATCGATTGGGCAAGCAAAAGTGACTTTATACTTGTCGTTTTGGCTTGAAATCGAACAGGGAACCTAAGAAAGAGACCCCGGACACGTGGTACAAAAATCAGGAGAAATTGGAACGGGGTCCATCGGACCACCCGAATGGGCCGAAAATGAAGGTTATAATACACGTTTTTCGACTATTCTGAGGTCCGAAAATAAAATGGCCGAAAATCGCGCATGATGTTCCTCGGGTTAAGTAAGATGTCCCCCCAAAATATGAGCAGCCAAAGGGAACATTAAGGGGTGCCGACATGTCATGAAGCAGCTCCGAGCTTAAATCGACTAGCCAAGCAAAAGTGACTTTCTACTTGTCGTTTTGGCTTGAAATCGAACAGGGAACCTAAGGAAGAGACCGAGGACACGTGGTGCAAAAATCAGGAGAAATTGGAACGGGGTCCATCGGACCACCCGAACGGGCCGAAAATGAAGGTTATAATACACGTTTTTCGACTATTTCGAGGTCCGAAAATAAAATGGCCGAAAATCGCGAACGATGTTCCTCGGCGTAGGTAAGATGTCCCCCCAAAATATGAGCAGCCAAAGGGAACATTAAGGGGTGCCGACATGTCATGAAGCAGCTCCGAGCTTAAATCGATTAGGCAAGCAAAAGTGACTTTGTACTTGTCGTTTTGGCTTGAAATCGAACCGTGAACCTAAGGAAGAGACCTCGGACACGTGGTACAAAAATCAGGAGAAATTGGAACGGGGTCCATCGGACCACCCGAACGGGCCGAAAATGAAGGTTATAATACACGTTTTTCGACTATTCTGAGGTCCGAAAATAAAATGGCCGAAACACGCGCACGATGTTCCTCGGGTTAAGTAAGATGTCCCCCCAAATATGAGCAGCCAAAGCGAACATTAAGGGGTGCCGACATGTCATGAAGCAGCTCCGAGCTTAAATCGACTAGCCAAGCAAAAGTGACTTTGTACTTGTCGTTTTGGCTTGAAATCGAACAGGGAACCTAAGGAAGAGACCCCGGACACGTGGTAAAAAAATCAGGAGAAATTGGAACGGGGTCCATCGAACCACCAGAACGGGCAGAAAATGAAGGTTATAATACACGTTTTTCGACTATTTTGAGGTCCGAAAATAAAATGGCCGAAAATCGCACACGGTGTTCCTCGGGGTAGGTAAGATGTCCCCCCAAAATATGAGCAGCCAAAGGGAACATTAAGGGTGCCGACATGTCATGAAGCAGCTCCGAGCTTAAATCGACTAGCCAAGCAAAAGTGACTTTCTACTTGTCGTTTTGGCTTGAAATCGAACCGGGAACCTAAGGAAGAGACCTCGGACACGTGGTACAAAAATTAGGAGAAATTGGAACGGGGTCCATCGGACCACCCGAACGGGCCGAAAATGAAGATTATAATACACGTTTTTCGACTATTCTGAGGTCCGAAAATAAAATGGCCGAAAATCGCGCACGATGTTCCTCGGGTTAAGTAAGATGTCCCCCCAAAATATGAGCAGCCAAAGCGAACATTAAGGGGTGCCGACATGTCATGAAGCAGCTCCGAGCTTAAATCGATTAGGCAAGCAAAAGTGACTTTCTACTTGTCGTTTTGGCTTGAAATCGAACAGGGAACCTAAGGAAGAGACCCCGGACACTTGGTACAAAAATCAGGAGAAATTGGAACGGGGTCCATTGGACCACCCGAACGGGCCGAAAATGAAGGTTATAATACACGTTTTTCGACAATTTTGAGGTCCGAAAATAAAATGGCCGAATATCGCACACGATGTTACTCGGGGTAGGTAAGATGTCCCCCGAAAATATGAGCAGCCAAAGCGAACATTAAGGGGTGTTGACATGTCATGAAGCACCTCCGAGCTTAAATCGATTGGGCAAGCAAAAGTGACTTTATACTTGTCGTTTTGGCTTGAAATCGAACAGGGAACCTAAGAAAGAGACCCCGGACACGTGGTACAAAAATCAGGAGAAATTGGAACGGGGTCCATCGGACCACCCGAATGGGCCGAAAATGAAGGTTATAATACACGTTTTTCGACTATTCTGAGGTCCGAAAATAAAATGGCCGAAAATCGCGCACGATGTTCCACGGGTTAAGTAAGATGTCCCCCCAAAATATGAGCAGCCAAAGGGAACATTAAGGGGTGCCGACATGTCATGAAGCAGCTCCGAGCTTAAATCGACTAGCCAAGCAAAAGTGACTTTCTACTTGTCGTTTTGGCTTGAAATCGAACAGGGAACCTAAGGAAGAGACCGAGGACACGTGGTGCAAAAATCAGGAGAAATTGGAACGGGGTCCATCGGACCACCCGAACGGGCCGAAAATGAAGGTTATAATACACGTTTTTCGACTATTTCGAGGTCCGAAAATAAAATGGCCGAAAATCGCGAACGATGTTCCTCGGGGTAGGTAAGATGTCCCCCCAAAATATGAGCAGCCAAAGGGAACATTAAGGGGTGCCGACATGTCATGAAGCAGCTCCGAGCTTAAATCGATTAGGCAAGCAAAAGTGACTTTGTACTTGTCGTTTTGGCTTGAAATCGAACCGGGAACCTAAGGAAGAGACCTCGGACACGTGGTACAAAAATCAGGAGAAATTGGAACGGGGTCCATCGGACCACCCGAACGGGCCGAAAATGAAGGTTATAATACACGTTTTTCGACTATTCTGAGGTCCGAAAATAAAATGGCCGAAACACGCGCACGATGTTCCTCGGGTTAAGTAAGATGTCCCCCCAAATATGAGCAGCCAAAGCGAACATTAAGGGGTGCCGACATGTCATGAAGCAGCTCCGAGCTTAAATCGACTAGCCAAGCAAAAGTGACTTTGTACTTGTCGTTTTGGCTTGAAATCGAACAGGGAACCTAAGGAAGAGACCCCGGACACGTGGTAAAAAAATCAGGAGAAATTGGAACGGGGTCCATCGAACCACCAGAACGGGCAGAAAATGAAGGTTATAATACACGTTTTTCGACTATTTTGAGGTCCGAAAATAAAATGGCCGAAAATCGCACACGGTGTTCCTCGGGGTAGGTAAGATGTCCCCCCAAAATATGAGCAGCCAAAGGGAACATTAAGGGTGCCGACATGTCATGAAGCAGCTCCGAGCTTAAATCGACTAGCCAAGCAAAAGTGACTTTCTACTTGTCGTTTTGGCTTGAAATCGAACCGGGAACCTAAGGAAGAGACCTCGGACACGTGGTACAAAAATTAGGAGAAATTGGAACGGGGTCCATCGGACCACCCGAACGGGCCGAAAATGAAGATTATAATACACGTTTTTCGACTATTCTGAGGTCCGAAAATAAAATGGCCGAAAATCGCGCACGATGTTCCTCGGGTTAAGTAAGATGTCCCCCCAAAATATGAGCAGCCAAAGCGAACATTAAGGGGTGCCGACATGTCATGAAGCAGCTCCGAGCTTAAATCGATTAGGCAAGCAAAAGTGACTTTCTACTTGTCGTTTTGGCTTGAAATCGAACAGGGAACCTAAGGAAGAGACCCCGGACACTTGGTACAAAAATCAGGAGAAATTGGAACGGGGTCCATTGGACCACCCGAACGGGCCGAAAATGAAGGTTATAATACACGTTTTTCGACAATTTTGAGGTCCGAAAATAAAATGGCCGAATATCGCACACGATGTTACTCGGGGTAGGTAAGATGTCCCCCGAAAATATGAGCAGCCAAAGCGAACATTAAGGGGTGTTGACATGTCATGAAGCACCTCCGAGCTTAAATCGATTGGGCAAGCAAAAGTGACTTTATACTTGTCGTTTTGGCTTGAAATCGAACAGGGAACCTAAGAAAGAGACCCCGGACACGTGGTACAAAAATCAGGAGAAATTGGAACGGGGTCCATCGGACCACCCGAATGGGCCGAAAATGAAGGTTATAATACACGTTTTTCGACTATTCTGAGGTCCGAAAATAAAATGGCCGAAAATCGCGCACGATGTTCCACGGGTTAAGTAAGATGTCCCCCCAAAATATGAGCAGCCAAAGGGAACATTAAGGGGTGCCGACATGTCATGAAGCAGCTCCGAGCTTAAATCGACTAGCCAAGCAAAAGTGACTTTCTACTTGTCGTTTTGGCTTGAAATCGAACAGGGAACCTAAGGAAGAGACCGAGGACACGTGGTGCAAAAATCAGGAGAAATTGGAACGGGGTCCATCGGACCACCCGAACGGGCCGAAAATGAAGGTTATAATACACGTTTTTCGACTATTTCGAGGTCCGAAAATAAAATGGCCGAAAATCGCGAACGATGTTCTTCGGGGTAGGTAAGATGTCCCCCCAAAATATGAGCAGCCAAAGGGAACATTAAGGGGTGCCGACATGTCATGAAGCAGCTCCGAGCTTAAATCGATTAGGCAAGCAAAAGTGACTTTGTACTTGTCGTTTTGGCTTGAAATCGAACCGGGAACCTAAGGAAGAGACCTCGGACACGTGGTACAAAAATCAGGAGAAATTGGAACGGGGTCCATCGGACCACCCGAACGGGCCGAAAATGAAGGTTATAATACACGTTTTTCGACTATTCTGAGGTCCGAAAATAAAATGGCCGAAACACGCGCACGATGTTCCTCGGGTTAAGTAAGATGTCCCCCTATATATGAGCAGCCAAAGCGAACATTAAGGGGTGCCGACATGTCATGAAGCAGCTCCGAGCTTAAATCGACTAGCCAAGCAAAAGTGACTTTGTACTTGTCGTTTTGGCTTGAAATCGAACAGGGAACCTAAGGAAGAGACCCCGGACACGTGGTACAAAAATCAGGAGAAATTGGAACGGGGTCCATCGGACCACCAGAACGGGCAGAAAATGAAGGTTATAATACACGTTTTTCGACTATTTTGAGGTCCGAAAATAAAATGGCCGAAAATCGCACACGGTGTTCCTCGGGGTAGGTAAGATGTCCCCCCAAAAAATGAGCAGCCAAAGGGAACATTAAGGGTGCCGACATGTCATGAAGCAGCTCCGAGCTTAAACCGACTAGCCAAGCAAAAGTGACTTTCTACTTGTCGTTTTGGCTTGAAATCGAACCGGGAACCTAAGGAACAGACCTCGGACACGTGGTACAAAAATCAGGAGAAATTGGAACGGGGTCCATCGGACCACCCGAACGGGCCGAAAATGAAGGTTATATATATAATACACGTTTTTCGACTATTTCGAGGTCCGAAAATAAAATGGCCGAAAATCGCGAACGATGTTCCTCGGGGTAGGTAAGATGTCCCCCCAAAATATGAGCAGCCAAAGGGAACATTAAGGGGTGCCGACATGTCATGAAGCAGCTCCGAGCTTAAATCGATTAGGCAAGCAAAAGTGACTTTGTACTTGTCGTTTTGGCTTGAAATCGAACAGGGAACCTAAGGAAGAGACCCCGGACACGAGGTACAAAAATCGGGAGAAATTGGAACGGGGTCCATCGGACCACCAGAACGGGCAGAAAATGAAGGTTATATATAATACACGTTTTTCGACTATTTTGAGGTCCGAAAATAAAATGGCCGAATATCGCACACGATGTTCCTCGGGGTAGGTAAGATGTCCCCCCAAAATATGAGCAGCCAAAGGGAACATTAAGGGTAACGACATGTCATGAAGCAGCTTCGAGCTTAAATCGATTAGCCAAGCAAGAGTGGCTTTCTACTTGTCGTTTTGGCTTGAAATCGAACCGGGAACTTAAGGAAGAGACCACGGACACGTGGAACAAAAATCAGGAGAAATTGGAACGGGGTCCATCGGACCACCCGAACGGGCCGAAAATGAAGGTTATAATACACGTTTTTCGACTATTTCGAGGTCCGAAAATAAAATGGCCGAAAATCGCGAACGATGTTCCTCGGGGTAGGTAAAATGTCTCCCCAAAATATGAGCAGCCAAAGCGAACATTAAGGAGTGCCGACATGTCATGAAGCAGCTCCTAGCTTAAATCGATTAGGCAAGCAAAAGTGACTTTCTATTTGTCGTTTTGGCTTGAGATCGAACAGGGAACCTAAGGAAGAGACCCCGGACACTTGGTACAAAAATCAGGAGAAATTGGAACGGGGTCCATCGGACCACCTGAACGGGCCAAAAATGAAGGTTATATTATAATACACGTTTTTCGACAATTTTGAGGTCCGCAAATAAAATGGCCGAATATCGCACACGATGTTACTCGGGGTAGGTATGATGTCCCCCCAAAATATGAGGAACCAAAGGGAACATTAAGGGGTGCCGACATGTCATGAAGCAGCTCCGAGCTTATTAGCCAAGCAAAGTGACTTTGTACTTGTCGTTTTGGCTTGAAATCGAACAGGGAACCTAAGAAAGAGACCCCGGACACGTGGTACAACAATCGGGAAAAATTGGAACAGGGTCCATTGGACCAACCGAATGGGCCAAAAATGAAGGTTATAATACACGTTTTTCGACAATTTTGAGGTCGGAAAATAAAATGGCCGAATATCGCACACGATGTTACTCGGGGTAGGTAAGATGTCCCCCCAAAATATGAGCAGCCAAAGCGAACATTAAGGGGTGCCGACATGTCATGAAGCACCTCCGAGCTTAAATCGATTAGGCCAGCAAGAGTGACTTTATACTTGTCGTTTTGGCTTGAAATCGAACAGGGAACCTAAGAAAGAGACCACGGACACGTGGTACAAAAATCAGGAGAAATTGGAACGGGGTCCATCAGACCACCCGAACGGGCCGAAAATGAAGGTTATAATACACGTTTTTCGACTATTCTGAGGTCCGAAAATAAAATGGCCGAAAATCGCGCACGATGTTCCTCGGGTTAAGTAAGATGTCCCCCCAAAATATGAGCAGCCAAAGCGAACATTAAGGGGTGCCGACATGTCATGAAGCACCTCCGAGCTTAAATCGATTAGGCAAGCAAAAGTGACTTTGTACTTGTCGTTTTGGCTTGAAATCGAACAGGGAACCTAAGAAATAGACCCCGGACACGTGGTACAAAAATCAGGAGAAATTGGAACGGGGTCCATCCGACCACCCGAACGGGCCAAAAATGAAGGTTATAATACACGTTGTTCGACTATTTTGAGGTCCGAAAATAAAAAGGCCGAAAATCGTACACGATGTTCCTCGGGTAGGTAAGATGTCCCCCAAAATTTGAGCAACCAAAGGGAACATTAAGGGGTGCCGACATGTCATGAAGCAGCTCCGAGCTTATTAGCCAAGCAAAAGTGACTTTGTACTTGTCGTTTTGGCTTGAAATCGAACAGGGAACCTTAGAAAGAGACCCCGGACACGTGGTACGAAAATCGGGAAAAATTGGAACGGGGTCCATTGGACCACCCGAATGGGCCAAAAATGAAGGTTATAATACACGTTTTTCGACAATTTTGAGGTCGGAAAATAAAATGGCCGAATATCGCACACGATGTTACTCGGGGTAGGTAAGATGTCCCCCCAAAATATGAGCAGCCAAAGCGAACATTAAGGGTGCCGACATGTAATGAAGCAGCTCCGAGCTTAAATCGACCAGCCAAGCAAAAGTGACTTTCTACTTGTCGTTTTGGCTTGAAATCGAACCGGGAACCTAAGGAAGAGACCTCGGACACGTGGTACAAAAATCAGGAGAAATTGGAACGGGGTCCATCGGACCACCCGAACGGGCCGAAAATGAAGGTTATAATACACGTTTTTCGACTATTTTGAGGTCCGAAAATAAAATGGCCGAAAATCGTGCACGATGTTCCTCGGGTAGGTAAGATGTCCCCCAAAATATGAGCAGCCAAATGGAACATTAAGGGTTGTCGCTCCGAGCTTAAATCGATTAGCCAAGCAAAAGTGACTTTCCTTTTGTCGTTTTGGCTTGAAATCGAATCGGGAACCTATGAAAGAGACCCCGGGAGAAATTGGAACAGGGTCATGACCTTGTGGCATCCTTATTCGATTGGTTAGGTAAAAGATACGAGTATTGTTCTACTGTCATCAGTGGACGATTAAGGTGGCCTAAGAATCACCTACTTGTCGACCTTGGTTGGAAGTGGTTTAAAAGCAAGAAATCAAATCAAAATTGTGACTATTAGTGTTACCGGAGATTGAGGTTAGTTGAAAGTTTGGGGTATTATGTATTCCATACCAACATCCGTACTCCATAGCTACCAACCTCCAGATATCTTATCCTATTCAACTCAATGAATGTACATACAAAAATCATAAGTGTTGGTTCGATTACACTCCTAGAATGAAGCAACGTTGCAAAATACTCCAATTCATACTCATACTTTGGTTAACATACATTAATAAAAGGTGGTAGGGTTAATGGAGTAAAAGACAAAGAAAAGAGGATTGAAAACATAGTCAGTGGTACCTGATAAGATGAAGTGACGAGGATATCTGCACCAGCTTCCATATATTCCAAATGAACCTGCGAAACAAAATGAAATCGAAAGCGTGTTATCATGATATGATGTGATGTGATGTAAGTGCAGATGAATTGAAAGAGGGGGAAGGAGGGGAGGGGAGGGGAGGGGAGGGGAGGGGACCTTATGAATAAGATGAGGATCTTGAATCAAACAAAGGGCACTCCAAAGAGGGTCATTAATGGAGGCGCCATGTTTCTCAAGCTGCGTTGCGAAACCACCGTCAATGATTGCACATCCACCCGCCTTTTCTAGGGTTTTCTCCAACAATGCCTTCCCCTTTTCAATCCCCATTGCAATTATTGAATTAATTAGTGTGAGGAGAAGAAGAAGAAGAAGAAGAAGAAGGCGGTGGTGTTGTTGGAGTGGGATTTAAGAAAATGGCAGGAAAATTGATTGTGATTGTGATTGTGATTGTGATTGGTGAGACTTTGGAGAGTGAGAAGCGGGAAGTGGGTTCAGAATTTTCCCGGTCTTATTCGACAAGTTCTTCTTTCTCTTGGATTTTTCGACCCAATTCAATCGCTCCATCTAAATTCTAAATACTTCCTATTAGGAATAGGATAACATAGTACATACTAGGAGTAGTTACTAATGTATTCACCCAACTAGGATAACATAAATATAATAGCTGAGTTGGTTCATCTAATTGTAAGTTTTGATGTTACGAAGCCATGGCTTCCAATCTTGCATGACTAACCTACCATATAACTATAGCTTCCCATAGGCATAAAAGAACGTATATCATGTTAAAATGCCAAGATCATGACATGTAGTATGTGTAGATGTATATATAGCTTAAGAAGCCAGTCTTCAAGGCAGCAAAATAAAGGTTATCACACACATCAACATGCCGGAATATTGCGTGACAGGAGGCACAGGTTTCATAGCAGCTTACTTGATCAAGACGCTTCTTGAACGAGGAAACACTGTACGGACTACTGTCCGAGATCCAGGTTCATGACTCTTCACATTAGCTTGATTATGTAACATTAGCCTTGCTGAAAACCCCGTCTTTGAAACAATGTTCTTAAGCGATGCAGGGAATGGGGAAAAAGTAGGATATCTGTGGGAAATGGACGGAGCTCAAGAGCGACTCAAAATCATGAAAGCAGACTTGATGGTGGAAGGAAGCTTTGATGAGGCTATACAAGGGGTTGATGGTGTTTTTCATACAGCTGCACCTGTGCTCGTGCCATACGACGACAATGTTTATGTACTCCATCATTCTCATTTCTCCTCAAATGTTGTTATATATAATGTGGTAACATACAGGGTTCATATTTGATCTTGTCATAATAATGCAGGGGAATCTAGTAGAGCCAAGTATAAATGGGACTCTGAATGTTCTGAAATCCTGCGTAAAGTCCAAAAGCGTTAAAAGGGTTGTACTTACATCTTCCTGTTCCGCGATAAGATACTCTTCAGACATCGACATTAACACACCTCTGAATGAATCCCATTGGAGTGATCCCGAATACTGCAAGAAAAACAATGTAAGAAATCGACTGCCTGTTATCAGATATACATGCCTGAAATTAACTGAACAAACTGTTTTTTTTTTGTCAAGCTTTGGTATCCATACGCGAAGACATTAGCCGAGCAGTCAGCATGGAAAATGGCCGAGGAAAGTGGCCTTGACTTGGTGGTCGTGAACCCATCGTTTATTGTTGGTCCGTTGCTTGCACCTCAACCAACTAGCACCCTACTTTTAGTGCTCGGAATCATCAAAGGTGCGATAGGTGAATATCCTAATCAAGCGTTAGGGTTTGTGCACATAGAAGATGCAATAACAGGCCATATACTAGCAATGGAAGAAAGTAAAGCGAGAGGGAGGCTTATCTGCTCGGCCTCAGTGGCTCACTGGTCAGATATTATCCTCATGCTCAAAGCTAAATATCCTTCATACCCATATGAAACAAAGTGAGTAATACAACTACAGCTGTACATACTATACTATCGAGTTTTCCATTCAAAGAATGATGTCGTGTTTAGTGTAGATGACTATGAGTTGGGCTGCTGTCGTGGTAGGTGCGGGATTCAGAAAGGCGATGACAAGGCTCATAGCATGGATCCAAGCAAGATTCTGCAGTTGGGACATCCTGGTTTTAAGCCTATTTCTCAAATGTTTGATGACTGTATTACAAGTTTTCAGGACAAGGGTTTTCTCTGATAGCTACATCCTTTTAGATGTCGTGAAATCGACTGTACTGTGTTGATTTGTAAGCAAACACAAGAATGAAAACAATTTGATAGCAATAAAGGCGAGTTATATATAGATATAAGAGAATGTATGAATACCTAGAACAACTGCTGAAGAGTTTTCATTACTGATACATAAATATAGAGTCGACGAGTTTAATAACCTGGCCGATTGTTTTCAGAGCGGAATCCTTCGTCTTTTGGCTTTTGAAGACACTCCCAAATCTCGAGTGAAAATTTTCCTAAATACTACGTTTTTGCATGTAATTAATCAGTCGGGGTTATTTCGTCATTAATTCCGTGTACAAAGTCCTGGAATTAAGGGTAGTGGTTAATTCCAGGACTTTGATGTCAAAAGATACTCACAGTACTGAGCATTTATTTCGATAACCAAGCATGCATCAACAAAGTTGTATAATAATAATCAGAGCCCACTAATTACAGTAGGCAGTGCCTGATACGCAACATCAACAGACTTTCCCCCAATGTTATATTATCTGGTGGTTGTGGTACCCAAAAAACATGAAAACCAAAGACGTCTCTAGTCTAGTCATTAAGACGTAAGTATTGCGCTGCTTCGTATGGAGAGACGTCTCAATAACGTTATGGACATAGAGATAGAATGGTCCAGTCTTGTTATTTTGGCATGGGAAGTGTAAGACAGACAGATGTAGAGAAGTAGAGCGCACTGAAAAAAGAGATAATAAATTAAGTGAATGAAGAGCAACAAGTAAGGTACAAACAAAAATGAGAGAATACTGTGTGACTGGAGGAACTGGGTTCATAGCATCACACTTGATCAAGAAATTACTTGAGCAAGGCCACACCATCCGTGCTACTGTCAGAGATCCCGGTAATTTTACAATCCCAATAAAATGCTAGATTTACCTTGTTTTACATTACTGAAATATAATCCATCAAAGTTGGACCACCCCTTTGATGAAGTAATTTGATTTTGATGATGTTGGCCTGGGTACCCAGAAAATGTTGAAAAGGTGGGATTTTTACTTGAAATGGAAGGAGCAAAGGAAAGGCTTAAGCTGTTCAAAGCTGATTTAATGGTGGAAGCAAGTTTTGATGCTGCCATTGATGGTGTTGATGGGGTTTTCCACACTGCTTCCCCTGTCGTCGTTCCCTCTTCTAATCACCAAGTTCATGTATGTTCTGATCTGTCTAACAGTAACAGTAGCCAGTAGGTCTCGTTTAAAGCGGATTATCCGTATTAAACTTTGTGTTCTTTGTTGGGTAGGAACTCCTGATCAACCCGGCAATAAAAGGGACGCTAAATGTTCTGAATTCATGCACAAAGGGAGGAAATGTGAAGAGGGTGGTACTCACTTCATCCTGCTCTGCCATTCGCTACCGTCATGATGTCCAACAACTCTCTCCCCTAAACGAGTCCCATTGGAGTGATCCCGACTACTGCAAGCGCTACGATGTACTCCATCGCTCAATTATTTCATTTTAGTATCTCTAATAATAAGAATATTATTTTCATATACTCCGTACATGTGATGTGCCTGTGCTGTGCTTCGGGATGCAGCTATGGTATGCATATGCAAAGACATTGTCGGAGAGAGCAGCTTGGGAAGTAGCCAAGAACAATGGCCTTGATTTAGTTGTTGTCAATCCATCTTTTGTTGTTGGTCCGTTGCTGTCACCACACCCAACAAGCACTCTCGATCTTATACTATCCATTACCAAAGGTGCAGCTCTAGTCTCTGAAATGTCTACATTAACTTGTTCTACGGTTTACAATTTGATGGAATTTCTTTTGAATTATTAGGTGAACGAGGAGAGTACCCGAAGCTAACCATAGGATTTGTTCACATAGATGATGTGGTTGACGCTCACCTATTGGCTATGGAGGAACCGAAAGCATCAGGGCGATTAGTTTGCTCAAGTTCAGTGGTTGAGTGGTCGGAGATAATAAAGATGCTCAAAGCCAAGTATCCTATGTACCCTTTTGAAAGCAAGCCGAGTAACAAAGAAGGAGATGACAACCCACATAGCATGGACGTTAGAAAGATAATGGAACTCGGGTTTCCTGGTTTCAAAACTGTCCCTGAAATGTTCGACGATTGCATCAGAAGTTTTCAAGAAAAAGGGTTTCTGTAGGGTATTGCCTAATGCCTATGTTTTGGTTCATCTCCTCATGAGTCATGAGACACCCTCTTCTCAATTCTCATGTCTTAATCCTCCTATTGAAATTTGTAGCCAAGAGTGACATTACATAATACTGTAGTTGAGTATGAAAAAGCAAGTTGCATGGAGAATCATATGCGATAGGATTCATAAGAATATAAGTTGCTTTCAAATCCCCTTTGAATATGACTTTTCTTAGATTCGGAACACCCAACTAGTGCTCCCTTCCCTTTTCCATATATTCTTGTTTGGGGGTCATTTCCAGTGAAGAAGATTGTCTGGTCGTTCAGATTTCCAGAAACTCTTCTAATTTCAACTTTATATAGTACCACTGCCAGTATCATTCGAGTTTATGTGCTTGCTCGAATAGTCGCGTGTGATAACCATTTTTCTCGATTTTAAGACCCGTGGATTGCATTGCACTGCATGGTGAAGTTAGAGCACAAGTATATAGACTCACCTTTAAAAGAGACGTCCACGCAGTATATCCTCGACGGGCATCATATCTTTCGTTAGCCAACAAACCAAATGTATAAAACTGCGTTCTTGAATCAAGACCAAACTCGAAACATTTTTTATAACAAAACTGAGTTTACTAGAAACCAGCACCTTGAGAGCATGATTGGAAGCCCCTAAGATCTGCCTAGTTTAAAACTCAACACTCCTTGTTGTACATTAAGCCGATACATAAATTACTCGCTACAAAACTTGAGGGCAGCATATTGCTGAAATTGATAGGTTCTTCAATCCAAGCAAGCTCCTCGTTCCCAAGCTCAAAGTCGAAAGCAGGAAGATCTGTGGGTTCAAACCCATCAAAACCGCCAAAGCCTAGAAGGTCGTCAAACGCAGTAAAATCGTCAAAGAGTTCGCCAAAATCGTTCAAAACAAAGGAGGAACCAAGGTCCATTTGCAAGTCAAGACCTTGGTCAACAACTGAGCTCAAAACAGGCATAACATCATCACATTCCTTCACCTCACACTCACACTCACACACCTTAACATCACAGTTTTCACTACTGATATTCACTTGAGAAGAAGAATTAGAAGTAGTGGTATCAACCTCAAGCACAGAAGAAGGGGGAGAATTCCGAGACAAAACACCCTCGGAATCATCAGAAGAACAATAGGCAGGATTCAGGCTTTTTTCAGCAACTAGAGCTTCAAATTCCATCTTTTTAAGCTCATAAGCCTCAGAGGCTTCCTCAGCAGTATTATAAGTACCCAACCAAATCCTAACATTTTGAATGGGGTGCCGAATCTCAGCTGCCCATTTACCCCATTTCCTCTGCCTAACACCCCTATACTTGGAGGAAGACGGTTTCTTTGGGGGGTTTCCTAAAACCTTCCTCTTTTTCTCAGGGTTTTTGCTCTCATTGTTACTTCCTTGACAGGAACCCTCAGCCTCAGTAGCTACATTGGCAGTATCATTCGGCGTTAATGGCAGATTAATCTCCTTAATAACCCTCTTTTTAGGTCTCTCCCTCATAGAACAACTCAGTACTTCATCATCCGAGGAAGAGTCGGTCAAATCAGGGTCATGACAAATAACTCTAACCTTTCTCAAAGTTTTGGTAGCCATCAATTTTGGCTTTTGGTAAAAGGGGTTTTGAGTCAACATTGGATTCTCACTCTTTCGATACATAAACTAAAATCACCCAAAAAAAACTTTTACTTTCAGATGAAATGGTCAAAAATTACGGCAAAATTTTGGGACTTTTCGAGAAAAATGAAACAAACTTATGTAAGAATCCCTCTAAAGAAGAGAAAGAGATCTATGAACCGGTTTATGTGAAAACCCCCAAATGATTCAACTCCTCCAGAACAAGACCTGCATCACAATAAACCCTCAATCAAAAACCCTAAAATCAAAATCAAAATTTTAAAAATCTAAGATATGGGTAATGAAATTAGGAGAAAAATAAGAGAACCCATCATACCTTTCTGGCCTCAAATGCATCGAAACAGATGAAAGACACAAAGTTTTTCTCTGCTGAAAAGAAGAGCAGAGATTAACAGAGTGAGATAATAATAACGTGTTTAAGTTATAAGAATTCCAGAAGTTTGATGAAGGATTAGGGTGAGTAATCAGTGATGAAAAGATGATTAACTTAGAAGACATAAATCACCCTCAAAGTCTCGGATTTTTTTCCTTCCTCGAAAAACCTCTGTAAGTAAACAAGAGGGTGAGGAGAGGAGAGAGGGTGAAAGAGAAGGGATTAGACTGTGTCTAGTAGGTGAAAATATATAGAGTTCAACAACAACAACAGTTGGTCTACATTATGACGGAACTATCCGTTTTATGAATAAAATTGGTCAAATAGATTCTCATTTAGTTAAATGAGATATACTCCATTCCATCCATTCAATTCTTTACTTAGGTCTATCATTTCTCCTCATAAAAACGGCCCCCACGTAAAGAATGGATGGGAGGGAGTACGAGTACTCCGTATATATTTTGTAAATACCTAGGTAAATGAGTTTCGGCTTTTCCATCCTACTTAACCAGTTAAATTTATGACAAATATATTCGCGTTCAATGTGGTGCAACAAAAAATGTGAAAAAGATTAGAAACAAGAGGTGTGAAATTGTGTAGGAAAAAGTGACAAAGATATATGAGTGGGGGCCGGGGTTGGTTTTATGGGGTGAAGAAAAAGGTCAAAAAAAAAAAAAAAAGGGGGTGGGAGAGTTGAGAGACAGAAAGAAGAGTACAAATAAAGATCCAACAGGTTACAGCGATTGAACAGAGAGATGTGAACAAGTTATAAAAAACTTCTGAGAACTAACATTGAAATGAACACTCGTGACTTGAGTACAGTAGTAAATTGTCTTCTATGCAGGTAAAAATCGTTACACTCTAGAATCCTAATCAGATACGAGGATATACTTCATTCGTCTCGGGTTATTATTTTTACTACGAAGCTTAATGAGTATAGATGGAAGTGGTATGCATATGGGTCTTGTGGAGCGTTGAAATACGAGGAAAAAGACCACGTCTATCTAACCCATGCACAACACACCATGGTCGCGTTCGACTAACCATTTTCATTGCATCCGCACATTATAAAACAGTCACATACTCTGATATTTGCATAAATAAATGATAAATACGAGTATGATAGATAGCCTCTCCATGATTTTTTGTATATACTCCATTTAAATTAAAATTAAATTGAAGATAAATGATTAAAATAATAAAGTTAAAATGGGTGAGAGAGAGAGAGAGTGTGTGTGTACAAATGTACAGTAGCCCGTACAGTATTAAATAATGGTGTCTCTTGAGATTGGTGCTGTTAGTGTTAGGTAAGTGTCCGGTCCCTCTACGGCTTCGATTTTCCACCCAACTAGTCAAACTGGCATTTAACACACTCTACTCTACTCTACTCTACTGTTCCGTTTCCATTACTTTTCTCCGCCTTTTACTCTCTCTCTTTTTAACGTCCATGCCTTTCAAATTTGGCTCTGTTTATTTTCCGTCGAGAAAGTAATCAGATGTGTGTCGGAGTATTTACTTTACTGCTTTATACTAGTGAGAATCGAACCCTCGTCCAATCAGTCGGAGTAAGAAGTTTTACCACTTGAACTTACCCCTCATTCTCGCTTTATGTTCATATGAGTGTATTATATCGTGGGTAATTCAAATCGACAACCTAAAGTTTACGGACAATCATCAGGCCATTTACCTGACTGACTGACTGACTGAGGATATCCAGCCCACTAAACTTTGTCGATTATTTTCCACCCAAGCCCGATGATAATAAAGGACGGGTAGACTCATCAGATCTGCAGTATAGCCCATAATCAGCTCTAAGCAGTACAGTACAGTACATAGTACACACCCTTTGCCTGCAACTCGATACCTGAACACACCTGCTGACCCTAAGTCGACCCGTTTTCCAGGGCCAGGTCGGCAGTGACATTTTGACAATAACAACATGAGACGAAGGAACTTCATTTATTCAATGCAAATAGTAATTTGTAACCCATGAGACTGCGCCAGCGCCAGTAACTCAACAAAACGCTACAATATCAGCATCCCATCCCATCCCATGACTGACGATAATCCACCCTCCATTTTGCACCATTCATCTCTATAATAATACGAGTAATAATAATAATGCAACTCTAGTTTGAGATTTGCATAACTAACAGTACCTACAAACTCAACTTACATTCCCATTTTCCACGACATTGCAAAATTCTTCCCAACTGGCAGTGACAGTCCACTGATCTGTACCATCACACTCTTCATCACACCATCTACATCCGAATCTTCGCTGTAAACCTGCTCCGACACCTCTGAAAACACATCTGAAACACCTGTTGGTTTAACTCCATCGATTTCTACATTGACTCTGGCAGGAGTCCCACCCAAACCCATCACACTTACCCTCCCAATTTCCCACCCTTTGTCTAAGGCAAACTTCCCCTCTTGTACTTCTGACCAGAGTTTCACCGTGTTTTGATCCACAGTTGCGTAGAAGTCAACATAAGTCGAAGACCCTCCACCGAGTTTCATTTCTGGGAGTTCGTCTTCGTCGACGAAGAGATTTCCTTTGGCTTTGCCCTGGGTGGCACCGGCTGGAAACGTCACCACGAGATGGTACGGCGTTGCTCTTGCTTCTTTGGTGGTCAGACCGCCTTCTTGCATAGGAACAATGCTGTTCTGATATAAATGGACATTGACCACATTCAATGGCGCGTCAAGGGTCACATACTTTCCAGAATCGGAAACAACAGCCTGAGACATATCAAACACACTGTACCAAGAACCAGGGGGAAACAACGCCTTGACCGTTGTAGCACCCTGCTCTAGAACCGGTGACACCATGAGGCCACTTCCGAGCAAGAACTGGGTGCTGAGCCCATAACAATCGGTGTAGTTGGTGAACGTGAAGAATAGAGGCCGAGCGATGGGTGCACCCGTAGTATGCGCCTCATAGCTTAAGGTGTAAAGATAGGGAAGAAGCTTGTACCTCATGGCCAACGCATTTCGACCTGACTTAGCAACCGAGTCCCACACATATAGCTCTTGTCTAGGTGAATAATAGTTGGCATGGTCTCTAGAAAACGGGTAAAAAGCACCCAACTCGATCCAACGATTGCAAAGTTCTTCAGTAGGTTGAGGGTAAAACCCACAAATGTCGGAACCAACCATCGGAACTCCAAAAATTCCGAAATTCAACATGGTTGAAATGGAATACCTTAGATCATTCCAAGTCCCCTGATTATCGCCAGTCCAATGAGCAGCATAGTGTCCAGACCCCACATAAGTCGAACGAGTTAATATAAAGGGCCTCTTTCCTTCAAGTGCTTCAAGTCCCTTGTGAGTGGCAATAGTCTGAGAGAATCCATACAAACTATGAGCATCATATTCCAAGACACCATTGTAATGAACAGCACTAGTAGCAATAGTCTTGAATCCAATCGGAGCAGAAGTTCCGGTAGCATTAATCTTGTAAGGCGGCTCATCCCACCGTGTTTTTGTAATGTTCTTACAGTCCAGGCAGCAAATCCAGCCTGGTCCAGTGCCAGTAGGGCATATCTTCCCCTCGGGAATCGTGCATAGCCCTGAACAGAAATTGGAGACTTCATTCATGTCGATCCATAGACCATCAACTGGGACGAGCTCATGGAAGCGCTTGATTTCATCCACCCACCAGGAGACGGTTTTGGGGTTGAGAAAATCAGGGAAGTTGACAGCACCAGGCCAAACCTGAGCCAAGTAGGGTTTCCCTTGATACTTTATGAAAACGTCATTAGCCAAGCCTCTTTGGTGTACTCCGTAACTGGAGTTGACCGAAATGCCGGGGTCAATGATGACAACATACTTCATTCCTTGAGCATGTATCTTGTCCAAGAAAGCTAGAAGCTTGGGGCGAGGGAAGTTAGTAGGGTTGAGGGTGAAGTCCTTTTTACCGTCCATGTGATCGTCATCTGTCCAGATCACATCCAAGGGTATTTGTGCCTTTCTATAGTTGTCAACTACGTCCTCAACGACTGATAGGTTATGGTAACCCCATCTGCATTGGTGGAAACCTGAGAATAATTATACTACTACTGTTAGTCATTTTAATAACACAAACAAACTGTATTCAGTGGTTTCGCATGAATGATTAGGGGTCTGGTCGGATATCAATTGTCATAAAACCGTCAAATATGTACTCGTAAATGGGAAGAAAAGGATACTGTAGATAACAAAATGATGATGCGCAGCAAGGAAGGGTAAAAGATACTCCTATGTAGATTGAGTTGAGACCACATAATTGATTGATTAGTGGAAGATGCAAGTCATAGGACCCCAAGCATTCATGAAAAAAATACAAAATGGGAGAGGTGGGCCAAAAACAAAATGTGACCATTTTAGCCCTTCAAAAATCAAAAGAAAACTTATCAACATTGAAGGTCCACTCTGGCCTGGTTTCTATGTCCACAAGTCAGAAGTCTGTTGCCTACTACATACGTTCTGTAATTGGAATTCACCGAGTTTACATCAATTGGGGTCGCTCTCTACTCTGTACTCTGTACTGTCTTCCTTGTACAAATAAGACGAGCCAAATAAACCTCGGTTACTACAAATAAGATTAATAATTTGATACTCCGTACAATCTAGGCACATGAGATTGTTTTATCCTAATTATTTAACCCGTTGTAAGTTTAAAACGTCTATTCCCATTAAATAAGAAAGTGTATATTTACAATTTACAAACTGGAGTAAGAGTAACATTTAATAATACTCTGTAGTTCATTTGGCACTATTACAAAAAGTAAACAAGTCTCAAGTATAAATGTCTAGGAAAAATTTAGATTTGGAGCATCAACTATGGCGTTAAATATACTTGTACTCCGTATTTGACTGAATGTAATTGGTAACATATTTTAACATTAATCTACCACGCCACTTACTGAAAATATATACACCACGCCACTTACTGAAAATATATACACTAGAAAATCACAATACATAGTCTATAAAATCGTGAATCGGTAAGGGCATATTCATATCAAATCCAGTAAAAAACAGGACGATGAATTATACCGATGCACTCCGTAGCTATTGTTTACTTGTAGCATCACAAAAGGATGTACTCCGGTGGCATTATTATTAATAATGTTGAATCATAAGAAAAAACAAAAGGTGGCATATACAGTATAAAAAATCAAAAACTGCCAGTTTTATTGTATTTAATTTAATGATGGAATGGACAGGAGCTTTTGGTACCTAAATAAATCTCAACCATATCCTCTCTCCGTTCAAGTTCAAGCTTCCCTTTTGCTTTTTCACGTTTGCCAACGCGTATGCATACCCCCTCCCATCTATTCAATTCTTTACACTTACTATAAATGGACAATTCAATCAATTCTTTACATTCCCTTTTTGGCAAAACACTTTACCTTATAATCCTTATATCCTTACTCTATTTACACAAAATGTCACTACTTTTTCCTTACTTTAAGTTTGGTGGACCCATAAAACTATTTGATTTACCAATAATACCCTTACTTTTACCACTTTTCTTAAAAGTTGTGAAATCCCCAGGTCAAGGATTGAATGGATGGGAGGGAGTAGTTAATATCTTTCGTAACATATTAGTAAAAATTATAGAAATTGGATATTAATAATCTATTTTTAAAGACGAATCAAACAAGATCCCACATGCATATTATTTCTCTAATAGATTGGCGTGAATATCGAAAGTTATCCGTGATATGACACATATTATTAGTCAAATATGAGAGCACCGTACCTAAGATCACGCAATAAGACACGCCACACCCACACCCCAAATCAAGGCAGTCAGAGTCCTTATTACACTCATAGTATCCCAACCAAATCTAGATATTATTACCAAATAATTATACACTACTCCTACTTTTAATTAATTATTAATCCAATACTCCACTCCATAGTACTGTACAGTACTCCGTATAATAAAAAACATACTGTATATATCATCATTCTCTTAACCTAAGACACATTTAATTTGTAGCTCCTTTAACAACAGATCAAGATTATTATATACTCCCTCCTCCTCATCACCATTTCCCAAATCTTAGTCACCTCACCTCATCTATCTATCTAACAATTGTTTTTCGACAACTTCCAATACTCGATCAAAACAAGTACGCTACATTCTTAAATTGTTCGACTTCTTAATGAATGAATACTCACTCACTCGGGTTTGTATGACTGACTGACTACTGACTAGTCAGTCACATAAGTATAGTATATTACTGGCAAGTGTTTGAATCTAGCTAGTTTCGAACATTTGAAAAACAAAACAAATGATGGAGATGAAAAGAAAAAGGGAATACCAAAAGCCCAGTAAGGCATAGGAGCAGGACGACCTATGAAGGTGGTATACTGATTAACAACATCAAGAGGCGAGGGACCCAGGAACATGTAAAAATCCAAGACACCCCCAATAACCTTGTAAGTGAGTGAGTTGCCGCGGTAAATAACATCCATCCCATTACTATTCAACAACAGCACCCCATGAGCGAAGGGTACCCCGCCCACATGCCTAAGATCCATGTAAACCGGGTGCGACCCGTATAAGTCGGTGTTGAGATTAATGGCGGAAACGTCCATAGTGTAAAGGGTATAGGGGTCATTTGGGTACAATTTAATCCCATGTGGCTGCGTGTTTTCGCCCAGACCGTAGAGAGAGGCGTGGGAGGGTAAACTGGTGGAAATTTCGAGGTATTGGTCTTTGAATACGAGACTACTGAAGGGGTCGGATTTGGATGAGGTGGTGTCGAAGAGGATCTGACCGTCCGATTTTCTTTTGACGGAGAAGGTGAAGGGGTCGGCGGTGTAGGTGAATATGAGTTCATTCCCAGGGATGATTTTAGAGGCGGAATAAATGGGGAGTTTCCTTGTTGATTTAGAAATGGGTTTCAATGGAGGTGGTTTATCTCGTGGTAGAAGTTCGTAGGGCACTTCCCATCTTGGTTTATCAGCGTCAGTAATGTGTACTCTTAATCTGTCGCCTGTTTCGTGCCTGAAAAATATTCCATTCCATTCCAACCAATTAATTAATTAATTAATTAATTAATTATAGGTTACTACTCCAATTGAAAGCATCAATCAAAATTACAATTACTACTCCAATATAAGGGCGTATGTATGTATGTAGAGTATATTAATTAATAATTAAGGGAGGTTCATTCCCTCCCACACCCACACCCACACCCACACCCACGTCATTATAAATCCGTTTGAGTGGACTCCATTAGTGATGACTCATGACTGAGGAGAGGGTTTATCATCAGTCACGTGATTATTAATTACTCAGTAATTAAATTTGAGCAATAAATAGATGGTTATGGTTATGTAGTAGTAGCATCGCAATAAAGGGAGGATGTCCTAAAATGATTGATTGTGAGTTATGAGTCATTACTCATTAATAGGGAGGGAGGGGTAATTAATATTGTGGCAGGCAGTTGAGCAGCACAACCACAACAACAACCAAACATACATTAACATGTGAGTGAGTGAGTAAAACGACGAGACTCAAGTAGTAGCAGTAGCAGTAGCAGAAGCAGAGTAGTACAGTAATTAATCCAGTTGAAATGAAATAAGGAGGGAGGGAGGGAGGGGAGTGGGGTTACTTGACGAAGAGGCGTAGAGAAGGGATATCAGGACCATAGATGTTAGTTTTCTTCTTCACTTGAAGATAAGCCAAGAATCCTCCATCTGAGATTTCTTCAATGGATACCAAACGGTAACCATTCCCGATCTTAGAATATGAATAAGAAGAAGACGAGTTCGAAGAGGAAGGAGCATTAGTTGCTAATGCACTAACACTACTCATTGCGATTATGCTTACCAAACATACTAATAATGTTAATGTTGAAGGAAAGGGTGAGGAAGCCATTTTTAGTCAAGTCAAGAAAATTGCAAGGGAAGGGACTAGTGACTAGTGAGTAGTGAGTGAGTGAGAGTAGTGAGGGAGTGTGTGTGTGTGTGTGTTTTGGATTATAAAGGCAAAAGGGAATGGATGACTAAAGTATGATTTTAATCATACATATTTAACAATAGATAGATACGATATACTTATACTAGTATTATTATGATATGATAAACAGACTTAAATGCCAAATTAAGTGTGAGGAGTAACACCATAACGTGTGATATTATGGTCTCACATAATACTCCCATGTGACTCACTAAAATGGTCCAAAGGGGGTCCTACTGCCTTCTTCTTTATCACAGGCCCAGTCACAATCACCCTCAAATAACACCACCTTATTACTCTCTCTTTACTCCGTATTTGTTTTATCTACCTAAATGGTTAGTATTCTTTGAATCGTCGCAAAAAAAAATTGTCATCATTTACTCACTCTATCATCTACTACTCCGTGTGTGATTGACTGACTCATGAGTACAACATATTCATTCTCTACCAATATCATATACTGTACCAGTATCAAAATAAGTTCAACTTCAACTAATATCACATTGACATCACGGTGGCCACCAAGTATCATGACAGACACCAACGCCATTTTGGCTGCTAACAAGGTAGAAAAATCGATGCAGGCAGTTATTACGAAAAAAGGAAGGCCAACAACAGGGTGGTACATTCAGGGATTTTTTTTACAACTAATCAAACCCCCAACATTAACTTCTTCATCTCAATGCTACTCCACACTATAAAACACTAGAATACCTCCTCCCCGCAGTCATTATTCCGATACACTAGTAGTATGTAACAAAGGAAATATTCCTTTACTTTTGGCGTCCCAAGTTTACCTCCAAGATCTTAGTCTCACAAACTTAACTACGACACCATTGCATTATCAATCGACTGAAGAGCTTGGACTGCAAAAAAGCGAACATCGACATCAGGATCATCACTCAGCTCAGCTAAACAAGGGCGGATTGTTTTCTCCGCGACCTGCATATCAATAAGAACCCCCATTCAAATAACATATACTGTAGATCTAACAAATTCAAATGTCCAATGAAATACGAGAAACTAATGGAACAATACTTACAGAGTGATCAACGATGGGTACAATTGACTGCAACACCTTTGCCACATTGAATCTAATGTTGGGAACCCTGGAGCAATGATTTCATGGATTTGTTAACACAAGAGAGTAGCTGACGGATTTGGGGAATTCACTATAATGAGGATAGTATTAACTAATACTGTACAATGTTACCTGTCCTTTGAGGCAGTAATGACAACCGGCAACAGTGTTGAGCATGTAATTTCTGAACCCAAAACAGGAGCAAGTAATGAAACTGCATTCAAAATGGTCATCCGGTAGAGATAATGTGGATTATTCATCATCTCCAAAACCTGTCATTTGAAGTTAAGTTAATGAAATAAACTCAGTTGTGGAAATGTGCTCAAACTGAAGACTGACTGGCTACTGCTTGGAACAAAGTATCGAGTAACATGAAGATTCAAGAAAAAGGGAAAAGAAGTATATTAAACATCATGATGAATTAGGGAGGGTTCAAAATCAACTTAGTCTAATTGGCACAAAGTAGTGCGAAAACTTTTTCTCTTTTCCAGTAGCAGGAAAGAAATAAACTCTCAAGAGTCGAGATCACAAAGACAACCTGTGGAACTATGTGCTGCATGGCCCACTCTGGACCAAATTCCTCTGCTAGTCGCTTCACATTATTAGCAGCAGCATCACGAATAGAGTGTACCTACATCAAACACCACAGTCCCATCATTGATCGGTTTCACCCCGCTGCGATAAGAGCCCTACATATATTCTGACTTCAAATATTCATATAATTTAAATTTTACTCGCATGTTTTATGTCATTCTCAGTATTCGAAGCGACAGTTTGACTAATAATTGAACAAAAAGGTACAAACAAGGCGTTAATAATTGAAGTAAACTAGACTAATGAAAGGGATTGCAAACCTTATCCTGTAACCACTGCATGCACAAGGCACCAAGTTTATCGTCGAAAAAACCAACACCTAGTTGGCTTGCAAGTAACGGGATGTACTCTATTATTGCGAGACGAACTCTCCAATGTCTATCTTCAGCAAGCTCCACAATAGCAGGCAAGAGTGATTGAGAAAGCAGGTCGATGCCAATAACCTTTACCAAGATGGTTGAAGCATATAAACAGAAAACTATGTCACAAGAAGTGCTATGAGCACATAAGGCCACATAAACGAGCATATGAGATCATTGCCATAGAGTATCAAAAGGGCACAATGACAAACCTCATTAACTTGATCAAGTTTACTGATAATGTTAAGGCGGACATCTGGAAACTCGTCCTTTAGGAGGGAAAGGAAAATTGGGAGGAGTTGCTCGATAGTAGCATCCTATACGGGAAAAAAAAAACTCGTCTAATTCAGAATTTGGAAGAAAGACATATCCACACACAAAGTGGCAGACTTATCATATTGAGCTATATAGCAAAGAAACAAATTGCATCAGCACTGTAAGCCCGTGTTGAAAACCCCTTCCATATCATTTTGTTTGTCACCAGTTCAAGTCAAAATATAAAATAGTCACAATCACAATCAAAATATGAAAATGATTGTTCTTATTGATCGAATATATGAGAAACTTCCATTGTATATCAACATATCTTGGGTGAAATAATGGTCAAAGTTAACATCAGCTGACCATCTAAATCAAACCTAGACAATATATATGGGATGTTAGTAGTATCGCTGAAAGTCCTTATATTAACCAAAGGCATTCATAGTTCAATACAGTACATTACTGTAATTGGAAATTTGGGAGACATTTAGAAGTCAAATGCAACTATCACTCACTCACACGCTAAATTTTTTGATGACAAAATTAAATACACACTTCCCTTTCTTTTACCTTGCCTAAAACAGGGGCCATTCCCATGATAACAGATGCCAAAGCAGAGCGAACATGCTGAGAGGAATCTGAGGATAAGTCCTGCACGGTCCCAGTTTAAGCCATATCTGAGTAAAATGTCTACGTAGAGAATACTAAGAGTAACAAATAACTTGTGAAAAAAAAGGAAACCTAAAGAGATATCAAAGAACTCTTAAAAGAAGCTTAAGCAAACATAATTACCTTCACACATGGCAGAATATGCTGGATTGCCAGCTCTGGGCTCAAAATTCGAGAAAACTTAGTAACTTTACCGGCTGCTGCAATACGTACTTCAGCTTCATTATCCCTCAGTAATCTCACATACGCAGGGACAAGATCCGCCCTAAAATACAAGGTAAAATGCAAGATTAAAACTCGTGCCAATGATAAGATAAAAAAAAAGGAATCAAGAAGGCAGATACAAATAAATAATAATATCTATCATGAGAACTCTTCTCTATATATCTGGTGAAGTAGCAGCATGAATCAAGCAATTACCTGGTAGGATCAGGGCCAACGGCCTCACAAAGCTCATATAACTGATTGGCAACCATATATCGCACACGCCAAGACTTATCCTGCTCATTCATCACAAAGAAAAAAAGTTGTGTTAACCATAACTTCATAGAAAATACATAGCAATGTAAACATCTGAATAAATCACCTACAGAGCACACATCAATTTGAATTCAAATTAGAAACATGTGTATAGCAAGGAATCAGAGAGTTATTCACCTGAGAAAAATTAACAATTACAGGAAGCACATGTGCAACACAATCCAACGGCTCCAACAGCTTCCCAAGGGCTGCACAACCCTCAACGGCTAATAACCTCACAGAGTCCTGATCTACAAATAAGATAAATATCAAAGGGGTTAATAAGACTCACACACACACACACACACACACACAGAGTAAATATCCGGCACATATGGAGAGATGATAAGTCCTAATAGAACTTTGTTTTTCCTTAACTTTAGCTAAGCTATAAAAATATAAATGTGTTTCCTGACGGTTATACACCTGAATTTTGCAATCCTTTTGTCAGCTATGCCTCTCAATCTAAAAGCAAGGCTCTGCTAATGTCGTACTCTATGAGATTATTAACTATTGACAATTATGCGGCTAGATTATGTATAATAGATGAATACATGGTCTGTTAGTTTCAGAATAACTCAACATCACATTAATAAGAGTTTCAAGAGATACGATGTAGTCAATCTTCTCCAACAAATATCATGTAGCAATTCATAATGAAATATCAATTACCCACTACTTATATCTTCTAACAACACTCCATAAATACTACGGAGTATATCATTAACGGTTCAATTTAGCCCATAAACATAGTCATCTCTCTCATTTTACAATGAAAAAAAGTTCATCAAGGAGAAGCTGCATTGCATTATCAGAAGGAAATACAAGTGAAGAAAAAAAGTAAAGGTGTAAACCATCTCGAGTTAAGTCCTCAAACATTGACATCACATCAGTCTTTAGATGACCAGGCTCAACAGTGGCAGCAAACTTTCCCAAATTTGAGGCAGCAGATCTTCTAACCATTGGCATGTCATCTTGACACAACTGGCTATAGATCGATCGTAACTCTGACTTTAGTGAATCTGGTGCACTTGGATAAGCGATGTGGAAAAGGCCACAAGCAGATACTCGAGCAGTAAACCATTCTCCTGCTGCTAGTCTCTGCAAGATTACTTCAAAAATAAAAATCTATAACAAAGGAATAGATGAAGCATAGAATAACCACGGAGAAATGAGAAAAGAAACATTCATACGCCAAACACGTGTATGTCGAAGAATGCATGCATTACCAGGAACAAAATTGCGAAAAAGAGGCAATTTACATGCAATGCAACAATCTTCACAAATCCTTGAAATGTGCAATACCAATAGTTCTGTACGATTTTCAAGGTTCATTTGTGTTACAGCATACTCTAAACAAGTTTAGAATAACTTTCCAACTGAATTTAGCTAGTCTAGACGAACTATAGAATTATCTTCAACTGAAGCGATGTACTCGGCCATCAAATTTTAAGCACCTATCAGAAAGAACACTTGGTAACAGAACTTCAAAAGCATGTCATCGAGTCTAAGGACTCCAACCGCTTGCTAGCAAATTCACTTAAACTAGAGAATGCAAATTAATGGGAGGATGAGTGTATACTCCTCCACCTTCTAACACGTAGGTGACAGGTTTGATTTTTCATGTTCCCCTGGCGTAGGCCATGTTACATACCCGCCCTCCAATTTAAGCACCTATTACAACATGCTACATATAGAGAACTGTAAGTGAGATGAAATTGGTAATTGTCATGAGAGGGGATTTATACCAACATGTTTTAGAGATGCATAGGTAAGCTTTTCCATAACATAATAGTTAAATTTTAAAGCACCATACATACAGATTGGAAGAAACTCGTAAGACTAGAAACATGTGAGAAAAGGCAGACCTTGACTAGAGGAATGAAATGATCGACCAAGTCAGTCTCCTTCATTTGGGATCCAATCCTACACAAGGACTCAACCGCTTTATCCCTTACACAAGTTTCTTCAACGGTGCAAAGGCCTTCAAGGGGTGGAAGCAAAGCATGGGCATGTTCAACACCCCCAACATATGGAATAAAGACGCCCAATTCCTCGGCCATAGCAAGAAGAACCTCGTCGTCGTCATCATTGTTCTCACTCAAAAATGGGATCAACTCCTTTCTGGTTCTGTCCTCTCCAAGAGCACGGGCAATTGTGGATAATCGTCTAATAGAATTGAGCCTAAGTTGTATATCATCATTCTTGAGCTCATCTATGAGCACAGCGATCGGATACAAGGGCTCTTCCATCATAAGACAATGTATGTGAAACAAAACCCTAAAACACGCAACACATTCAACCAACCAATAAAAACCCTAAAAATAATTGAATTCCAATACATCATCATCATCATCATCATTTCCAAATAAGCTTGCATAACCTAAAATGAAACAATCTTTGGCAGGAAACAAATTATAACCCAGAAAATGTGAATCTGCTGCTACTGCTACTGCTACTGCTAGGTTCAATTCTAGCGCATCAACACGATGCAAAAATCCAGGTAAAACAAAACAAAAAAAAAATCAATTACTTAAAAAATAACCAACTAAATTCAATAAACATTCGTAAAGCATAGGTAGCCACCTTATTCATGCAAGAGAATGAATAAATGAATTGACATAAATAAATAAATAAGATAAAAATAAATCAATTGGAAAGATAATGGTGTACTTACCTTACAATTACAGGAGTACTATTCAATTAATTTTGCGCGAGAGAGAGAGAGAGGGAGAGAGAGAGAGAGACAGGGGTTGTTTTTCTAGAACAAACGGAGCGAGCGTGTATGAATGATTCGTGAGCCCTGACTTCTGAGTTGTGAGTTGTGACCCACACCATTTGTAACCCACAACCCAAACTTTATTTTTAAAACCCGACTTCATTTCCAAATTTGAAATTTTTTATTTGGCCATTTTGAAAGGTTGCATTAGAGCAATCACAATGGAAATTAATATTAAGTTTTTCCATTTCCTTATTAACTCTTCACCATTTTTTTTTTAAGCATACGAACTTTTAGCATTAGCGGAAGAATTTCATTTTTGTTCCTAAGTGGAACACATCCCAATTTTTTCTTCTTTTCGTCGCAAGCTTAAGACGGGTCAAATAGATATCATTTGAGGGAAAAAGAACAAAGGTCCCACCAACCTCACTTTTGTCTTTTCCCCTCAAATGGTATCTATTTGGCCCGTCATTTGTTTGTAACGGATATCTCCATCACAAACAAGAATTTGTGCTAAGAACCTAGTTCTTATTTTCACAACCCTAAGAAGCTCCACAATAGAAGAATTTATCTTTTAGAATTCTTATTTACAAACTCAATGCCAAGAACCACCATTGTGATTGCTCTTAACTGCCTCGAGAAGTAATTAAAAGATAAACAATGAAAATACTAGTTAAATAGGGATGTAAATAAGTATTAACTGCCTTAAATGAGTAAAACAACCCAGATGAATTTATTACTCCAATTCACTCAACAACAAGGATTAAGAATAGAGCAGAGTTCAACTTGAATAAATCTTTCAACATTTCAAAACTGCTTCAAATATCAGCATCCATCTTTGAATATAGGAGTATGTTAGTACTATAGTTACAATATTGTAAAACAACCAACAAATGACTGCACTACAGAACTACTACAAGAGATGACATTTCGTTTCCACAGTTTGATCCTATAAAACATTTCTGCTGCTATAAAACACTTCACAATCTTACTCTATATGTTTCCCCACTTATTTCTGCAACACTGTATGCAAAATTCCCCCCAAAACAATACAACCCGCAAAATGGCACCTCCCATTTGTATACGATGTGAGATATATATGTCGACTTTGTATATTATACACACACACAATTCATCCCTTATTCTGAGCCCAAGTCGTCAATGAGTAGAAGAGTATAAGAATGGAACAAGGAAGAAAGGGCCTCCTCAGTTTCTGAACTTTCTCCAACACCCAGTATCAACCTCATCCTTCTGCCCTCTCATATTTGCTTCTTTGAAACACGCATTCTCGCTCAGCTCCTCAAATGCAACAACCAAGTTCCCAAGCCTGGCAACAAACTCTACTAAAAGCGATGCAAATGTCGCTAATGACAAGGAACTCGCACTCTCAAGCGTCTGAGCTTCCTTCTCGTTTACGCTCATGTCCGGTAAAATAGATAGACGAGAAGGCCAGTGGGTCCTACTCGCCATGCTGTCGGTAGAAAACATCCCTTGCATTGACGGGCCTGCCCCCATCATAGAACTGGGCCCCATTGCAGTCGAGCCCAACCTCGAGTTCATGAAATCGGTTGTGGATTGCATATGCTCATGGTCCATATTTAGAGCCGCTTCACTGAGCGAGTTTATGACGAGCTGACTCCCTCCACAGTCCTTCATATAAGCAACGTGCTCAGGATCTTCGAATTCTTTAGGCCGTTTTCCTTCTTCCCAACTTTCAAAGTTGACCAGAAGATAAGACTTTTCGTCTATTTTAACTTGCAACTCCTCGGCTGCAAGATGAACTTCATCGAGTAAATCACCAGGGCTTAGTTTCTCCATTTTCTCAACTTTCGTGCCAATCTCTCGAAGCACTTTGGCTCCTGCTGTACCAACCCTTCGGAGTTCATTTGCAAAAACATATCTTTTATCTGCAGGTGCCTGCGTAGTCAAGTGTGTACATTATCAGTATGACTTGGCCAGTTAATGAGACAAGGCCATGTTAATCTGACCACAGACAGTTTCCATATTCAGGGAACGAGAAAACCATACTATGAAGTACTACCTGATTTGGCTACCTGTAATCTGTATCAAGAAAATCAGGAGAATCGTATTCTATTACTTATGGGACCGAAACTAATTCTTGACAAAAAAAATACACCATAATCGGTAAAGCCGTCCTGTTAATCACATGTGTTACCTAAGATTACCCGGCTACAAAGAAACTGCAAGACACAACCAATGCTTATAGGAAAAGGGAAGAGGTTTCTAAAAGCACCGAGTCTGGGTAGAAAATTACCTGAATCTCTGAAAGCATGCATCCATGCATTGCCATAACCATAAAAGCACAATGCCTCAGAGCACCACTGACTTTAACATAGTTTTGCCAAGGGTAGTTAAATGATCTGTACGGACCATGAGGAGGCTCCCACGAGGCAAAATCCAACTAAAACACGGAACATTTTCTATCAATCAAAATTAAGATGACGAAAAATAGTTGAATCAAGTGACAACAAAAGAAAAATACCAAAGATTCCTCTTGGCTGGTAGATTGGAGAGCTGCTCTATAGCCACCATATGTAGGATCATCGTAAGCTTGGTATGTAAGAATTTTCGAAGGGATTTTATCATATGCTACGCACTGCAAGTACCCGTTGACACAGCCTACACAGTACAGATAAAAGGGTTTGAATTCCCGAGAAAAAAAGAGAAGCAGTGGAAAAATAGTGAAAGTCGAGCCCTACCTTCCAACGAAATAGCAACTCCCTTGAAATTTTTGACAACCAGCTTGTGAAGATCCTCACCAGCCCAAATAGGGTAAATGCATAGGTTTACAATGGAAGCAATGGCAGCACCAATAGCAATAAGCAACAAGCGGAAAAATGCAGTCCGGAAAAAGTTGGATGTTTTGCTTCCGGTCACCATCACTATGCAAAATGTCAATAGGAATACCCGGAAACCATACTCATACGGTTTCATTTTCGGGTACAATTTGACATAAGTTGCACAGAAACCTGAACATCAATGCATGGGGACATCATTCTTAGGAAGTGATTATCCAAAACAACAGCCAATGTGGAGTTGGAGTTAGAGATATATGGTTATTGTGGGCCCGGTGGACACTTTTAGCTCATTAAGTGGTTATTATTGGGTAAATGAAAAGGGAATTCAGGTGTTCCTGGAAGGCTGAGATCCTCTCTATTACCCTTGTATAATGAAACGATCTAACAGTTGCACTTTGAAAAGTAAACCATGCATGCATTTCTCATTGGAAAATTGAGAGGATCCTAACCCCCGACTCATTAGAACAAGGATGCTGACCTGCAATAAAAAGACTAGAAACAATGAAGCCACCCTGGAGTTGTCCAGCATGAACTGATAGTTCAGCTATTCCCAAAGCCAGTCCTCCAGCCGAGAGTGTTCCTATAGCTCGATTAAAGCCTTTACTAAGGGAAGCTCCTGTGAAACACAAACAGTTACGAAATCAAACAACCGACATGATTCCATAACCAACAGTCAAAAAAAATCATATGAGCAAACTAAAATAAACCGACTCATTATATATACTTGATATTTTCGTATCATTATCCACCATGAAACCGGGGCAAAAAATCGACATACAAAAACATTAACATTCTACTAACAGATTAGTTAAGAGATGAGCAGACTCCGCCAACATAATCCAAGTGGTCGTAACTTGTAAGATTAAGTGAAGTCTCACAGTATAATTATCGTGAACCATGACTAACCATGCTTAGCTTATGCAATAAAAACGTTGACTTTACCCTCTAAAAGTAAACACCCTTTTAAAGTAAACGTTATTCCCCGCCCCAAAAGAAAAGATGACATTTTTTTATAAAGTTTGAAGAAATGAGCAAAAGAGAATACAGCAGCAGGAGTAGGAGTAGTAGTAGTAGTGACATTATTGAGTTAGTCAACTAACTATCCCTTTGTTAAATATATGTGAGGTATATTATCTTTGAATCAGAGGGAGTACGAGTATAAAATAGAGTACGTCATAAAAGTATTGGGTATTTGAGAAATACTCGTAGTAGGAAGTGAGTAATTTAATGGGAAGTAGAGTAGAGTAGAGTAGGTGATGTATGTATACCAACACTGTACTCGAAACAAACGACGACAGTCAAAATAGCCCAAACAGCGTATTGATTTACATCCTGAAAGGGTTTCTTCAGGAATATGAGGAGTGAAACCAGAGCCAAACAGAGACCCATTTTCACTGAAAATAATACTTTTCTCGGGTCGGATCTTCCCATCTCATACAAATTCCCCAAAAACACCTTCACCCCATCACACAGCCCCAAAAACCCATCACAGATCCACCTGTAACATCCCCACCGTTTGCTGCTCTCGGGTTCGGGTTCGCCGTCGTCCGACCCGGGGAGGCCGAATTCTGAGTACCCTTTACGGGATAGCAGTCTCTCCTTGCCTCTCTCTATGAAACTATGCCTCAATGATCCCTGTTTGGCAGCAGCCATTATACTCCAGATTCAACAAAAACTATGTGAATATGCGATGCGATGAATTGGGGAATTTGAATAAGAGGAGGAAGAGAAGGTGGGGATTTGATGAGTTGTTAGTTGATTTGAAAATAATACTAAATAAAAGGGGGAAGAAGTGATGAAGACGTGAAGAAGTGGGGATCTGATTATCTGAATCAGGAGTTTGTTGAATTCGGGTATTATTTTACAGGCACCCAAGGGAGGGAGGGAAAACAATGGACGCCCAGCATAACCAATTTTCAACTACGGAGTATATATATTTCTCAACAAAAATAGTACGAGTACTAAATTGGAGTATTCGTAACTATTTTATAATTATCAAGTGGATTTTTGTGTCCGTTTTAGTCTTAAATCAGATGTGCATATCTCAAGAGATATCAATGATATCTCTTGACCGACCAGATGAGATACAGAGTAATATTTGCTTTTATTGTTTAGGTTGTTGATCAGGAGGACTAGTCAGAGCATTTCCTATCTTTAGTTTGGACGGTATTAAATTTTGAAAAAAAACAAAATATATTTAACTAGAGTGCTCTATAATTATTATATATGCACTTATAATCATTAGATTGGCATAACACTATAAAGTAGAGTAGTATAAACAAAGGAAGGAGGAGTTGTCTGTGTACTAAATATACTCTCATGACAGTAGTCATGAGATCTTGAGATTTGAGATGTATGTACGTAGGGAGTACATGTTAGCTGAACATGTTAGTTACGTGAGCTTCTTTGAGATTGATTAAATACAGTACAGTAGTATATGTATGTATATCCATAATAATGGATTGAAAGTTGTTGCCTTTCAATGTTGATGGGTTTTAATGGACGGACAAGTCAAGTGATAGACTCACCAAGTCACTAGCATTAGCATACCATCCAAATGTAAAAGGAGTTTACTCCTCCTACTCCTACCACGTAGATGAACACGTGAATTTGGAAGCCTGTGACTGTGAGTATTTGATGCGTTTTCTTGTGTTTATTGGTGGAATTACAAGATGATGTCCCGTGAACCTCCTCAACCACCGAAAACATGGATGTTCTTAATTTTGAACACAATAGTCTCAAATCAAATCGTACAACACCACAAACCTCATCTTCTCCATAGGACCGGACCATATGCACAATCAATCTCTCCCCCTCCTGAAAACATTGTTTCATTCTTAAAATTCGAGTTCCAGAGTTTTGATCAAGTTAAAGCAAGCGACTATATTTGGAGTACAAAATATTTACTAATTGATACAAGTGCGCGCTAAGGTGCTCATAAGGCCAACAAGCGATAAACAATATTCCGAAAAGCTTGTGTCTCTCCCCTCCACCTTAATAAACAATATACCGAAAATGTCTTAATCTAATTGTTAAAACGGAGGTATCCAGAATAACAACTCTCCCATTCGGATTCTCACTCTTCCCTGTTGTAATACCACCAAGTATGCACTTCATTAACAAAAATAAAACCCTAATAAAGATGAGATGTGCTTAGTGCTTTGCCTACAAGTTATGCATGCCAATCAAAGGCTAAGCACAAGTGGATTACCCATACCCATATCTCTTGCATTACAAGCCTACAAAGACATTAGACAGATACGAGTATGAGTGAGATATCCCGTGTCTCTACTCTCTACTGCAACGCCCACAATTGCCAACTGAAAAGTCAAAAGTCACCTTCCTTTTCATTTTGCAGGAGGCTTTTTATATACGCCTCTTTTTTAACAAGACGAGTAAACGGGACAAGTAACATAGATGAAACAACATAAGGACTCAAGAGTAGCAAAAACCGTGTCACATCTATCCAAGTGAGACTGTTACTTGATCCGTGTAAATCTTAAGACGTATATTAGGAGAGGGCATCTTACTCGGATTTGGGAACTGACATGTACATACATCAGTGTCAGACTCTCCACGACTTGAATCTTTAGACCCCAGACTGTCCTGGAACCAGAAACGTTGAGAGACCTGAAACTTAAAATCGTCACAAACATCACATTCTACATTTTGTACAGGTTCCATAACATATGACCGGCCAATTGGCCATATTTCAGCAAGTTGCGTTGTGGATGACGCTTCACTTTTCAAGAAGAGCAAGCATTCAATGAAATCACATTTTGTTTTGCTCCATCCATATTTCTAAATCAATGAATAGCAAGATTAGCTATTTGGAAACGTAAACAATCCTCATGAATCGTGATACATATGGATATCGAAAAATATGGTTGACTTCACCTAAACCCTTTTCAAGAAGATCCGCGAGTCATTGAAATCGAACGCCATCTCATATTGTCAGTCATTTAGGCTTTTATCTGCAGTGTACATCCCTTCCTTCACCTCTTTTAAGAAAAAGAAGGTAAGTAATCAGGCCAACAACTGGTACAAACCTAAGATAGTTCACAGTTGCAGCTCTACTTTCCTCAACGTTAACTAAATTATCACCGATTAGCCACGGCTGGAAGATTGTGTAAAGAACAATATCCCAGATAAAAGCATAAGCCAGTCTCTCGGATCCAAGATAACTTAATAAGAAATCCCATCTCTGACTTACACTCCCGAAATCACCATTCCCTCTTCCATATAATCCCCATAAGACGGATATAAGACAAACAACCCCGCCTACGAAACCAACTATATGTGCACCTTGAGTCATGAGGGTCCCCAATTTAGAGAGCTTTCTTGGAGACTGATTTCCATCTGCTTTGTTAAGTCTGATTGCCATGTAGGGTATCAAGAATGCTGCAAACAAAGACATATCAGAAGACGGTTGTGGCCTTGTCGGTTAATATCACATATGGATGGAGTATAAAACTAATGTTATGAAGTTTTTGCAATTTTGAATCATCTTCATAAGAAAGCATCAAGCAACAAGTGATAGAACGCAATATAATTGGACATAAAAATATGGAGTAGATGTTTAAAGAAAAAAAGGATAGTGATATTGTAATGAGAACAAGTGATAGAAGAAGATACTGTTGGTAAGAAACAACTGAAAGCCCCACAAGACGTCGAGAGAGCCCTTGTATCGATGATTCTTGGAATCAGTGAAGAGAAGAGGCGCAAACAAGGTGGTCCATGCGATTACAAAGTTGAAGAGACCTTCTGACATCTGTAGACGACATGATAATATTAAGCATAAGGAAAGGAATGGGTGGATGAATATAGGAGTAGTAAGTACTTACTGGATGAAGAAGTGGAGCTTCAATAAGATGGATACCAACTACTCTGTCACAAGAACAGAAGGTGTTCAATACTACTGTAACAATTTATAAGATGGATACCAACAACTAGTGGTACCAAGTAGGAAATGGAGAAGCCATTGGAGGGGTGTTTCTATGAGCAATGTATGTTATGCAAAGAAACAAACAAAGGCGAGTAGAGTAGGGAGTAGGGAGTAGGGAGGTTGGCATACCAGCGTTAGCGAGTGGGAGGACAAAGAAGAAATTAAGAGAAAGTCGGAGTAGAGAGTTGATAGTATCGGAACTAATTGCCCACGCCGGATCACCCTGTCAACCAACCAACACAAAGCAATTAGGAACTAGGACTAGTCTACAACAAGAACAAGAAAGAATATGCAGGGAGGGAGGATATCATAAAAGGAAGCGAACCGGAGCGTAAGGAAGAAGGAAAAGCCAGATAATATATACGCCCTCCAAAATCCACAGAGAAATTTGCGTCAGCTTAATAGTAATAGCAGAATCATCATCATCTTGTTCTTGTTCTTGTTCTTGTTCTTGTTGTTTGTCTTTAAATTCAAGATTGGATCGTGGAGGCTTGGCATTGATGGTGACAAGAGTTGGTCGGCAGCGAATTGGAAGGAAATTGCAGGAAGCTTGATATGATGATGATGGTGGTGGTGTTGAAAAGGGGATTTGGCGAGGTGGGTGAAGAGATTGGAAAACTAGGGTTTGAAATGCCGCCATTGTTGTGGTTGTGGTAGTGGAATGGAAGAGTATGGAGGACGTGAATGTGTGTTGTACTTGTACTTGTGTGTGGGTCTCATCTCATCTCATGTCATGTTGCAGTACGTGGCACCAAATCCAGCCATCCCCATCCCCATCCCCATCCCCATTAATAAAGACGAAGCATTATACAGTATACTGTAGTCGTACCATTATTCATTCCATAGTGGACCATACTGACTACTAAAGCAAGGAAAGCCCATGGACATGGACATGGACAAGTCTGGTCTTCCCGCGCAAACACATTACAGTAGTACCAGAGTACTCATCTCTTCTCATACTTCACACAAATCTGAGTGCGGTAATTCAATTCAATTCAATGCCTCCTAAATCAGACAACACCGAAGGTAGATTCCTCCTCTCCTCTCCTCTCCTCTATTTCAATTAATCAATTTCATTCATTCATTTAGGGTTTCTTTTCAGCTACTAATACTTGATTCATTCATTTTGTTGCAGCCATAGTGCTCAACTTCGTCAACCAGGTCAGTTTCAGTTTCTTTATTTCATTTGATTTCATCTTCATTTTGTGAAACGCCCCACCCTAGCTTCACTCCTCAAATTCCCTCTTTTCGCTTCAATTCTTCTACACTAGCTGCTTATATTATATATCTTCCACTTCATTCCTTCCCATTCTCATCTCAATGAAGACTATTTTACAATAACATATACGGAGTACTCCTTTAAGTAGTAATTGGATCTAATGTGCTCGGGAGTGAGTGAGTTATGTCGGGAATGTATCTTCAATTCTCCAGCATTCATCAATCACTTCGTCTACCTATACCACTTCCTTTCTCATATTCATTTTCTCCCCCCCTCCCCAGCAAAATAAGCCTTTGAATGCTCAGAATGCTGCTGATGCATTGCAAAAGTTCAATCTCAAGAAGACGGCCGTCCAAAAAGCACTTGATTCACTGGCTGATACTGCTAAAATTGCATTCAAAGAGTATGGCAAGCACAAGATTTACATAGCAAGGCAAGATCAATTTCAAATACCTAACAGCGATGAGCTTCATCAGATGAAGGAAGAGAATGCTAAGCTACAGCAACTAATCTGCAACCAGAAGAAATCTAATACTGAGATTGAGGGAGGTATGTATGCTGCTATATGGATGTATGATAATCTCATCTGGTTCTTCTTTCCCACTCCTCAAATATACTGATATTGGTTTTCCTTCGATTTCAGAAATTAAGAGTTTACAGTCAAATATGACCCTAGAAGATATGCAAGCCAAGTTGGAAAGACTGAATGCAGAGGTAATACAGTGTGAAACTGGCGACCATGTTTTTTACTCCTGTAATGTTTCGGAAAACATACCAGAACTACACAATTCTTAATAGTCCTCAACATATTTATACCAGATTGAGGAAATGGAGTCGCGGTTGTCTAAGTTGCGTGGCGGAGTCATCCTTGTGAAACCTGAGGAGAAAAAGGCTATTCAAGATCAGTACACTACTGCAATAAGCCATTGGAGAAAACGGAAGAGGATGTTCAGAGATGTTTGGGATTCTATAACTGAGAATATGCCAAGAGACCTAAAAGAATTCAAGGTATTTTATTACTCTCTCACACTAATTCTACAAATTCAAAATGAATGTCCCTCTCCTTGATGGCACAACTTAACTCCTTTATTTTCAGGAGGAACTCGGTCTGGAATTCGATGAAGATTGCGATGTCAGTCTGCAATCACTTGGTGAGTTATTGCCACAAAACAGGAAGCGAGCTAGAGGTCAGTAGAATGTACAAGGAACTAAATGATGTCTGGCTGTGTAGAAGACAGAGTTGTTGCATTTATCCATGGTTCATTGAGGCCGACACTATCTATGATTTGACTAAACCTCTGTATAGTTTCCATCTTTCCAACTTTGCTGAGGCTTAGTACGTACGAGTAGTATATTATTCTGAGCTGTGACCCTGTCATTCTATGCACTAGAAAGCCGCTGTTTCAAAGTTCTTTTATGCTTGCTAATCCTGTACAAAAGTCTACAGAATCACTTTACAAATTTGTGTGATTTTCATGTTATACGTACAATTATCCCTTCTTTGTTTCAAGCGATTGATTACATAAGAGTATTAATTTCTCGTACTCTGGAGGCCAATTACAGGATATGTCGGCAGGGGTTGTAGTTTAAACTCAAAACTCAATAGAGTTGAAATAGGAATCAATGGTGACGACTACGGTCCCTCATTTTTAAACATGCAGTAAAAGTCAAGAGATGAGAGAATTCTGCTTAGCCATCCTTGAAGAGAAAAGGGGTAGCCATTCGAGCTTAGTACCATACCGAATGACCGACTCAACACAAATATATGGGTAGCGTGATCCCATTGAGTGAAGTCAAACCACATTACATAATTAGCTACCATGAAAACTGCTCATGCGCTTTAGATTAGTTATACGGAGTAGAATTTTATTACACCAAAGAAAAGTTTTGAGACCTATGCTACATATGACAACTTTAGAGACAAATAAAGTCGTTAAGTAGATATTTATCAACGGGATATAATCCATCTAGATTAAACCGAGTACATTACAGCCAACAAAGTTTTACATAACAATGAGACCTTACATAAATGCAAAGTAATTCCAAACTGCACAAGATTGTTAAAACATCACAAGGCCATACCATTATCAATTCGGGTCAACGTTGCAACCATTTTTACCTATACACGCTTACGAGTTACGACATTTCCAACGATAATTGAAGCAGGCTAGCTGTAAGCTTTACCAGCGAACCACATCGTGATAAAAAAAAACCTCCGACATCCTGAACACACTAAACAGCATTTATACACAGAACACAGCTAAAATTTTGTCAACTAAAATGAATGCACACATGATAAAAGTTAATGCTAGATCTCGATAAATAATTTGCGGTAACTACAGAAAATACAACGCCAATAACATGACTTATACACTGAAATGCACGAAATAAGGTGACCCTTAAGAACACGGGGCCGGTGTTGAGCTAGAGTCCACGCACAAAAAGAAATATACTTCTGTCGTCTCACAATAACTGCGGAGACATAGTCAGTTACTCAGTTTCCTCTCAAGTCTCAACTATGAACGATGGAGGTAGGTTCTTTGGCAGATCCAAAGTCCCAGCACAATGAAAACATTTGAGCGGATGTGTTAAACACTTCGATAAGCAAAATAGAGTATAGCACAACTATAGCCTATATATCATACTCTGTATATGATTAGATTTGGTAAATGAATGCATGAAAGGGTAAGACCTCCATTTATACCTGTTCTCACTCCTAAATCCTGACCTATTAGGAACTTGGAAGTCTAGAGTAACCTACGGAACTATGAGGTCATAAGAACAACAAAAATGTTGATGAAGACACCTCAAAAAATACATGAAGCTAAAGGAATCAATGAAACAAAAAACTGTTACGTGAAACGAAAGCATGTTAATTGTGTTGCAGTGCACATTACTATATACGGAGTGTAAAGAGCCTCCACACCCATTCATCAACAGCGCTTTAACACAAAAGTCAATGCTTCCATGCAGGGACTTATAAGCAGTACACCACAAGCGAGAGCATGTTGTTACCTCTGTCTGTCCTCAAGCAATAAATTGGTACATCTCCAAGCAATGAATTTGTCCAGGAAAGCAGCAAGAGCTTAGTGTACTCAATACCACAAAAAAATAATTAACGACGCACCACATCCATCGTAGTGTAAAAAGCTTTCCGGGGAAGTTACCAACACACCCCTACATTATTTTGAGTCTTCGATTTAAGGGCCATTCCCAAATCCGACACGAGAATAAAGAAAATGGATATAAAATCCCCACCCCACAATTACAAAAGTAAAGAAAGAGACTTGTATATGAAAAAAGAATCTTTTTAAAAAGGAATGCTAGTGCCATATCTAGTGTCATGTATATGATTATCTAGTAGAATGGTGTTGAAGAACGTGTATATCTAGTGCCATATCAATATATCATTATTCTAGGACAAGACCCTAGCCCCTACTGCTCAAATTTTGGTTTATGGTGTGAGAGCAAGTACACATGACATCTACTAGAGTTTGAGTACATATAGCCTAGGTAGCAATGAAGCATGGATATGGACACGGATACAATCATACGAACAAGAGACACATTACGGACACGTGAAACAGAATCCCATGAAAAGTAGGACACGGACACAGAGACACGTTTTTAATATTTAATAAAAAAAATTACAGTTATTGAAGTATAGAATTATTATTATTAAAGAAGTATTTTATATTAAATTTGAGATAAAAATTCAGATTATATTGTGTAGATGCTAATTAACTAAAACCTAACGGTAAGATTAATGAACTCATATTCCAAGATAAAGTCTTTGAATTACATCATATTTCATATACTCCCTCCAAGTCTCTATTTTCTTCCCCTTAGTTTTGAGGGAGTCACCTAAGAAACCTAAAAAATTTACCCATCCAGCCTCCTCCTATTTGCCTCACCCTCACATCACTCAGATGCCTGATGCCTCTCACCCAATACCCATGCAGTCACGCATTAACAAACACCACTACCAACCTGCCCTCAACCACCCCCCACAAGCCAAAGATAGCCCAAAAATACCACTACCTAACCACGAAAACCTCCTATCCTGGAATTCAGCCTGGGATACCACCAAAACCCCATAACTTAGCCACAAACGCCATCCAACCCCCGCAACTCAACCCCAAACACCTCAAACACTACCGCAACTCAGCCTCAAACACCACAAAATTGTCATAAATCCGCCCTACAAATTTCCAAACTGCCGTAAAACATCTCCAGGCACTACCTACCCGCCGCAGTTCACCCTTAAACATTACCAAATCGGCCACAATTCAACCATAAACATCTCCATACCGCATATACGATCATGACAGCCCATGCCCCATTCTAGAGAGTTTAGAAGATCTTTTGAGGTGAAGTGGAAGGGATGCGAGTCATGGAAAGGGAAGAGAGTTCAGAGGATCTTTTCAGGCAAAGGAGCGGCGCGGCAGTGAGGTTGTGGGTGGAGAAGCCGAGCTTGGGTGGATAGTTTATTTTAGGATGTTAAGTGAGTAGGGGTATTTTTATCCACACATAAAGTTGTATGTTCAAATAAAGAAATAAGGAGAAACTGATGACAAAACTTTAAAGGAAATAGGGAAGAAAATAGAGACGTCAAACGAGTATATCGTCTTCTAGTGCCAGGTTGGTGTTGACACTTGCACTGTATTGAACACGGACACACGATGTGGTAAGAGTGTATGTGCTCCCTAGTACATAGCACAATCCACAAGTCCAAAGAAGAAAGAGAGAACAAGGCAGTACCTTTCCAGATCCTAGAGAACCAAACCTAAATTCTTCAGAGAAAAATGTGGATGCACTCACAAAGAGTTGTACCATCAAAGCTGGAAGCATCCTATGGAAAACAAAAAAAACACAACTTATTTAACACTTTGATATACACTGTCAAAATGTTTTAGCCTAATCTGTGAACAGGAAAGATAATCCCGTAAAAACACTCACTGCTAATATTCATAAGAAAGCAGCACGAACAATCTCCAGCACCAAAGCCTCCAGAACGAACAAACCATGGATCAGATATAACAGATTCATTAGAATAACAAAATGGAAGGACTGAGGGTTTCTAAAGGAAGGGGGTTACAGAGCAAGAAAATGAACAGACAACCATCCAATAAAAACACATCTAAACAAATGAAGGGTTAATATACGAATGAAGTGAGACATGCAATACTGAGGGTAGGGTCAGCTATCTCATATAACACTCCAATTACAATTCTGAGGGTAGGAACAGGTATCTCATATAACACTCCAATTTATATGCTGATTCTCCATGCAAACCATACAGAAGGCAGCCACAAGGAGGTTTCAAGACCGAATGAGTTACACTAACAAGGGCATCAAATTGACGATCCTCTAAAGTCTAAACAACAATGGTACCTTATACAGGGTGCCCTCTAGGAATATATACATTGGAGGGTTGCCTCCCCAAAGAACTGGATATGTCCTGAATGAAAAACAAGGTTAGGCTCTCCAGGACAATAAACAAACTACTTATGAGTGTACAGGAACTAGATGTAATAAAAAATGGTAGCAGATACAACACATATTAACTCTAGCTAAATAAAGCAAACACCGATAAACTCATCAAAGAAGGGGGAAATAATCTGCCATTGAAGAATAGTTCTTGTGATCAATTAAGATTTCATAAGTACTGTGAATGATGCGTATAAGACAGACCCAGATATAAATACAAGTAAGTTTATTCAACCCAGAACTCGAGCAGAATAGTAATGTAACCTTGCATGGCCATACTGAATGATTGATTACAATGAAATAAACTGCCTTTGGCAAGTTGTCTTACAATAGAAATGAACAATTTCCACTGAGAAATGCTGTTAAGTGCCCGCACAAAAATTAGCAGCCTCTTGAGCCCACCGACCTGAACAAAGCCAGAAGCCACCTTTGCCTCATTCAAGCCCGCAGTATTCCAGAAAAGATAGAAAGATAAATGCCCAATGATTAGAGTCTGATATAAATAAAGGCTGCAATTTACATATAGGTAGTAACAGCATTTCTGGAGTCAGAAAATCAGCATCTGTGTTCACTTGCCAGTGATAAAAGGGTGACTCAATGCTTGCGAGACCGTTAGCCTTTTATCTGGATCTAAAACAAAAATTTTGTCCAGTAAATCCTTGAAGTTGGCCAACATTTTGGGATCTTCACCCGATGAGCCCGTGATAATATTGCCAATATCTTTAGGCTTGATGTTAAAAATCAGCTTTCTGACAGCCTGCAACAGGCGGATCATTAGAGACTCCTAAGTCAATCGACAATAATTCTACACAGTATTAAATATTTTTAAAAAAAAACGATGATTTAATGCTATAACAAAAAACACTACAGCAACATCAGAGCCAAAATCGACAAAAATCACTAATTTACCTTTTTGGTCACAGGATCCTCCTCTGTTGCAAGAAAGTTATGATCTTGGTCAAAATGTGGCTCAACAAAAGCTCCCTGCAAAACAATAAGAGGCTGTAAGCAAAGTGGGGCCCAAAGAAAAACATTTTTAATGGCAGCTAACATATTCCTTGTTCGAAAGAACTTAAAAACCACTACAGAAAGGAAGTAAAAAAAGAAAGAAAAGCCAAGGTGACTAAATACCTTCCGAAGCATCTTTTTCGGGAACGGACCCTTCAACTCCATGTGAAGACGAAGCATATCATTGTTTGTTGCACCTGGGAAAAGAACCTTCCCTGTGTAGATCTCATACAAGCAACAACCAACTGACCAAATATCCATGGGATGATCATAAGGCAAACCAAGAACTGCAAATTAAAAAAAAAACAATGCTTAATCATTAATCAAAACATTAAAATTAAAAGATGATTGAAATACAAAATAAACTCAAATTCAGTGTTCATTTAAAATGCTACGTAAAAAAGCTTACTTATCTCAGGGGCTCGATAAAAACGGCTCACAAGGTATGGAGTAATTTCATTTTTACCGGCAAACATTGCATTCCCGAAATCGCACAACTTAAGCACATTCTTAGCTTCATTAACCTGGATATACAGATCGTTTAGAAAAGGAGAATAGGGAATCATAAGCTGGAAATTTTGAGTATATTAATAGAAGTAATCATACCAGCATATTATCAGGCTTTATATCACTGTGAAGTACTCCGCAGTTCCTCAAATGCTTTAGGGCGATAAAAAGTTGTTTTGCATATGTTCTCACAGCAGTAAGCTTAAGGCCAATGTTACGACCAAACTTCTTTAGAACCTCGCGTAGATTCATATGAAGAGATTCAAAAACTATACAAAGATGATTACGGTACTTGAAATGTGAAAGATAACGAACACAGTGTCGCCTGTCTTCTGGATCCGCACCAACTAGCTTCTTCAAAATCACCAGCTCCTCTGTTCCTGCTTTTAACCTGCATAGAAATATCAATGGTCACAATTAGTTTCGATGTACAAAGCAAAACCACAAATTTGCAGAAGAAATAACAGTCATAAAGATGGAATAATGCCAAGTAAGGAAACACAATAGGGTTCAACTAACATTGTTTCATTATTACGTATGATTTTTATAGCAACCTCCTCTGGATCAACGTTTCCAGCCTTCAGATCTTTCGCACGCACAACGGTTGAGAATACACCTTTGCCATGTGCTGCAGTTACTTCATAGCGGCTATCTAGTATTTCCCCAAAACGAAAACCTAGAAGACAAAAAAAACATTAGTAAGAGAAGGGCGAGCATAATACATGATAAAACTATCATAAGTAGCAACATGGCAAAGGCTATCCCAATATTTCCAAACTGTGAATTTCCTTGCGTTGACTTCTATACCAAATTATAGATTACGCCTAACAAGTTTAAAGCTCTATTCTTCAGTGAAACTAACTATACCAAACTGTAGAGTTCCTTTGAGTAACGGCTATGGATAACACCATTGCATAATTACTTCCCCCAATTCCAATAAAGAGGCTTCAGTTCAAAGTGAAGTAAGGATGGTCAGACGAAGCAGGCTTCTCCATTCAATATCAGAAGGTTATTTTCAAGTGACCTATAAGACTATTACCAAAAATAGACAACATAAAGGGTTTTCTTTACCATTTTAAGTAGAACCATTATAAATTACAACAACAATCATTCTACTCCGCCTATCTTTGGCTCTGTCGGAATCAAACAGATACACATAGCAATGACAGCATCTGATCCATATATGCCCAACATAAAAAGCAAAACTTTTTTTTGCTTTAGCAATACACTGTAAAGTCTGTCATATGTATGAATAATCACACAAAAGTTGTTCAAGAGATTTTAAAATAAGGTGTACTAAAGTTTTTGAACATACTATAATATCCCTCTGGATCGTCCCAATTATCATGTAGACCACTTCGCTCAATAGGTAGGCCATCTCCTTTACCCTGTACGAAGTAAGTGAACATTTGTCAAACACATATTCATAATATGCAAATATAATCAAAATTAGACAATTGTCATAAAGAGAGCCAGAAGATAAAATCTTTTCATAGTGACAACATAAAATCTTCTGATGTTTCTATGCAGAACAATACCCACGTGAGAGAAAATATTTTCATAGTTTAAAATCTGAAAGTAAGAATAATCAAAATCCAATATTCTAAAATTCTATGCTGAGCAGCTGACCGCCACAATTCTAGTAGCTCTACAACGAAAGAAAAAGGAAACTTGTGAAAAAGAATGCAGCATATTGATCCAACAACATACCATCTTACGAATTCCTGCTGGAGAATCTCCAAATATATCATCGCAGAACATATCATCCGACCGTTCACTCTGCAATAGTTCAACGAAGCAAGTCAGTTCAAATATAGAAAGTTGAACGTGCGAATGAAAAGGTTAAAAGCTTAATTTTACATCATGTTCATCGGAATTGGACACGTTGCATTAGATGTGATTTTAATAAACATTGGCCCTAGAATCTCCATGGATGAACAAAGACACTTAGTCACACAGCTAAGTAGCTGTTTAGAGCACAGTGACAGCAAGGAAAGAAAGATAAGACAAAAGGCGAACAAAGAGAAAACACTTCAATATTAAAGCTCAAAAATTTAAAGATGTTCAGATACCTTCGGAAGACCTTCACCAAGTCCAGCAACACCAGTGCTTGATTCTACAGCTACAGTATCATCTCTAAAAGGCGATTTCCCCACGTTGTACAACTTTTTGTCCTCAAAAGCCTCCTCGCTACGCTTTTGAGGAGGCTGATCTTTCAGCTGTTCATCTGATTCAGCTGCAAATGAGGCATAAATTAGGCCCTTTAAAAGGAAAACGAAAAAAGGAAATAAACAAAAAAAATGAAAGCCACGCATTATTATCAAGGAAATCTATAACCAAGCCGCATGCTGACAACATATGATTTCTGCTACATGATACTCCATATAAGAATTTAAGATGCATACCCCACCTAGCTGAAGCGGACCTGGGGGAAGAACATTAACCAGGCAGAAGTAGTGGTTCTACAAAAATAATTTAGCCACCTTCAAATAAATTTGAATGTAACCAACCAAAAATCATCTAGGTAATAAGCTTCTCTTCATTTAATTAAGCCTCCCATCTACAACAATCCATACTGCATTTCCAGAACCCCTTGCAGAAATAAAAAGAACTGACAAACCTTTAGCATCCTGAGATGGTTGTTGGGATTGTTTTTCTTTATATTTTTGGAGAATAGCTTCTCTCCGCCTTCTGCTCTCTTCCTTAATTCTATCCACATCATCCTCTTCCTGTTCAGCCAGTATTGACTCAACTCTCTCCTCGTATCCTTCTTGGTCCTCCTCATCATCTCTGACATCACAACCACCATACTATAAAAATCAGTAATTTCATATATATATATAACAGTACAATCAACAGTTTTTTTTATATCCCAGACACTCAAGTAAAAGATATTCAACGTTCAAACCTTTTTGCATCCTCATTTTCTTTAGCAGAACCATCCTTGGACACTCGATCTTTCTCAGACTCATATTTTCGATTTCTATCCTTCATATATTCGGCTTCATCGTAGCCATGGCGTCTATCTCGGGGGCCATATCCATTAGCCCGATCTTCGTATTTGTGATATCTCCTATTTCTATCAGAGTCGTCGTTGGGTCTATCTCTTCCCCTATAACTACCCCGCGCCCGGTCAGTCTCCATTCTCCTATCAAGATCCCTATCTCTAAAAGAAGTATTTTCATCTCTCCTCCTTTCCCTCTCATAGTCCTTATCCCTGCTTCTACCACGATCTTTGTCCCTTCTGTGTTCCCTATCCCTTTCACTTTCTCTATCCCAATCCACATCATTCTTCCGATCTCTAGCTTCCTCCTTGTCCTTGTCTAAATCCCGCTCCCTTTTTCGATCTCTATCCTGTCTATCCCTTCCACTTTCAATTTCCCCGTCAGTTTTTGCTCTGACTGGTTCTTGCTCCCTTGCCCTCACTTTATCCCCATAGACCATCTCCTCTCTCTTTCTATCCAAATAATCACCATTTTCATACATACTAGATCTATGTCGGCTGGAACTTCTCTCACGTCGCTTGTCCCGAGCTCTCTCACCACGTTCAAGCCTATGGCCATTCCTTTCCTCGTTGTAGTCATCATAAACCTTGCCATTTTCATAAATCCCTTCATCTCTTTCACGATGATGCCGTGATCTGGAACGCCTCTCATGTGCAATGCTATGAGAACGATCCCATTCTTTCACCTGATCAAGAGACTCTGACCTTCTTCCATCACGTATTTCTATATGGTGCCTACTCTCAGAAGGTGAGCGATGACCCTCAACCGTCTTGTGAGAGTAAGAAATTTTTCGACCTTCCCGTTCATCAACATCCTCTTGTATTAATTGCTCCTTACTTTCACTGCTATGCTTATCTTTGCGTTTTCCACTACTTTTCAATGGAGACTTGCTTCTCCCATGTGACCTACCCCCATTTGCAATGCTAACAGACTCCGGTGACTCATTGAGACTAGAATGAATCTTATGATTCTTACCACCATCATTAAGATCACTCGTTGACTTCAACATCTTACCAGACTTTCTATCATCGCACATAGGAGAGCCCCCCATGTCGGTAACACCTCTCTGCAACAAATACACCAAACAGCTCTAAGAATAAAACATACACAGCAAAAAAAAGGGTAAAGAAACATCAACGTAAGCAAACGTACAAGTCACCTTACTGAAAAAAAAAACATATACATAAGCGTATATAAGTATATAACCAAGTCTTACAACTTAACATCGCATTGAAAGCTATGTCGCTCTGGACTCATGAATCATTCAAAGCAAATCACCCTCTTTTTTATGAAGTTGTAGCTCCCTATGACGGCCCCCCTAGCCATGGCACACTATAAAAGCTAAATCACCAAAATTCCGAATTTGGTCAGCTGAGTACATAAAACATAATCATGCAAACCAATCTTCTCCTCTCTACCTTCTCATTAACCTTCTCCTCTCACACAACAGTTCACTAATGTATATTTCAGCACCTTCATTTGACATTCAAGAGCCCAGAATTAATACTACCAATCTGTCAAATTAATCGACGACAGGAGAAGGCCCGGAAAGGTACAGAGGAGAAAGTGGAAAACATTGCTCATAAATAACAGATATGGAAACGAGGAGCTCCAAGACTCACCAAGTTCGTCAATTGACCCCATGTTGCCCGAAGAACCAATATAATAGGTATACTTTGTTTATATATAGCAGTAAATATAATGAAGCTGACAAAAGTGAAACCCTAGATAAATTAATTGAAGTCAAAATAAACTGAAAAAATTAGATGAGAACACACCATATCTCGATCATCCAATTCACCCGATTCCAGATCAGATGCAACCTTCATATCAACAACTTCATCACCAGCAACAAGACCTCCTAATTCCTCAACAATTTCACCTTCCTCCATATCATAATCAACCGATTTGGCAACAATTTCAGCATCCTCTTTACTCTCCAGTTCAATTTCATCCTTCTTTCCGTCCTCATGCTTGGAGCGGTGACGGCGATGGTGACGGTGGTGACGGCGGTGATGACGGTGCTTGTGACGCTTCGATTTTTCCGGCGTCTCATCGTCGGATGGAGAGCGGTGGTGTTTGCGATGTGATTCGAGTGAATCGTCCGCCATTGATGGGGTGGATTCTATTGTATCGAAGATAATGCGTCGTAAAATTAGGGTTTGGAAGAGTGAATTATTTGAGGAGGTTCGATGATTTGGGTGAGAGGGGATATCGGGTTTGGAAGAGAGGGAGTGTATTGGAAGACTATGATAAGTACGATTCGATGGTTAGGATTGGGATAATGATTCTACGTACTATATATATATATATATATATATATATATATGGTGAAGTTGATATTTTCGACTTGACGGCCCAATATATGTTTCCAACTTAACCCGTACTAAGGAGGAGTACCGAGTTGTATTATACTCCCTCCGGACACAATTTATCGCCCCACTTTCCTTATTTGGAAGGTTTTTATTTTTTGCTCACTTCTCCACTTTCCTTTTATATCATACCCAAATTACCTTATTACCCTTCTTTCTATCATTTATTACAAGATTATTCATTCAATTAACTTTACATCTTATACTTAACCTATAATATTTGGGCATGTCTCAATAATTTAGGCCTACCATTAATTTGTTCACATTTTATATTAGTCTTCTTATTTTACGTGCAAAAGGCTATGGGGCGAAAAATAATGTCCGGAGGGAGTAGTACCTGTAAGGGCCGTAAGTCGTAACCCATTGTTTAGACTTATCTTCGTTTTAAATACTTGTATTGAATTGTAACATCTAAGATTGTGGACTACGTGTGTTATTATAAAGTTTGCATTCTGTTTTATACCCAAACATCAAATACGGAGTATAAAAGTATTGAGAATCTCCGAGATAATGAACGTTGACGGACAGAAAAGTCGTAAACTATTGACTGGAACATAGACAATATTACTGAAGATGTCTTGCCTAGTAGTTAAGACTAGTTGCTGCGGGACAGTAAGTACTGCGGGACAGTAGATCTCAGGTTCAAATTCAAATTCCCCACCCCTATATTGTAATGCGACTAAATGCGCTTTCCATTGAAAAAAAAAAACATACGGAGTAGACAATACTCCGTACTACGGTTTACTTTGTTTTCTTCTCTTAATGGAAGCTGTTATCGGGCGTCGCCGAACATTAGGTTAAACCTCCCACATCCATCCGTTAAACCCTCCATCCTCCTCCTCCTCTTCCTCTGTCTGTCTCTCCTTCGTCTTCCTCTTCTTCTTCTTCTTCCTGTTTTTCCCAGAAATTTATTCAAATCCAAATTCCGCAATTCATCCTTCACCTTTTTGTTTTTTTGTTTTTTTCTCTATTGTTAGTCTAGAGTTGGCAATTACAGATCAGTGTTTTTCCTGCTCATTTCTCTATTCTCTGCAACCAGAAAATCCTCTGAGCTCACTCCAATTAATCAATCGATCGATCACAATCTTATCAATCGAAGGTACAATCTCCATAAAACCAACCAACCAACCAACCATGTGGAGGAAAGCTACAAACTTGGACATCTTGAGAAGTTTGAAGCAACTATCACAAACCTCCGCCAAAAGCAGGCATCTTCATCCTCCTGCTAAAACGACTATCCTACGAAAAAGCGAGGATCTGTCGCAGAAGGAGAAGATGGGCAGCTACAATGGGATGATTTCTAGGAATCCTTATGGTATTTGTAATCAATTAATGCGTCCTTACGGAACAGCTACTGCTGCTGCTGAAGCAGCAGTTGCGTCAACATCTTCATCTTCATCGGAAGATGAAGAAATCCGCGAGCTGGTTGCTGAGATGCGGAAACACGACAGGAAGAGGAAGAATGATGAGTGTGGCGTCGTCGGGGGGATGCCTCGAGCGAAGTACTTTTCACTGAGGAGGCGGCAGGTGAAGATCGAGACGGAGGCGTGGAATAATGCTCTAAATGAGTACAAAGAGCTGCTGGCTGATATGTGTGAGCAGAAGCTAGCTCCTAGCTTGCCTTACATTAAGTCTTTGTTTTTAGGTTGGTTTGAGCCGTTGAAAGATGCCATCAATGCGGAGCAGCACTTGTGTAAAACAGGCAAGAGTCGCCCCGGGTATGCACCTTTTTTTGATCAGTTGCCTGCTGATATGATGGCGGTTATTACAATGCATAAGCTGGTGGGTTTGTTGATGACGGGTGATGGCCATGGGAGTGCCACCGTCGTGCAAGCATCTACTCAAATTGGTGAAGCTATAGAGCATGAGGTACTATCCTAACATCCATCCGCCTTCCACTTTCTACTCTTTGACATTAATACTGTTTAGTTAATTGAACCAAAGCAATGCATTTTTCTCAGGCTAACCTTAGGAGATTTCTGGCCAAATCAAAGAAGAAAGCTACGCCCAACGATAATGATGAGGATGCTGCAGCAAAAGAGCAAGCGCGACTAGGGAAAAAAGTGTCTAATCTAATGAAGAAGCAAAAGGTCCATGAAATTAGGCGCATTGTGAAGAGACATGATGATGCAAAACCTTGGGGTCAGGATAATCAAGCAAAGGTGTGAACTTTGTTATTGTAACCATAGAGTATACCTAGAGAATTTTTTCGTGTTGACGTTGTTCTCTGATTTGTTATGCTACGCCACTGTGTTATGATGATGTTGTAGGTTGGGGCTAAACTAATTCAACTACTGATAGAAACAGCATATATACTTCCTCCCATAGATCAGTCGTCAGATGGGACCCCTGATATTCGTCCTGCATTCATACACACTCAACAATTGCTTTCTAAAGATGCTCAGTAAGATTGTTTTTCACCCCCAAGGCTAATCTAATTAAGTTGTACTAAGCTCCCTGTTTAACTTACCCCTTTATCCAGACATGGGAGCAAAAAGTATGGAGTTATACAATGCGATCCGTTGGTGCGAAAAGGTTTGGAGAAATCTGTGAGTATACTCTTTTATCTATCTGGAGGCATACCCTCCATTACCATATTCTATTTCACTACGCTGTTTGCTCAAGTTATGTTCCGTGATAGTCGTAAGTATATTTCTTGATTATGTCACCGAGCTCAAGGAGCACTTATACCTTCTCTACTGTTTATTCAGGCCAGACATATGGTGACTCCATACATGCCAATGCTGATTCCTCCACTGGATTGGGCAGGGTATGTCTTCCCAACTTCCAGTTTCTGGTCTTTGTTATTTAGTAGCAAGGTCTCCTCGTTGAACTTTAATTTTGATTAATTTGCTGCATAAGTGCATTGGCTGCTGCATTGCACTCAGTGATGGGGCAATGTTTGTTTAAAAAAATAAATACATTCATGGGTATTTTTACTTTCTGTCCGTAGGTGAGATCAGGTTGTACCGTTGTACCCTTATTCCTTAATGAATAAACAATGAATAATCAGTGCCTTAAATCGTCCTAATTGCACCTAAGCAAACACCCTTGAGTGATTCTCTCTATCTTGTCTTCAGCATTAAACAACTATAGGTTTTACATAATCACTTCTTTTGTTAATCGATCCTTTTTTGTAAGGCCGCAGATCCACTATAGTATATACATATCTGCCACAATATTCTTATGAACACGACCCTATTTCATGGCCAACACTCAAAATGACTACATTTCAAGCCTAATTATATACCCATTTTCCGTCTACACAAGTGGGTTATTTAGCTTGAGCCTCGCAATTAAATTGAAATAGTATTCTCTTGTAAGTTCTAAAGGCCAAAAAGGGATGAATTTGAAATATATACAAATGAAATGAAATGATCTTCAAGGGAATATTTATAGAAATGAATGGAATGGAGGGAGTAGTTTTTTATTTGGTTTGATGCATGATGAAGCCGTATTATTATCACCGAGCCAAAGATTCATCATTCTTTGGCTCTAATTATGATGAATTAATCCAAAAATTGCTCAGTACTTCAGTATATTATAGTGTTAGTAACAGTTCTTTGAGCAATTTTTACTCTGGGTCATTCAATAACACTTGGGTAACGTTATTATTGTTGTTTATTTAGTTCTAAACTACATTTAACAACCTTCTGTTTAATAGGTATGACAAAGGTGCATATTTGTTCCTTCCTTCTTACATTATGCGAACACATGGAGCGAGACAACAGAGAGTTGCACTTAAAAGTGTTCCAAGGGAGCAGTTAGATACCGTGTTTGAGGTTTGAAGATGATAAATTCTTTGTTTGATTGTGAACTTTTGTTTGGTGATCTTTCCTCAGACATCTTCGGTTCTTGTGCATTGTTCTTAGGCTCTGAACACACTTGGCAATACTAAATGGCGGATCAACAGAAGAGTGCTTAGTATCATAGACAGGATATGGTCTAGTGGTGGCTGTGTGGCTGACTTGGTTGACCGTGAAGATGTGGGTATATATGATAAGACACTCACTGCTCTACAGCTAAGATATGAAGAAGTTGTTTAATATTTTCGGCTTTACTTTTGCAGATTCCAATACCCGAGGAGCCAAATACGGATGATGCAGCTGAAATTAAAAAGTGGAAGTGGAAAGTAAGAAATGTTAAGAAAGAGAATGCTGAAAGGCATTCCCAACGGTGCGATGTTGAACTCAAGCTAGCTGTAAGAAAGCTTTTTGTGTGTTGTTTTTATTAGCGTTGAATTTTGCTTGAATGAATTAACTTGCAATGATACTCATCTCTTGGAGTAGGTGGCGAGAAAGATGAAGGATGAGGAAGGATTTTATTATCCACACAACCTGGATTTCCGTGGTCGTGCATACCCTATGCATCCTCATTTGAACCATCTTGGTTCTGATTTATGCCGAGGAATCTTGGAGTTTGCAGAAGGTCGTCCTCTTCGAGCATCAGGACTTCGCTGGCTAAAAATTCATATGGCAAATTTATTTGGTGGTGGTGTCGGTAAGCTGTCCTATGAGGGTCGGATTGCATTCACGGAAAATCATCTGGATGATATATTTGATTCTGCCGATAGACCTTTGGAAGGAGGGCGCTGGTGGCTACTTGCAGAAGATCCTTTCCAGTGTTTGGCTGCATGTATGAATCTTACAGAAGCGTTACGAAGCTCAACCCCGGAGGATTATGTTTCATATATGCCTGTGCACCAGGTACCTATTCCAAATTGTTTCAACGCCGATCATGGTAGTGAAGTTTTTTTAGGATTGATGATTAGTAAATAGAATGTGTTATTTTTGGTAGGATACTTATTTTTTGTTTGTTTTTTTGTGGGTGTTTTGTTTTTGGTGGTGTTCGTGTGTAGTTTTTTTTTGTTGGTTCTTCCTTTAGTAGTATATAGTAGGAATTCTGGTTTTCTGTCTCTTGAATTTGTTTTCGATTTTCCAAATCTACAGGATGGTTCATGTAATGGTTTGCAACATTATGCTGCCCTTGGAAGGGACAAGGTAACATTCGTCTGCTCCCAAATAATCATGCAATCTCTTTCTTTTTCCACTTCTCAGCTGAGTATGAATTGTATATGAATGATCAATGAGCTTTTTTCATTCTCATGTTTGGACTTTGGCTTTATTATTGTCAATTGTCTGTTTTCTCTGTTTTTCCACTGGCATGATTCCTGTGACACCATTTCCAATTTTGCTTCTGCCTTGTGGGGAATTAGCTTGTGCTCATCATTATCACACTCTGTTTGATACGAAAATTAGGACTTTCGTATGTTTAACGAAGCGGAAGATTTTTTTGAATAATAAGTGGTATCATCTATTCAAAACCTTCCAAAAAAGTCTTCCGCTACGTTAGACATACGAAAGCCTTAATTTTCGTATCATAAGTGGTATCAGAGCATAATTTTCGTATCACTGTTGAAGTTATATCTTCAACTTATTGTTCACTGTTTGACTTGTCAGCTAGGAGCAAAGGCGGTGAATCTTGTTGCGGGGGATAAACCAGCTGATGTCTACTCTAATATTGCAAAAAGGTAAGTCATAAACCACGACTCTTGATTAAATCTAATGATTATTTTCATGAATTTAATAATCCTTCTATCAATGCAAAATTGACATATTTTCCTAAAGACAAATAATGAAAGAAAGGAATGTGATAGAATTAGTTGCCCATAACATGTGCACCTTATGTGATAAAAGTGTGGTGGGTCTTAGTTCTGAAGTCATATGGAAGCATTACATTGAGGATCTCGATATTATTTATTTTTCAACGGTCTATGGTTGGGCGATTGCTTTAGTTTGTAAGTGATAGCATTATATCAGCCTGATATATACTCTGGCCATCTTCCTCAAACTTTGGAATGAACCTTTATTCATTTGCTGTATGCGATATGTGATGTTATTCTGACTTGAATAGATGCATTTCCAATAGTAGAAGATGTCTATTTCTCTATTTTATGAAAAAAAATACAGGATCTAGTTTTGAAAAAAATAACGGTAAGTTTTTAAATGTGAAGGATCACTTCAGAATGCAGTGTAATGTCGATGGACTGATTTTGTCACCTATGTCTTTTAAATGCAGAGTTCTAGAAATTATGCGAAGAGATGCAGAGAAAGATCCTGCCGTTGAACCAAATGCACTCCATGCTAAGCTTTTGCTTAACCAGGTAGCTTAATATTTTGTGTGTCCCTATAAAGGACATTAGTTGTTTCTGGTCTTGATTATGTTGCAATTGGTTCTTTCACTACTCCACTCATGCATGATACCAAATATTGGCCCTTATACCATGTGTTGGCCTACAATCAGGTAACTAGTATTTGGCGTTTACATCTGATATTTGACTAATACAGCCGGCAGCTGATTGATAATGGCTAATAACGCACCGCTGATTACGATGATCAATACTAAACCAATTTCACTCCAATGACCAACAATAACAAACTGCCATTATTCATGCCACCGTATTTGATCACAATCGACACCTGAAATGCATCATGTGTAATCGTGAATGTCTGCTATGCTATGATTATAATCACTTGGCTCTTGTATATATTATATCCAGCCTCACCCTTGGAAATTATATTTGATGATTCATGAGCCTTTGTTTGTGGCCTTGTTTTCGTTCACACGGTTGTCAAAGCACGGGAGGAAGGGTGAGCTGGCCACGAGCCCTCTGCCCCACACATCTATCCAAAAGCAAGTATAGTTCACCTCACTCAACTATGATATTTGTAAAAATAAGTGTTGCCATGGTAAACATTGTGTTATTTCCTAATTTTATGTACTCTCTCCCTTGAAATCCAAGTGTCATGGACTCATAGTCCCATATTTTGGTGCGAGGGGAATCATGAATGTATGGGGATCTTGGGTTTGTAGGAGGGAGTCTCTAACAATCGCACTGAATCGTAATCCTTCACGTATGGAAAATATTTGGGAGAATGACTTTGGATCTCCTCCTTTCTTTCTTCCTTAATATATATTCAAATAAGGACCAGAGGAACGAGGAATTAAAAATATCCTTGTACATAGTCATGTTCTAGACTTCTAGTCACCCTGTGTATTCATCCTATGTGTAAGAGCGTACACTAGTCTTGATTTTCTTTTGTTCGATCTGGCTCCATAGGCAAGCATCCGGACTAAACTTTGTTGCTTTTGACCTAAAAACTTAGGTGGACCGGAAGCTGGTCAAGCAAACAGTAATGACATCAGTGTATGGTGTGACTTACATGGGTGCTCGTGATCAAATAAAGAGAAGACTAAAGGAACGTGATGTGATTGCAGAGGATAATGAGATGTTTGCTGCAGCATGTTATGCTGCTAAGGTAAGTAAATAAGAGGTGATTTATGTCATTGGCGCTTAGTGTTCCTTAGGCTAACTGAATAATCATTACTCCGTAGGTAACTAGTAGTGATGTAATTTGGTAATTAATTTTGAATTTATGATTAATAATGATATGCTATTTGCATTTGTCCTATATTTTCTGTGTGCTTGAGATGGTGGAGGCATGCCAGTGATTTGCTCGCGACCTTATAAAATAAGTATTGAGAAACATGGTTAAGAAACGGATAAAAACAGATCGCCCAAAGTAAATGAAGTGTTAGTAGGTGAAGAGGAAAATACATTAAAAAGATTGAGTATTAATAATTAAATAAATAAATGAGATAGTAAGTAGGACAATATGAGTGTTGATGAAATATATAATTAAGACTAAAACATAATATCGGTTATCTGCTCTCAGTTGTGTGATAAATTGAACTTCTTAGTCTAAAATCACATCAATTGTCTAGACTCTACTCTAGCCTTTTCTTCTAAGGTTCTTGACTGTTTGAATTTGTCTTGTGAGCAGGTCACAATGACTGCACTAGGAGAAATGTTTGAAGCAGCTCGAAGCATTATGAGTTGGCTTGGGGAGTGTGCAAAGGTTCGTGGTCTTGAGTTGCATGTTTTAGTTTGTATAAGATATATAGATGGAAACTACGGGAAATCTATCAAATGATTCGTTCTTTTGGTTGAAATAAAATATGGCATTATGCTGGTCTTCTACCTCCAAAAAGTTGGAAAATTTGTTTCCTTATGGATTATGTTGGGGGTAAGAATAGCCCTTTGTAACGCAGGTGATAACGTGTTGGTGATATGCCTGAGCTTTATTTGTTTGTGGTGTTGCTTTCCTAATTATGCGTAGCACGGTGTTTTTCTTCCACTAAATGGCTGCAAAAGCATTCGGCTGGTAACGTAACTTTTTTTTGTTTCTTATGAGGATTCTAACCATCCCATATTGAATGTTGAACAGATAATTGCATCAGAAAACCAGCCTGTGCAATGGACAACCCCAATTGGGCTTCCTGTTGTTCAACCTTACCGTAATTTCGGAAGACGTCTTGTAAACATCCTTAACTCTTGATTTTTTTCTGGATTTTTCCAGCTCTACGAGTTTGTCTTTGAACTTTAGATTTAACTTTCCAGAATTTTATATGAATGCAGATCAAGACTTCTCTGCAAATTTTGACACTCCGGCATGAAACTGACAAGGTAGTGAAGTTATAATCAAAATCATTTCAATTGTTCTTTTATACAGTAACTTGTAAAGTTGTAATATTAGTACATGAAGGCGGAATCAGACTTTATCACAGAGGAGTCACTGTTTCCTGATTTTGGTTGGTGATCTATAAATGTGGTTGACACCGCTGCAGAATGTAATCTCATACCCATGGTAACCTTGAAAACCTTGGTATATCGGTTGCCATCATCTTATACCATGACCGCAAATTGCTTTAATGCGTTGTAGTGCTATTGATGTGTCTATTGAAATCTAATACAAAGCGTAATACATTTTGTATGTGTTTTAGATTATGGCAAAACGGCAGAGAACTGCTTTCCCACCAAATTTTGTCCACTCACTCGATGGTTCACACATGATGATGACTGCTGTTGCCTGCAAGCGTTTAGGCTTAAGTTTTGCAGGTCGGTTCTTGGACTCTACTTTCACCATTCCCCATATAGGCTGATTGATGTTTGTCTCACTTCACCTTGTTTTTGTATGTAGGAGTTCATGATTCATATTGGACGCATGCATGTGACGTGGATGAAATGAACAAGATATTAAGAGAGAAGTTTGTTGAGCTCTATGAACAACCTATCTTGGAGGATGTAAGTATATAATATGTAGAATTCTTTTGTCAAATCAGCCATACTGAATGAGGCTCCAATTTTTCCCAGGAAAATCTTTCATTATCTTTTCTGTTATCTTTTCATGCCATGTGATTATTGTTTGTTACAAGGGCAAGTGTTTTTCCCTTGACAATTTGTTTGTGTTCTAAATATGTTGTTTTCTTGTCTCTTAGAGTCGTACTACATTGCCCGAGACTGTGGTCCTTTATGAAGTAGATTGCCTTAGAGCTTTACGTTTGAATCCAATAATCCTATATCATTCTTGTATTCGAAACATTTTTAGTTGATCGAACATGAAACCATGTAGTAACATTAACCAAGCCTTATAGTTCTTGCCTAAATTGAGTACATAATTTAGGAGCATAAGGAAAGTACATAAGATGAAGGTTTTGGATGAGTACATAAAAGGAAAGTACATAAGATGAAGGTTTTGGATGCGTTTGTTCCTTGTTTAATTTAAATGACCAGTAAGGTAAATCACTGAAACTATAGTCGGTTCGGACTTTGTTATACGATGAAGCTGTGTGTGTCATTTGGGTTTAGATTAAGCACGTACTGAATTAATACATTGTGTTGTGCAGTTGTTAAAGAGCTTTCAGACATCCTTTCCTAAATTACAGTTTCCGCCGCTACCTGAACGTGGAGACTTTGACTTGAGAGACGTTTTGCAGTCTGATTATTTCTTCAATTAGCATAGCATCCAGTTTCTGCACAAGGATCTCAATTGTGAAGAAGAAATGTGCAAAAACTAAAGAACTAACGAGTTCTTTGATAGGAGCGTAAACTGCTTGACTCCAGTCCTGCTAGTCGGTGGTCTAACACACAGTTTCCCCCGAGTGGCACAAGACATTTCACATGCTCTACCCGTATAATGACATGGGCTAGTGAGTAGTGACCTTCCATTACAATTTACAACTGATTAGAAGAACTTGGGAGATCCTATCAATCAATTATTTTATTTATGAGAAAGAGAGTCATAAAGAAAACGCGAGCAAACCCAACTTGGTGAGTAGCTTGCTTAGATCCATAGATTGTTGAGTAGCTTATATATTTCAACCACAAACCTGTATGTATTACATAGATTGTCTTCTCTAGTAGTCTTCTATAGGATATTTTTGATGAGTAGCTTATCTATGTTGTAACGTTATATATGTGTAGATCTATATTTTGGTACAGATACGGAAACTTTTTTTCCTTGATAAATAAAAGGTCTTTTTATTGCAACTCTTTACCATTGTTTTTGCAAGAGTGGATATGGTTACTGCTTCAAATTGTCAATTCTACAACTTAGTTGGCGTTACAGCGCAATCTGAAGACGAAGTTCGGAATAATATCTACTATATTGTAGTTCCAGCTGTAATTGTCTGAATCCGTGATGCTTCAGGCATTGCCTCTTATACTACATTGCATATCAAAGAAGAAATAGATGGATTAGTCGCAATGTGTAGTTGTCTTATGGTGTTCCTAGTTTTTTGGATCAGAGATTCAGATTCACAGGTGTGATATCTGTACTACTCGAAGACATTTGTGCAGGTTTCTCAACGTGAGTGCTACAGTAACATCGGCCTTTCGCCTGACAGCCTCCCGCTTATGGGATTACAAGGGAATTCGTGGAGTACAATTTCATTTTATTGTTGCATTTACAGAATTCCAGTGCAAAAAGTTAAGTACATCTTTTTTTTCAATCATTTTTTTACAGTTGACATAAAATTACAAGGCATGAAGATCTAAAAGCGAGTCATCAATTAACTCGGTAAATGAATGTCTAAAGTAGTGCGAGTCAAAACTTGTCGACCCCGCGCACTCCTGTGTTGGAGGCGCTGATGAAGCATTTCCGACATGTGGTTGAAGAAATCAGGATCCCAACGGTGGAGAAGCAGGGGATCGAGGGCATAACATATGTATAATGCTGTCACTGCTCCTTCCACCACCACCATTGCCAACCCAACCTATGAACAAACAAATTCCGTCAACCCAAAAGAAGTAAACAATACTGGATCAAATATATATGGGAGAAGTGAGTTTACCAAAATCATGCCCATCAGCATGGAGGTGGATCCGAGCATTAATACTCTGTCGCTTGACCTGAACCATGTCCAGACGCCTACACCAGTGCCGGTGATGAGGCCTCCTAACAGGGTTCCCATCAATAGAACAGCGCCCGAACAGTCATATGCAACAAGGGCTTCAACCCCTGTTGACTGGAACAACTCCCACGCATCTCTTGCTGAATGATTAAAGCTTTTCCCAGAGACTGCTATCTGTAAAACTCTCAGAAGTAAGAATAACAACATATCATGACCTTCCCTTTCGGAGGCAAGCCTGCACATAAGCGTGCGTACTTGTTCAAAGCAGTAATGGATGAACAAACAAACCTGCACATAAGCATACTTGTTGAAGAACCTAACAAGAGTTTCCACAAGATGAAACAGGAAGTCGATAAAGCAAATCAAGCACTCATTATTCCCAATCTTTGAACGACATCCCCTTATCTGCTCATATCGGAGAAATCATTAAGATCAAACCAAATGAAATGATTTTTCAAAATATTGTTAGCTTGTAGTAAGCGGTAGGTAAGGTAATACTGGACTAACCTCCCATCTGAGAGTCCGAATAGCAGCTGTAAAGAGTGAGCCGTAGCATATACTGCCAAACGAAGTAGTGACAGCATAACGCAGCGACTTCATTAACGAGTTGGGAGGCATAGATGGTGTTCCTTGACCACCATGGACAAGAACCAGGAAAACAATTCCCGATACTATTACATGAACTGTGTTACAAAAAACCGCACCTGTCCAAAATAAGCTTACAGAAAGCACCTGCATAATAATAACATCATGTATGTAAACCCTTGCTTGCAAAAAAGGCTGGTAACAAAATAACAGTAATCAGGTGGGATCAAATTAAACTTGCCCGCTCACCACAAGAAGCCACCACCGCCCACCATCACCCATGCTTGAAGCCACTACGCCAGCAGCTCCAAAGGACCATAATGCCATCCATAAAAGCATCACCAGAATGAATGCACATGTTATGCTCATTACTTTTGGAAGGCTCCACGTCATCTTCACCGCTTTCTGGAGCACTAGCATCGTGAAAGGTAATCTACATCAAACAAGCGGTTGATTTGAGTTGCCCACATTGGGGAAACTAAATTTTAAAAAAAAAGAAAAAAAAAAAAGAAAAAAAAAGGTAAAAGAGTTTGAATGAAGATTGTGGATAAGTAGGTACCTGTCTATGACTGAGATGACGTACAAAAACTGCATAGATGCTGCGACAGCAAATGCAGAGCCCCAAAAGTATTGCTTGGCCCAAAAACAAAAGATACTGAGGACAGCCATATAGGTAGTTAGAATGTGGACGGAGATCTTCATCATATGATTGGCCTGAGAGCCAAGGAGTAGCAACCAAGTCCAACCAAGAAAAGTACCGGCACCCCCGGCAAGAGCATACAAAGGCCAGTAGTCCTCGGTGCGACCATGTTGGTTTTCCAATAATATAAAAGTATACTTATCGATATTAAGTCGGTCGTTTTTCATAAACCTATTGAGTCCAAGAACTCCTAAAAGAAGGGCTAATCCTCCCAAATGGACGATAAAAACGGCTAGCCAGAAGACATCTTGCCAGTGCCTTGATTGCTCAAATGACAATAAGTAGTTACCGTTACTGTTTGTGTTTCTACGACTAGGATCAACATCCTACACAAAATAAAATCACAAATTAGAGAGAGAGTTATTAATTCTAAAAAAAGATTTGATATTTTAATCCAAAACACATACGGAGTCGTACTCCATATCAAACAAAAATCAATAGTCTCTCAATCTCAAACTCATAATGTGTTTTTGTGTAATGTATGAAAAAGCAAAAATAAATAAATAAAATGAAAAGGAATATGCAGAGTGAGTGTGAATCAGAAAAGCAACCCCAACCCCAATAACAGTAACAAGATAACCCTTTTGAAAATGAACAAAAGCACTAAAGCAGCAGTTATCAACAAACCAAATTAATTAATTAATTAATTAAAAAAAAAAAAAAAACCAACCTGGGGAGCAGGAGAAATGGAGGCAGAATTATAAGAAGAAGAAGAAGAAGAAGAAGAAGAAGGAGAGGAATTGATTTGAATATCATTAGTGATACTGTTAGTATTAGTATTCATAATAACCAAAAGAGTAGAATAAAAAGCATCAAACGGACTTCATTCGCTGATGACCAGAAGAGTATGAATGATGATGATGAAGATGATAATTGAGGAGGGGGATGGGGATTCAACTGCTGCTATTCATTCATCAACTCCATATATAAAGTCATGAAAACTGCTCTTGTGTTTTGTTGTCTTGTGTTGTTTCGGAAAATGAAAATGCACACAACACTTCCAGACTTGAGTGGGACACTTACACTTGGAGTGCTTCTTTCTCTTTCTCTTTCTCTTTCACTTATATATTTTTGACTCAAACCCTCTCTCACCACAATAACCATTTCTACTTAATAGTATCAATTATGTTTACCGACTTCTTTCACTTAATTAGCGAGAGTCATAATATGAATCTTAGTTTCTCAAATACAGACTAGTAACTTTTTCCTCTTATTATGTGAAATAGTTTGTCCCGTGAGTTGTGGAAAACGTGGTAACCGATTTTTAGGCAAGTGAGTGATTTTAATGGAACCGAAATACAAATTGGAATATTATAGCAGAAGATGTATCTAATACGATAAAAGTAGTTTTCCTTTTAAAAACACAACAACAAAAAACCCGAATAAAGGTAGTCCATGTCCATGTCCACATCCACGTCCACGAACTTGTAAGAGGAGTACAATATCCAAGAGGAGTATTGAGGAGATGATTGTTGTGGAAGTTAATACAGTATCTAAAAACTGGCAAGTTGAGTTGGAAAAGGACAGGCATGTATTGTATTGTATGGAGTATTGTATTGTAGCTCAATTCATTGCACTTGCGTCCACCAAAGTGAAAGCCATTACCATCATCATCGTATCTACGTGAAACCATCTCATACTAGTACAAAACTTGCGATTTCCAAGCCTCGAAAACGCACGCTCATCAGACCCATCCCTGGTATTGTATCATTGCGTAGCATCACATGATATGGCAGAGATGACTTCTTTGATTTCTTAGCCCTCAAAAAAGTTAACTGCATTGAGGTCCATACGAATGTTAGTTTGATGCAACAGTCAATGAGGAAACATGTGAAACCCGGATAACTCAAGCTTTTACAGTACTAAATGTCAATCTTGTTGCCAGACGGTTTTAATTAGGCGAATCCGACTATCTGAAATGATGTTTATTCCACCACAGCATGCATTTGCAAGATACAGCAGAAAATGTTTGAAAAGATGGCCTTTAGCGTATAGTATGCCAGAGATGTAGACTAGTGATAAAAATAAAACACATCAGCACCGGCAAAGGTAGAATCAGGGACCGACTTTTACTCGTTCAAGGAAAGAAAATACCAACTACTGTCGAAAACCCTCAATGAAAACTGAACAAGCTGTGCATGGTCCAAGAGTGACTGCTTTCTTGGTTACTTCCTCTGATCATAAAACCTCAATTCATAAACATACCTGCAACCAAACCCAACTTCTCTTCTATTTTGTGAGCTTCTCTACACAGCCAATAGTCTAGTACAGAGTATTTTATATTACTGGTCTGAAGTGTACGGAGTATAATCTCAACATCAGATAGTTAAATCCACACGTGACTGGTGAGAAAACAAAAACTCACACAACCGTAGACCCGTGCAAGTCAGAATTATGATAAATTTGAAACATGGAGGTTAACAATGGACATGTATGGTCGTCTATTGTCGTCCATCCACTGAATTCCGGGGTGTTAACCATGGACATGTATGGAGGGAGCCCTGTTGACAAAGATCAAATGCCCTATGAAATATCGAACTACTATGCGGTCGTGTGCCATCTTGCTTATTCCAAAAGGTACATCAAAGAAAATAATTAACTTTGCAAGGACTTCTTATGGGGTGTGAGAAGCACTCCGGACCTAACTCTACTTTGACTGCACAAATAACATCATTCGTAGACGTTGAGGAGCATTTTGCAGGTGCGGGACATCTTCCTTCAGAAAACAACACTAGATGGTTTTGTTGCATTTTGGTGTCCACAGCACTTCCTTTGGCAAGAAAGGAACTCAAGATTGTACAGTGAAAAAGAAATCAATAAAAAAAAGTTGCACAGGTTACATCAAATGCGCCTTTGATTCTGGCAAAAACATTCCAACACATTTCCAATGCTGGTATAATGGCAGTAACGATAGGGACAAAATTTCACTTGAGCATTTCTCCCAAGTACAAAAACACACTGATCAAACTCAACACGAAGTAGATAAATAAGCTCACAACAACAAAAAGTTCAAAGCTAAAAAGCATAACTGGTAAAAAGAAGCAACATACAATGGTGGAGAGAGCACAATGATATCCAACACTAGCTTCTCCCGGCAATCCTCATCAAAGGAGAAATCACACCCTGCAACTCCAACAGTGACTGCTGTATCCTCAACTCCTCTTGAATCGACCTCTTCATATTAGTTATATGAACCTTCAGCGAAGCATTAGCTTGAATGTCATCCCCTCGCATTTTAATCACTTTGTTCGCAAATGGCATCAGTAAACCAGCAAACCTAGGAACAGTAGTGTACTTTTGAAAAAACATTAAAAGGTCTTCAAGCTCCTGAATGTCTAAATTCAACACACATTTGAACAATCCCTTTCTAGCAACCAATTCTTCCATGACAGCAACCACATTATCCGGATTCTTCTTCCTAAGAACCGACACAAACGCTTCCTTGTGTCTAAACTTTTTCAATAGTTTATCGTGTTCGGCCAACTTCACCCTCTTCTGCCTCAAAACCAAGTAATCACCTTCCCTGGGCTTCTCATTTTGTCCTCTATGAAAGTACCTAAAAGAGGAAGGCTTCAACGCCCTCCTCATTCGTGGGGGTTCACGATACCCCCCCAAAGTATCCTCAGCTCTCTCCTTTGTCTTTGTCTTCCTCTTCCCCACGTATATAACCCCAGTGGACGTCCCGATAGCGCGAGTGGAACAATCAGGGGAGTAAGCAACAGACACCAATGGAGCAGGAAACCTCATTGAAAAAGTGACCTTCATGTTAGCATAATCAAACACCTTGAAATACCCGTCTAAGGACACACTCAAAAGACGATACTCCTCCGACTCTTTCTTCCCAACTTTTCCTACACAAATGGAGGTGACAGTCTTATTATGAGTATCCAGTGTATAAACACACCGCCCACCACCGATGACATCCCAAATCTTAACCACATTTCCACCAGCAGTCGCAACCAAGCTGCCGGAGGGCAGCACAACCACATCCTCGACAGGCTTCCCGTGATCGAAGCCCATAGCGGAACCGGAACCGGAACCAGCCCTGACATCCCACACCCTAACAGTGTGATCATAAGAGCCTGAAACAAAGAGATTATCGTCAACAGGGGAGGGGGAGCCGGCTCTAACATAATCCTTATGACCCGTAAAATTAATCAAACAGGTCTCGGTGGCAACATCCCAGAACTTGACGAGGGAGTCGTCAGCGCCGGAGAAGAGATGGAGGTTGTCGGAGAAGGGGAACTTGGAGAGGCGGACGGGGCGGGAGTGGGACTTGAGGAGGCGGAGCTGGTGGCGGGACTTGGCGTCGAAGATGTGGATGGAGGAGGAGGCGGAGGAGGCGGCGAGGAGGAGGGAGTCGGAGCGGAAGGAGGCGGAGAAGGAGGAGTCCTTGAAGGAGTGGATGGTGTGGGAGGTGGAGGGGGGGCGGAGGAGGGAGAGGGAGGCGCCGTGGGTGGCGGCGAGGGTGTGGGGGTGGGTTGGGGAGAAGGTGAGGGAGGTGATGGAGGAGGTGGTGGTGGGGAGGAGGTCGAAGGATGAGCTGTCGGACTTGAATGATTTCCAGAAGGTGGATTCCGGGGAGGAGCAGGGCGCGGTGGTTGACGGTGGTTGGGGTTTAAGCCGAGGCTTCGTCGGGTAGCTACTCGTGTCTGCCATTCTACCCTGAATTGATTGATGAAGAGGGAGGAGGAGATGTTGTTTAGGGTTTAAGAAAGGAAGACAGACACTTGCTTACGCTTGTTACGAGTACTTCATTTTCTTTCCATCTCGCTTTCGGTACATAACATAACATCCCCTCGGAAATGATTCTTCTGAAACGGTTTCAAGTTAATATTGAATGGGCCTGCCCATGCCCATCTGACCCATTCTGAAGTCTGAACCGATCGACCACACCATTCAAATATGACACTTTGTTTTAGGGATCGAGACTCATCACATTAAGCCATAGATATGTAATCTATATTACTAGTACTCCGTATTAACATACTAATGTAGAGGGATAGTTACGGAGTATAAATTATATTTGCCATGGTAATTAAAACTTTTGTAATAAAAACTTTTGCCATGATATTAATATGTATAATTGTTTCATTATACTTGGTAAGTGATAAGAATTACTCGATACTAATGTATTATACAAGTGATAAAATATGAATTACTCGTACGTTTTAAAAAACTACTGGTATAACTTACAAAAATTGTAGTCGCCTCTCGATTAGGTATCAAACAAACAATCGCCACCGAACTATCGTGAAAATTTGGAGACAATTGGAAGAAACAACTTTACACTTTGGCGCTAAAAAACAAGATTAGTAGCCATTAGCACTTTCATTTCTAAAGTGACTCCATCTCCAAGCAAGGGGTGAGCCGTGAGCCGTGAGTGGGTGAGAATAGAAAACCAACACTGTGAACGTCGTCACCCAATCCTATCCGCTCAATAGCTAGCAACATCATACGCCTGTGAAGATTAGCTACGCCGGCGCCACTAACCTAATTGGCAAAGGTAGAATTACGGACCAACTACTACTAGCAACTGTCGAAAACCCACGATGAAGAAGCTTTGCAATGTGACATCCTCCTTTGCACGTACAATCCTTTTTTCCTTCCATGACCTCAATGTTCTCCAATTGTTTAGGAATGGAATGGATTCTTAGGGCTGAAGTGTAAGGCAGATTTTCCTTCCAATGCTTTGCACGTACAATGGAATGGATCCTTTGCACGTACAACGCTTTGCACAATCCTTTTTGTAGCAGACAGACACCAAGTCTTGACGTCAATCCTTCTTTCCTTCAGCATATCGAAAGCCATTATCCTCGTTACTGGGACGGATGAGCTTTGTCATCCAAATGTGCTGCCACTTGATAAGAGACCATTTTGTAGCGAATAACTCAATTCAGCAGTTTGACAGATCATAGTTGGAGGCTCTGCTCTCCTGCAATCAGTATCAGTGTTTTCTCCTACGATATCTTCTAGTTTGGGGAACCTGAACATATATGAATAACAGGAAGATGATACTCCTATGATGAAAACAAATATTTAACAAACAGAAAAGCACTGTTAAACAACTACGAGTAATTAGTAAAAGTTCATTGGTGTAGGAGTTTGCTGCAAGAGGAGAAATTGTACAGTATCAAGTTAGGCCAAGGAAATGGATCATCTTTCCTCATAGATGAAACACAGCCCATTTGCAGAGTTCAGCCGGATATCATACACAAATTACAATGAACATACGGAGTATTTTACGATCTTCTATATATGGAGTACCAACAGAGACAACTAAAAACGAATAGGACATATGTCACAACTCACAACCTCATGAAAAAAATTCCCACTACACTTACTGATTGAATTTGGGTTACAGAAAAAATAGAATAAGCCCATCATACAAAAGTTATTACTCCGCACTTCGTACAATAGTACATTTAATGGGCTTTTTTTGAAAAAATAATCTATAACATACACATTTAAGACATTACAGCATTAAATCTCAGATGATGATTTAAAAATTAATATGAATACGTGACCCCTGTTGTGCGGGACCTAAACTAGTTACGGAGAACTGAAAAAACTATCTGGTTTTTAGGTTACTATCTTTGAAGAAAGATGTATATGAACATAAAACTTACTGAAAGGACCTAAGCATGTGGTTTTCAGATCAAAGAAGAAGCACAACTAGCGACTAAATAGATGAAATAATCCTGAAGACTTGCCTTAGGGAAAAGTGAACCAATCAGACGTGTGGTATCATCAGAGACGGTCAGTATAAGCGTCTGATTCGGTAAATCAACAATCGCCCCCTGCACAGGCACACAGATAAGAGACAGAACATGAGCATAGGAAAGCCAAAAAAATCGACAAACTACCACCCAAGAAAACAGCAAGAGATGGTAGAAACATTTCTCACTTCCATTAAGACAAATCAATGCAGAACAAAGCAGCAAGCTATGAAAGAGAATGTTTTGCTTGAAAGGTAACTTTCTATTAATATAAAAACAAGTTTACGAGGATTTGAACCCATGGCCTCCTAAAATACAATGTTCTCATCCACAGGACCACTCTCACATGGTTGCTGCTTGTTCTGCGTTACTAACAAACGACTATGCGAGTATCTTCCTATACTTTTTTCTAAAACTCAAAATTTCAGGATCTTGGGGTGTGCACCCTTAGGTTCGCCACCGTCAAGTGGCATAATAGGAAATGAACACGTGACATTCGTTTTGTGATACACTCTTTACAATGTCTGATATGCAAATTAAGCAAGCCTCGTGATAGATTACACTCGAACAAACCAAAGCTCACCTACAAACTAGCCTTGGGAAACCCCATAGATAATATTATAGCCCAAAGACCAACAGAAAAGGAAAAAAAAAAATCATAAAATATTATGGGTCATGAATCCATGATATATTACACTCGAACTAACCAAGGCTCGCCTACAAACTAGCCTGGGGAAACCCCATGGATAATATTATAGTTATAGCCCAAAGACCAACAGAAACGAAAAAAAATATCAAAAAATATTATGGGCCATGATAGATTACACTCGAACCAACCAAGGCTAAAATACAAACTAGCTCAGGGAAACCACATGGAAAATATTACGGCCCAAAGACCAACAAAAAAGTACTAACAAAAACAAATAAACTGTCATATGTTTCTCAAAATAATTTTGAACAGATACAGTAACACACACAGACACGATTGTAGTACTTACAAGTCCTTTCTCTTTAAGCAGTTTTGGAAAACGATTGGACGTCATCACCTTGAAAATCAGTACAACTGCTCTTGAACCATCATACCTGGATTGACGTATGGCAAACGAAGTAAGGCGACAAGCAGATAACTTTCACGGTATAAAACCAAGAGGAGAGTGTAAATCAAAGGAGTTGATAAGGTATAATAGTGTGCAATGAGGAAAAATTACTTGTGATTTAATTTCTGTAAAGGCATCAAACAAGCAATTCGGATAGAATACGGCCAATCTTCAGCAAGCCTGATAAGAGTCAAACAGCTTAGTGACTGAATAAACCAGACACGCTCTTACAAACTTACTTGTTTGTTCATTTCATCAAGTTGGCACCCAATGAATCATTGAATATACCATGAAGGCGCAATGGCGGGCTATGTTACTCCGAATCTTCTAATTATCTCGAGTACCCGTGTCCGACACTCGGACATGGGTATGACACTTGGACTCTTTCATTTTAAACCAAAAAATGCCGAATTTTCATAAAAAAATAGCCGAGTCCGACACTTGGATATGCACCCTTCTTAAATACTTCTAGACGAGACTGAGCAACATGGATGGCGAGAACTATGAAAGACACATCTATTCAGGGTTACATGTTTAGTACTCCCTCCAAACAACTAAGATTTTCCCACTTATTATTATAATCTCTCACACTTTGAATAAAAGTGGGTAAATCAAAGTGGTATGGAGGGAGTAGATGATTTATTGAAATAGAGCTACAAACTCCACATACTAAAAAAGCATAATCCTCCTATTCATTTGAATTTACTACATTTTCCTTTTTAGGACATTCATTCCAATTCACTGCGCCTCCACCTTCGGTATTTTTTTACTATAAAGGCGAAGATACCTTTTAAAGAGTATGTGGGTTCCAATTTCCATATACTTGCTCACTAACACTCCCAATTGTGTCATTCAGAAATGTAATGAATCTAATTTGAAGAGATCATGTCTTTTACACTTAGCAGCAGAGAGAATACTCTTAACAGAAAAGCAGGAGGGGTTTCAAAAAAGCCATCCAACTATATGTACTGTCATTGAAGTCCTAAGAGTGATTTGGCAGCATATCTAAAAGGAAAGAACGAAAAGTTCAAGTTGAAATGAACGGGGCCGCCGTATTTTACACTAAGAGTTCAAGTTCTCACCTCTCATCATGTATATGGTCCCTTGGCACTATAACTTTTTATGATGTTGCTACATACTGAAACATCTATAATTTTTTATGATGTTGCTACTTTACACTAAGAGTTCAAGTTCCATATATTTGGAGGCATATACTACATCCAAAAGGAAACTTGGCTTTTCCATTTTTTTGTAGATAAGATCAGTGGCGGATATAGGGGGGCCACGGGGGGCAAGTGCCCCCAAGAAGTTCAAGGGATAAATTTGTGTATCCTAAATGTACAATATGCTATAGTAGATCAGTTGGTAGAGAGGTTGTGTACACATTGGTGAGGTCTTGGGTTCGAATCCTAGTGTCTTATAATTTGAATAAGTTTATTTTTTGTTGTTTGTTTCACTACTACTATTATAAAGTTGTAAAAATCATTACTATTATCAATAGGATTCGAACTCTAAACCTTTGGATAATGAAGAAATAATACCACCACTGAACCACTCATACTTATTGCTTATTAGTACTTAGTAGCAATAGAATGGTTATGGTATATATCCTCTAATATGTACTCCATTTAAAGGAATCTATAGCATTTTGGTGTAAAAAAATCAAAGAAATATTACTTATTATAAAAAAAAAACTTTCAGTCAAACCAATTAGTTTGTCATTTATTTAACGTTCTAACACATTTTTGTACGGAAAAAAATTCAAAAATTTAAAATATTCTTTAAGATAAAAAGTAATATGCTAGAAAAATTTCGTTGCCCCCTTCCAAGCAAATCCTGCATCCGCCACTGGATAAGATTATGCAAAATAGTTTGAGAGTGTAATTTCTCACCTCTCATTATGTATATGGACGTAATATTAAGGAAGAGTAATTTAATATGGCTGTCACCGCCATCACATCCTTTTGAAAATAGGCGCCACCTCTATGATATCTAATATCGAAGAGTAGTCATTCAATTCGGTTCTCAACACAATTTCACTTCGAGTCATCGGAAAAAGCTCTCAGATTCATGAGTAATGTTTGTTGAAAGTTTTTAAACGGATTTAAACACTTACCTCTCAGATGCTGATTTCATCCTGTATGCCTGTTACAGAGAATTTGGTATAAGCACATCGAAAGGCTTTTAAAAGCAGGAATCCAACACAAAGTAAGAAACAATATTAACACATGAAGATTGAAATTCTGCTAACACTCAAAGACTAAAACTTACCTCCAGTTCAAAGATGGCAACTGACTTCCCAGATTTTCGGACACGTAAGTCTCCCTGCAGCATTTACAGTTTAGCTGTTTAGTCGTAGAACTAAACATTTAAAACCATAATAGTTTCCATAATTGTTTTTGTCAACACTAATTGTACAAGAAACAGTGGTTGCTGTCATTAGCTGGCCTTGGAAGGCCCAACACAGATTTCATCGCATAAGACAATTTGTCAGTAAAATACGAGCACTCCAAAAGTAACCATACCCTACAAAATAGCTAAACTCAACTACAATGGAAGCCCAAGAACCACATACCTCCCACAATATAACGTATTGTGCATTTGCTAAACCCTTTTGAGACGCGATTACTTCAACTGAAGGTGCAAAATAGTTTGGATCATTTGGCTGCTCACCTACTCCAGACTTCGGAGAAGCTGTTAGTAATTCTAATAAGTTATGAGTGGTTTCTGGGAGATGGCTGGAAGTTTGAGTCTGGCTTAGTAATGGAATCATGTCTTTTGTGGAAGATGTGCCCTTCAAAACCTTAGAAGTGTGCGTGGTTGCCTCAAATCCGCGGCTCGAATTGCTGCAGGCAAATTTCATTTTAGATTTCGGAGGCATATTCAGCAGTGTGTCCTCAAGAGCTATCGCCTGTCCTAAAATGGTATGGCTGGTTTCTGGGAGATTGCTAGAAGATTGTTTTTGTGTAGTAGTAGTAGTAGTAGTAGTTTCCAAGGACTTGGAGAAACATATATCACACTCAAATATTGTATCCAGCATTGACTCTACAGAATCCGTATCTGTGCACTGAATGTTTTTGATGTTCCAAAATAGGTCTTGAGGTAACACCGGCAGTGAGGGTGCCTGTAAGCTTGATAGATTCAATGTTTTGTTCGTAGGAATAGAATCTGTATATAGAACAACAATATTCAGAATACACTCAATACAGCAGCAGCAATAACAACAATAACAACAAATCCTTCATTTCAAAATAATTAGGGATTGACTACCATGACTCATCCTATGGAGCTGTTACTTTGAAATGAAAAGGAATTAAAAACAGAGAAAAAGATAACAAACAAAAGTACAATCATAGTACTATAAACAATTCACTTGCGGTAATTCAAGAGCAAGATGGATACCACACAATTGTAGGAACAGTTTCATTTCTTAGTCCGACAACTGGTATTCGATATTACCTAATGGGCATAAAATATCTACACATTCTGTCATTACTTCCGTGAATTATGTAAGAAAAATGAACATTAATAGCTTGACAGCTGCTATTTTACTTTCAAAAAATTGCTGAGCAAACTGAGCATATGCATAGAATATTCTAAAATGGAACAAGAGGTCTCTTGGGAACATGATAATATGTAGAGGAAGAGATTAAATGTGAACATGAGCAGGAAAAAATTACATTTGACAACGGCGTGTGTATTTGTAAATAATGTACGAAGTATTAGAATGCAAGGGTATATAATACTTTCTAAGAAAAAGTTATCAAATGTTTCAATTTCAGTCACAAGACTCACAACACATTTTCCAAGATGCAGCATTACGCTGATCCAGAAACTCAACAACTTCATGTGCCTGACAACTGCTATCTGTTGCCAGGATAGGAGGATGAACAACTACTGATGTTTAATATCGTAGCAACCCTGCCCAATCCGGTAACCTAAACTTAAACCAACCATGCACCACCTCAGTGAGAGCTCTTTATCGGTAAAAATGGAGTCCCGGAGTATTTGTATCTTTCTCAAAAGTTTCTCATCACCAAATTAATCATAATAAACCAAAGGCAAAATCAATTGAGTACTAACTTGGTCATGGCTCCGAGTCCAAAGACTCAAAACTAACCGCACAGCTAAAACGCCCACTACACCATCAAAGGTAAGGAATGCAAGTAAAAAGTAGGTCTGCAAAGGATGGCCTCAACAATCATCGGAGAGGATGTTTGCGTGATATCACTTACACACTGGATGGTTGCCATAACTTCATCGATTTTTCAGCCACCATGATAGATATAGTTACCAAACATAGATTTTGTCTCAACAACAATATCATATCATTTTTGTAACTAGAAAAATCATGAAATTATGGGCACAAAACAGGCATCAAAGACTCGAGGCTTCAAGGCGGTCCAAGATGATGAGGGCCCGTATTGATGAGATGCAATTTTCAATAAGACTCCCACATATGGCCACAAGGCGTGTAGTTTTCACAGAATACTTTAATTGTTCAGTTAATGTCATATCCTTTCGGATTTTGAAAAAGAGCAAACATGTAAGATACAGGGGAAAAACAGATTCTAAAAAAAGTGTGCACCAAAGACGCCGTAAGGCGTTTTGCCTTGCTAAATTTTGAGGTTAAGAGGATCGGAGTCTCCGCTTTTTGAACTAAGATCTAAGTTTAAGAAGATAAGTAGGGTGATTAGTGAAAGCACCTTGTTGCCTTGGCCTATAAGGACACCAGGTATATAGCCATACCCCAAGGGCAATAAATAGAATGGGGAATAATATTGCTCCATCACACACACCATAACACCACAAAAAAAAACACAACCCATAGAAAATTCCCACCTACACTTCTACCTCGTCCCACAAAATGGATTTTCATTGATTTCACAACTCCCCTTCGTATTCTTCAATCTCAAGAAAAGAGAGTATGACTATGTTAGTTCGACACTTCACTTAACTAGCGTATCCGTGTGTAGCGAACGTGTTATGCCGACATGGCACATGACACGCATTCAATACGCCTTCATACACGAAACCGGCACTTCACTACTGTAACCTGATTTACCATCAATGTTGTCAAAAAAGACTGTGATGACAAAAGATAAAAGGAGAAGGGTATACTTAATAGGAGTAATAACCCAAAAAGGTTTTTTTTTATCATTGTAACAATTGGCATTTAGTTACTCAACTTTGTTTTTAGTTTTCTTCGTCTATTCAACTTCTAACAAAAGGCTTTCAATACCCACCTCAAAGAGGAAAGGCCTACTTCATCTTTGAAATTGGATTTACTAAGCCACTTGAACAAGCGTATAAAGACCAAACGAGAATATTGAAGAGAAACTTCTTAACCTATGGGACATTACATATTTAAGGCTAGTTTTACCTATAGTCCTATATGCACTTGAGGTCGCACACGACACCATTTTTATAAGCAAAACTGACCCGTATAACTTCAAAATTTACAATTGCTTAATCCGTGTCATGCTATCAAATAGTGAAATGACAAGATATCGTAGCTAAAACATGACAAGACGGAAACCAGTACATTAATTGGTAGACAAGTTTGTGATGCATCAACACTGATGACACTTGCATCACGTGGATTACAACACCTGAATTTTTTTTACACGGAAAATATAAGGCGATTCAAACAAAAATATGAGAAGAAAAAACAGCCTTCAATGAACCATGTACGCTACGTTACATATAGTACCCAGTTTAATTGCCAAAAAAAGTAACATCTGATCATGAGTTTCCAACGCTATTAATTGGTTACTGCAAGGTAATAGGATCGCGGCACTTTGTCACTTCAATTACCATAGCCTGAGTTGATTTCAAGGAATCCATACTAAGAAAACATTTGTTAATGGTTTAGCTAATACCAGCTAGCTGAGGGAAGCCTATCAAACCAATTTAAGTAGGGATGTAACGCATATATTCGAAGTTTCTTAGGTTACCTGCTAGAACGCAGCAAGGGTGAGTATGCATTAACACAAGATATACTCTATCAATCATTAACTTCTTCAACAAATTTAGCCACACAAAATTACAAAAGGCTAGCATTAAATTCCTTCAAGAATAATGTGTTGTGTCTGGATGAAAAGTGAAATGATGGCTTTTTACTACATCTACATTCATTACCCTTGTCATCTTTTTATTTCATTTATTTTCCGACAAATTTGCGCAGGTAAACACCTACCTAGGTCTGTATCTGCTTTAACAAGTTTAGTGTTCCGCTGGTACATTTCTATACTATAACAATTACAGAGGAGATGGTGATTGAACTGCTGTCATTAACCCTTGAAGGCCTGCAGCCCATGTTTGGTGAATATATGGTGAGATTCAAGAAAACAAAAACATGGGAACCATGCAAGGGGAACTTCCAAAAGATGATAATTGTCCATGGACCTTGTGGACGTAATAGAAGCAATGTTCAGGTGGTTAATGATAGTAATTGAGATAGGTAAGTGCACTGGGGTGGGAGTGTGGGACCAATAGTAGCTCATTTTGGAGGAAGTGGAAGCCCTGGGAGGATGCCGATTGAGCTTAAGTGGGCTACATGCTCGGATATGTTGGATTAGAGGAGTCATCAGCTGTTTGATAGGATTTTGCAAGGATTTCTCTAACTGGATAGAGACCAGTTAGAATGACAGGATAAATGCATTGTCCAAATTGATGTATGTATCCAATTTTATGTACCACTGAAACACTACCAACTAAAACTTTAATAGAACCAGTCGAAGCCAACGTATACAATTGTTCACTCAAATAAAAGATAAATCCAAGGCTATCACTTTTGCATTTCTCTAATAGCTTAATGACGAAAAATTGTAAGGTTGTGAAGTATTATTTCAGAAGAATGGCAGCTCATCACTACGAGTACCTAGAAAATTGAATCGAGAACCTGGAGCTACCAAACACACAAGGAAAAGTGAAACTACCAACCATAGCAATTTATTTCAATTTTCAAACAGGAAGAAAGTCGTATGGATATGAAACACAATAAAAAGATAGATGTATGGATACGAAGCATGGGCAGTTTCTCTAGAAAGTAATGAAAAAGCAAGGTAACTTTATGGCTTAGTACAGTAGTCTTGTGTGCGACCGTTTTATAGTATGATAGAGGAAAAAGCGATCATTATACGGTGAAAAGTGATCACTTTTCATTACTCACTCCGTTCTTAAATAATTGACGTTTTCATTTTACGAGGTCAGCCTTTGAGTTCAATTTGTACGAAAATATATTGATTACGAAATTATAAAAATTACACCATAAAATTCTTTACGAAGAGGGCTTTAATTACACCATGACTTTCTTTACGAAGAGAGCTTTAATATGAGTATACACTTTGATATATTTGGTTATATATTTTGAGAGATATTGAAGGAAGAAGTGTCTAGAAGAGTGAAAATAACAATTAAAAGAGAACGGGTGAAGTACTAAAAGTGATCACTTGTTAACATAAAGTGGTCGTTTTTGCCTCAGTCACACTAGACGATAGTTGTAGGATATAATTTGTGGATTAAGAAATACCACCTGGTCGGTGAGAAGTTGATGCTCCAAATTCTGGGTGTAAAGGAGCAACAGCTTCCTGAGCTGCTGCTGGGCTTGCTGAATTCAATGCATCATGAGCTGATGCTGGGCGTACTGGATGCAAAGTATCCTGAGATGATGCCAGTTTTCGTGGCTCCAAAGCATCCTGAGGGTTCAAATCAGCCTCAGATGGATTTGTTGGATCCATGGCATCCTGATTTGGTACTTGGCTTGTTGGATCCAGAGGATTTTGGCATGGTGCTGGGCTAGCTCGATTCATAGCATTCTGACATGGTGCTGGGATTGTTGCAGCCAGAGCACTCAGAGCCTCTTTGAAATCCTCGGATATGAGCACAAGATAATCAGGGCCAGGAACTTGAACAAGTGGATCTTCAGATTTAGGGTTGCGTTTTGCCTGAATTAACATAGTTCACAGCTTTAGATTAACAAACAACAAGTCAAGAGAACATATTTACAGACTACTTTGAGGAGAACTCCAGTTAATAAGTCAGCGATCCATAAGTTGGGCATACGAAGCTGCACTAGTCAAGAAATAAAAGTCTGCTTCATAAAAACTAGTATCCGTCATTAGGTTCCAGACGACCATTGATTAAGACAAAAAGAGAAGCTAAGCCTATTCAACCAGTAGGAGTGGACAAGACGTCTCTTTTCCAGATGCTCGTGCTCATGGTATAGATCTTATCCACTAATATTCTACTGTGACCTCTAAGCCATATGTAGTTTGCAAACCCAGGCAAGAGTGCAAATTTCAGGGTTACAAACATGTAAAAGATGAGCAGTTGTCAACTTGAATATAGCCTTCTAAGTATAGTTAAATGGGTTAAAAAGCAAAGAGAAACTTACCACTTCATAAAGTGCTCTTATCTTGGGTAAGTTTCTTGGACAAATGACTGATAGAGAAACAGAACACTGCACAAGAAAACAAAGAGGTGAAGTAGACATAAAATTATACTTATAAAACCCAATTTTCATACTCCATTTTCTGGCTTGAAAGAAGAGAGGCCAAAGCCAAGTCGATACCTGACCAAACCATTGGGCAACTGTCTGAGCATTAGCATACAGCTGAGATTTTCCACAACCATCAATGTTAGGTCGGGAAATCAATCTAGCATAAGGATAAGGGTTGCTAGAAGCAATGAGAATGCAATGTCGTTTGCCATCCAGATTCTCATCGATGGTGTTGTACCCGTTTGGAGGAATAGCAAACATCTGCAGCATGAACCAACCAGAGCACAACAGATTAATTCAAAATAGTTTTCAAGCAGACAAAAATACTGCAACCAAACGGGGAATTCCTTATCGATTTTCCTACATGATCGTTTGCCCTAAACCCTTACAATTTGCAAATGCTCACTCAATTCATCAAATACATGAAGAATCAATAACATTAATAATAACCCAATTGAACACCGTGAATTTGTCAATCAATATACACAGTCATGATTATGAAATATGAAGAGAAAAACATTGAATAATTTAAATGACGATTACCCAGGTGAGGAATCGGAAACACTGAGTGAGTGATCAATGATCGCTGATGTGATAATAGATGAAAGAGGGAAACCGTGCGACATAGCGAGCCCTTATTCGGGTTTAGGGATTAGGGTTTAGCTTTAGCTTTACCTACTATCGCAATTTTCCCTCCAGAATTACCCCTCACCTTACAAATTTCCCTCCAAAATGTAGCGTCTAGACTCTAGATAAGATATTTATTGATGCTGACTTATGACTAGTTTTATTGATTTCTTACAAAATTGCTCCATATATAAATTATTTTAATTGAAAATATATTTGTTCTTAAAATTTAGATAAGATGTCAACAAAATTTAGACAAATTAAATTCATGAACCGCCTATTGTTAATAATTTATTCGAGAGTTCGATACATGTTTCGTCTGTAATAAAATAATTTTTCTTTACAAAATTTCATAATGAGATTATATTATAGTATCATATTTTAATCAGTTTTAGGGAATATTTTGATTAGTTTTATTATTGCATATTCTTAATTCAACATTATAATAAGTAATAAAAAATGAATGTATTTTCAATTGAAAATCTAATACGAGTAGTACGAAGTATTTAAATATACCATAATACGTAATAAGTGACTAAACTATATGTATGTGCAGTATTGTACGGGGTTCGTTCTAGTTGGATTAAACTTATTAATTGCACCCTCCCGCTAAATCAATTGGAGTTTAAGGTTGGATGCTTTTGGAATATGATAGCAATATGTATATCTTAAATGAAAATGTTAAAATGTACGAACCGTTAAGGCATGAGCTAAAGCATCTGTTGTCGGTGCATCATTAGGCTCACCGTCCTCGAATTTCATCATATGCAACGACCGCATAAAATCACCATAATTTAGAGTCCATGGAATTCGCTCAAATACCGGACCTGCTCATTATGTAGCATGCATCATAAAATTTGGGTGACCATCTTATTGTAAACGTTTTTTATGTTAATACTTAATAATATGGTGGTGCACTGACGTGTCATGTGTACTTATAAAAACAAACAAGACATTAAAAATATTGTTAAAACGACATACGAAATGATCCAAGCGAATTGAACCTAATAAGTGCAACTTCAGAGTTATCTTTGCCTCCATGCATATCATCGGGCTACACATTTTGAAGGAAACAAAATAAGTACAATAGTATATAAATACGGAGTATATGTTACTATGATCAAAGGACTACTAAAAGATAATTATCGATCAAATACAATAATAAGGGTAATGTCAAATATAACCTTAAATATTGAGTAACAATCTTCCAAATTTAGTAGTCCCTCCGCTTCGCAATGATTTATCCACTTTTATTCAAATGTGAGAGATTAAAATAATAAGTGGGTAAATTATAGTGGGTTGGAGGGAGTAGAAATATATAAATTTGAGCACAAATTATACTTACATCAAAACAACAATTAAATACTCCATCCGTCCTATGCACAATAATTAAGAAAATTGTGTAATAATGGGGTATATAGGCAATTATGACTACTTTATAGGGTGATGTGTGAGGTGGTGTGAGTTAATGAAATGGCAAAATGATAAATACTTTGGCTTAGTAGGGATAAAGTTGTAAAAAATGATAGGCTAAAAAGGAAAGTTAAGAAATGAAACAATCTTTAAAACTATCCAAAAAAGAATACGAGACAATCTTAGTGGGACGGGGGAGTACATGTCTGAATTGATCTCTTGAGTACAATGTACTCCCTCCGATTACCTATTTTTTTTTCTTTTTCCTTATTGGGCTGAGTTTGATTTTCTTCTCAGTAAGGTTGTCTAATACTTATTAATTACTATAATATTCTTCTCTCCTACTTTTTCACCCCATTTTTTTTCACTTAATTATATAATATTCATCTTTCTTATTTTTTCATTTCACTTTTTCTCGTTTAATTAATATTATATATATATATATATTTTTTTTTTTTCATTTCACATTTCATATTATACTAATATAATACCCTCTCCTTATTTTCCTTCAAAAAAAGAAAGGAGAAGGAAATAGGTAATCGAAGGAAGTATTATTTTCCCATTATAAATACTCAGTCCTCAGCGCGACCTTTTGCCTATTACCCTTCGAGTATACACATAGCACTCCACAACAACAGCTCCACCATCGGGGCAACACCATACGCCACCGACCTGCCGCCGCACTGCCAGTCCATTGCAAGAAGCCACCACCGGATTCCGGCCCACCACCCTCACCCTTATCCAATCCATGTGTTTTTCCCCCAAATTTGAGGTGAGATGGTTTAAATTTGATCGTTCTCTGTCATTTATCCTTTAAACCTGGCTGTTCTTTCTCACGTCTCCGTTTCAATTACTTGTATGGTTTATCATTGCTCAGTTACTGCAATTGTAATTGATTGAAGATGCTGCAATTCAGGGTTTCTAAGAATTGGAAATTTTGATACTGTCATCAACTCATCCCGTCACAAATACGGAATATCTAGATATTGATTGTGGAGTTCCTGTTTAGTACTCCAATGTACTCCGTATTCAACACAGCTTTTTCTGTGTTGTTTAATTGAAATTTGTTTATGGCATTGGGAACTTGGATTTGGATTTGAATTCCGGATTTGAAATATTTCGAGCGTTTTGAAACCTTGAGATTTGGATTTGAAAATTTGACCAAATCTAACCTAGTTTACATTTGGTTTTCTCAAATTCCTGGGTAGTTTCCGTCACTTGTCGTTTCTCTTGTTGTAGTATTTTTTTTTTCCGTAATTGAAACTTCACATTTTTGTAATGAAAAATTTTAAAAAATAAAAATTGGTCACCTTGACTCGACTCCACCCAAAATCCAAATCCAAGGATACCCAAACACCATTTTGAATTTGGATTTAGATTTGAATTCTAGAAATTCAAATACATGAATTGAATTCTTGATATTCAAATCAATTCCGAGTACCCAAACGCAACCTTAGGTTGCTTTCAGTACTTAGAATTGATTTGAATATCATGAATTCAGTTCTTGTATTTGAATGTCTAGAATTTAATTCCAAATCCAAATCCAAAATTGTGTTTAGATACCCTTGGATTTGGATTTGGAATTCGGGCGGGTCGGGCGGGCGGGTGGAGTCAGGTCAAGATCACCAATTTTTATTTTAAAACTTTAGAAGATAAGTGACGGAATTAAAATGACTACCCATATACTAAGAATGAATTTGAGAGAGCCAAATTTGAACTAGTTTGTATTTTGTCTTGATTTCAAATCCAAATACCGAGGTTCCCAAATACTTGAAATATTTCAAATTTGAAATTCAAATCCAAATTCAAATTTCCAAAAATGCCATTATGTTGTTTTGTTTGTTTGGTAACCAGATAGCTAGGTTGTACTTAGAGGTCATTTTGTTCATTAGAGAAATTATAATGGGAAGTAGCATTTCTCGTGATTATGCATTTCATGTGAATTAGGAGAAAATTGTTTGGCGGGGAATGTGGGAAGTAGCAATTCTCATGATTATGCATTTCACTTGAATTAGGAGAAAGTTGTCCGGCGGGGAATGTGGGAAGTACACATGTACAATCAATGTGTTTTAGAGAGGGCAACGACTCCTTAGTTAAAAAATACTATTACAGTAGCAAATAATTGAAGGATAACACTAGACTTTCAAATGGATGTATGATATTTTTGTTTAAACATTTACCTGTTTTTCCCGTTCTCCACAGAAACACCTAAAACACAACAAAGATTGAATCATTAATATTAATCAATCATCTCGAAAATAAACTCACACCAAAAAATTGTTAAGTGTGTCCTTAATAAAATAAATTGTTATAAAAGCGTACTCGGTATAAAAAAATACTAGTATATGAAGTTGTAAGTATACAAAAAGATAAAGAGATAACTAAAACTCCCAAATTCTATGATTAATTTCCTTGTTATCATATTCGTAGAAATGTACATTTCAATGATAATACATTATCAAATTTGCGGATGTTGCCCTTAATTTGCTGAAAAAACTGTGTATCCATCACCTCTTTATGATGTAATTGTATCCTCAATAAGATATAACTATAATTGTTGGAGAATGTATTGACACAAACCAAAAAATCAAAAACAAAAAAAGTACAGTAGCTGAATTCGTAGAACCCCTCCTCCCCAAAAAAACGAAGAAGTAAAAACCACCATATTTATCATTTCTTTGCTTTGCACTGTAGTGTTAGAACTGTAATGCCTTAGCAAAATTTGAAAAACAAAATGTTTATTTCCAATACTAGTTTATTTTCGTATGTTAAAAAGTCACGTTCCTTTTTTCACAATGATTACGAGGTAGATTTAAACAAAACTCCATGATAGAAGAAGATTACATAAGAATAATCTCAATCAAGAGCACATAAAGTTAGTAAATTAATTTAAAAGGTAACATCCACGTATAAAATACGATCACTCATAAATATTGGTTTCATAAAGGGGACAATTGATACCGATTATTATTGGACGGACATTGTCAATAATTACCTTGAGAATTGAGATTATCAAGTAAAGCTTAGATTATTTATCTTTACCGTATTTATATTAGTCAATGATGACTCTTCTCAAGGTAATTAGTGACAATATCCAACCGACAATAACCAATACCAATGTCTCCACATTAAGGACAATTAATTGTTTGTCACCAACCTAGTTTTGAAAAAATATTTTATCCGTGAATGTTATATCCTTAATTTGATGAAGAAAGTATTTATGTATCACCTTCTTTTGGTTTACTTGTGTCCTTAATAAATACTCAAAAAGATTATTTACTCAATAAATTCAAAGCGATGAATTTATTATGTAAAAAGAGAGAAATTATTACAAATCACAATTTTCTATAATTCATTTCCTTGTTATGAGATGGGTTATTTATTAGGGGAACAATACAACTAAAATGAAATAAAATACGAAGGAGATAATTGATGAGCGTAGGTGGAGATGGAGAAAAAAAGGGTAATGTGACCGTTTTAGGGGAAGAATAATTACCAACCTCGTCCTACATAAGTAATGCATTACCCCATATGGGGGTAATAGTTCATCCTCCACCTCCTCTTTATACCGTAAACTACCACCACTAGGCACCAATTTCCTTAATTTTCTTCTTTTTTCAAGCTTCATTATTCCCCTAATAGTCAAACGAGCCCGTAGGGTGTGTTTGTATATCAAATTGGGAAGGAAAGGGAGGGGAGGAGGAAGAGGGGAAGGATGGAAGGAAGGAAGAGGATGAATGAGATAGAGGTGTTTGGTTCCAAATCTTTCCTATGGAGGAAAGATTTTGATTTGCCTTGGAGGAGACAAAGTGGATACCTACACTTGCTATTTAAACAAATGATTTCATTTCCCTTCAAGTTCCTCCTCTACTTTCATTCCAAATCTTTGATCCAAACGCATCCGAGATGTACATATAACATCCATGAGTAAAATATCTTAGATATGGTAACTCATAAATGTTAATATTTTTATTGAGGAGACCATAGATATTGCTTATTGTTGGTCATACATGGTCAACTTTTACCCTGACAAGATTAGAAGTAAAATCGTATTGACTACTTATGACTTACTTGATAATCTTCTAAGGGAGCGTTTGGAAACATGAAATTATTTTCATTTTCATGAATCTAATTCTAGATATTGAATTATTGACATTCAATTCCATTTCCAATTCCAAAATGTTGTTTGTGTATCCATGGAATTGGAATTGGGCGGGGCGGTGCCGGGTCGAGGTCACAAAAAATTAAATTTTGATTTTTTTTAGTTAGGGACAAAAATTAATAAAAAAAATATATTCCGACTAGATTTACGCGAAAAAAAAAAATGAATAGTGACGGAATTGAAACGACTACCATGAGGTAGTCATTTGAGAAAGTCAAATTTAAACAAGGTTGGAATTGGTATGGAATTCATCCCTAATCCAATTCCAAATTCTCGGTTTTCCCAAACACTTGAATCATCCCAAATCCGGAATTCAATTCCAATTCCTAGTTCCCAAACAAGTCATAAAGGAAATTATTGACAATGTTTTGACCAACAATATTTTTTTTTTCTCGTGCAAATACAATTTCCTAGTTATATAGGACACAATGAAATTAGAAATAGCTAATACATACCATTTTTCCTTTTTCAAATTAAGTGTAATATCATCGTCCAAGCCACAACATACCCTTGTGATGTAATGTAAAATTTCACGATCAAGTACTAAGTACATTGGGAATATTAACAACAACGACATTGTTTATGTTTTTGCAATTGCTTTTCTCGATGCACATATAAGTGTTTACAAAAGATTAAATTACTACTGTCCAATTAAATACTTGATAGATTAATAATAATAGATACAACAACAAACATTATCCCAATGCCTCAATGGCTCCCGCAAATTGCGGGGTAAGGAGGTCGGATGTACGCAACCTTACCCTTGTGTTAGCAACACAAAGAGGTTGTTCCTGAATGATCCAAGATGAAAATTGCGTCGAGAATATCATTTAATGACAATCGCTACTTCACAAGAGAAAGAAGTGCAACCACTTTACTAATCCGTTTTGATTTATTCCATCATAATCCAAACCCAAAGAGTAATGAGTCTTTTGCTCCATTGAAAATATGAAAACATTTAATAATAGCAGATATATAGTGAAAATTTGATAATAACATATATATATATATATAGCGAAAATTTAAAGAGGATAGATTATGTTTGTCCAACAAATTTCAATTGGTAGATGCAACTGAAAGTGTGTATTTAACAAACTTAGACTAATAAAAAAATGTTTGTTTGTGAAAAGACAAATAAGAGGATTAAGAAATTGTCATTTAAGCTAAATATTTTTTAATAAAATACAAACACATGTTTCATAACGTTACAATTAGGTGTACTTGTATTAAAACAAACTTCTTTAATTCTTACTTTTAAAACATTCAACTACTTTTATACTGTAGATGTCATAGGCTAGTGGTTAAGACGGAGTATTGTGGACACTAGATCCTAGATTGAAATCTCACATTTCCTTTATTGTAATGGGATTAAGTGCGTGCTTCTTAAGAACAAAAAAATTAAACTATTTATGAGATATAATACTACTAATTAAAACAAAAGTACAACTATTTAGAAGTCATTAAGAGATTTCAATCTTAAAGCATCACGTTTTCTATTGAAACCTCGACTCATTTATCACCCTTGTCTAAAACGGAAAACTGATGTAAAAATGAACTAATATATCGGCTCATTTGTATCAAAAAGTTGAAATAGTTGTAAGAATGTAAAAAAATAAACTCAATCAAATTTAAAAAATAAAGAACTCACTTGATAATCTTCTCGAGGTAATTATTAACAATGTCCGACCAGCAATAACCACTATCAGTTGTTCCCTCAACAAGGACAATTAATTGTTTATTAGCAACCATGTTTCTAGTATTCAATCTGTAAATGTTACCCTCAGTTTGAGAAATGAGAAAAGAGCGAATTTTTTTTTTGTATGATTTAATCGTGTACTCTATCAAATATATAGTTAGAGAAGTGTCTTCGGTGTAGAAAAAAGATCAAGTAGATGATTTTGTAAGAATTCAAAACGAGAAAGAAATAGATATAAATCAAAATTTTTATGATTTATTTCCTTGTTATATTGTACACTTTTAGAAAAGTATATTTAAATGATACATTATCAAATTTGAAAAAAAAAAATATAATTTTCCAATAATACTTATTTTCCTTTTTATGTTAAAAAACCATGTTATGTTTTCAGAATGGTTAATGGTTATGAAGTAGATTTATAAAAAAAGTGTTATAGAAGAAAATGATATAAGAATCATCTCAATAAAAAACACATAAAAGTCACAAAATGAATTTTAATGTAACACCCACAAAGAAAATTGAAGTTGAGGAGTACACTGTATGTAACACCCACACCCATACCTAGGGCCAGAAACCCACAGGTCAACCAAGAAAACAAAATCGTTTTTCTAGGCCTATGCTCACCATATATTTAGATATGAGTAGGTCTCGTGAGAGACTGTCTTTCACTATGACATGTAGAAAAAAAAAAAAACAGATTTAGTAAGACTCGCCATCATGTGAGAGGTCTCTCGTTAACGTTAATGAGTGACCATCTCTTCTAAGTTTTTGTGTTCAGATAAAGGTGGCGAATCTATGAAAATAAAATCGTTTCTTGTAAGTAATGGTATTGAACATTTCCCTTAAACCTGGCAACATCACTTCTATAGAACGTCAACACCCTATCGTTGTCAACAACCTTCATGCATCTATTCCCCTCATTTACTCTAGTCTTTATTGTGTGAGACAGTCTTACATTGTGAAACAACCCTTTGCATAAAAAGTTCACCTAATTATCCACAATTAATGAATTGTTTTTTTAACTGTCTCGCGCGTGAGACGGTCTTACTGTATAATTTGTGCATTTAATTGCCTCATGCATGCTTTTTAGACAACACAATATTTAATTTGCCGTATGCCCGCCCTACTCTTAATCACAACTCACCTTGTTTATGTCTTTCCATACTCCACCAAAATACACCAATTTTCATAACTCTAACCCTAAACCCCAAATCTCATTTTTAGTTTGATTAGTACTTGTTAAAGACGGGCAGTGTTGGGCGTTCCGGCATCATAAACAAGAGTGAAGCGCATAAGGGAAGAAGATGAACTCAGGACAGGGACAAGGGCAGGGGCAAGGCAGTGAGGGGAGGCATGAAGAAGACGCAGCCCTCTCCCACTTCCTCTCTTCTTTGATGGACTATTCTCCAACTGTACCGTCCTTTTCTTTTTCCTCATTTATTTTCCCATGATCAATAATTATTTTATTCATTCTTTCATTAATGTTGCCTTGTTTGTTTGTTTAGATTCCTGATGAATTGGTGGAACATTACCTCTCCAAATCCGGTTTTCACTCTCCTGATCTTCGCTTGTTCGTATCTCCACGCTCTTTTTTTCTTCCTTCTTATGACAACACTTCATCTTGTTTGCTGTTATTGCTTTGTTTTTTCTTCCTTGTTTTTATTTGATTATGGCTATCATTGTCTTCTATGATGGCACTTCTTGTCTTACCTCTTTGTAGATCCTAGGTATAGATTTTGCTTGTGTCACTCTTATACCTTGTTTGGATTCCAACTAATGTAATTTCTGTTATTTTGATATAATGGTTGCAATTTAGGATGGAAAGCTCCCCCCATTCATTCCCCTTATCTTCCTATTCTCCCACCCAAACAACGGGTCTTTCAAAATAAAGTAAAATTAACCGTCAATTTTATAGCATTGGTGTCTGTTACAGACTTCGCATGGTCTCTGGTTGCTCAACTTTTGATATTTTGTCTGGAGAGGTATACAAAAAAGTGTGAATTTTTCTGTATAAAGCTTGCAAAACCTTAGTTGCTCACATGATTAGAAGTAAAACAATTGTCCGTTTCCTGCTCCATGTATCATACTACCTCCGTCTCTTAAAGATTGCCCTATTCCCTCATTATATGTGAGGAGTATTTTAATGAAACGGAGCAATTTTAAGAGACGGAGGGAGTATAAAATATTAGCTTCATTACAAACAATTCTATCTCAGCAAACTGCACAGATTGTGTTAGATTGAGAGTTGAAGTAGAGGAATGTATTTGACTGAGTTGGTTGATATTATCATAAGTTAATTTACTTCAGTTATGTTGGCTTCCTTCCATGATGGGGGTAACCATTGTATCACATTCGATTACCTTTATGGCAAAATTATACATGCGCCTGGTGCAAGAGATGCTTTGTTCTCGAAGATTGTTTGTGTAAGGTTAATTGTTATCACTATGATTTTTGTTCTCTTTTGTACTTGCTGGGTAAATCAATCTTAATGGGTCGTATTTTCTTTTGATTTACAGGATTAGACTTGTTTCTGTTGCAACTCAGAAGTTTATTTCAGAGGTCGCTACTGATGCCCTTCAGTAAGTTTTTTGCCGCTACTCTTTTCTATGTGCCTCAAACTTCAATATTGATACCTGTTGCTAAATGTGGGGTTTGCCGTTCTTGTATTTTTTGGAGTGGTGATTGCTGCAATACTGTCATTCACTATGTTATCTCGATTTCGATAAAAATGTAAAGTGCTTATGGAACTTCTTGGCGTGGCTGAACATAACAGCTGCTTGGTTTTCCTTCCAATTTGATCATACTGATATATTATGGATTGAAAATAGCTGAAAAATGTGGGGCTGAACTGCTGAAGACAATATTTCGCAGAGGAGTGTAATGGTGAATTAGTGATTCCATTAGTTGAACTTAGGAAATTACTATTAAATCCAATGATTTTATTCTATAACAAACCTCAAAATTCATTTACCACCAACAACAACAATATCAGAGCCTTAGTCCCAAAAAGATTTGACTATTTTAAAAGTTGAACTTTATTTATTTACCGACTTGATTTCGGGTTGAGTTTGAATCAAATACCAAAGAAAAAAGAAAAAAAATTCGGGTGCATTTGGTTCGGGATGCTGAGCGAGGAAGGATTTTATTATTTAACATTTACCTCCGAACTATTTATATTTATGTTGAATTTTGGTTTGAAGTTGTTTTAAACCGTTTTGAATTTTGTGAGACTTAAGTCTTCCGCTGCAACGTTTTCATTTAATTAATTATCGAAATTCTACTTCATTTCAATTATTTCTATTAAATTTCTTTTTCGGTTGATTTATATAATTTTATTTGCCTTGCACTTGGCCTTGTGAGCTAAGTGTGGAGTAACAGCTTTAAATTTCTTATTATTTTGGTCGCGAAAATTTAGGGCTGTTACATCGGCTAACATGAATAAAAAAAATAAAAAAAAGGAGCGAACACTGCAATAGAATAATAATAATAAATGACAGTTTCAAACGCAAGATTAAGCAGCGTTAATAATAAGTTTTAAAGGGTTACAAACTGTTTTAAAAAAAAGAAGTCCTCAAATATCCTCCACCACCTGAATCCTCTCCCTCCACGACGTCCTTTCCAACGCCATATCTTCTCCAATCCCAAGAAAATTCATATCGTTCTCAATCGCTTTTATCCCAGTTTGTTTAGGTCTTCCTCGACCCCGAGCCAACCCATGCTCTCTCCATCCTTCAAGTCTCCGTATCGGTACTTCGATAGGCCTCCGTCTCACATGCCCAAACCATCTTAACCGATTCTCCATCAACTTATCCTCTATTGAATTGAATCCATTACATTTTATTTTAAAAAAGTGCTCTTGGAGCGTGCTTAAACCCAAGGCTCCAATAGGTACTAGGCCAAAACTCCTTGAAGCACCTTTGGTTAGCCTTATGCGTAAGATGCAATATGCAATGTGGCTCCAAATTAAAAGATATTGCTACTCTATTTTCTGGGATTTTTTTGTTCCTACCTTTCTTTTATCGTATTATCCACATCTCAAATCTTTGCCCTCTTTAGAATCCAAGTAAAATGTTTTCTTGCACTAATATTCTTTTGGAATAACAAAGTTGTTGGTTATATATTATCGGTGACTCGATGAGCCCCATGCACATGAGGCGGTTGCATTTGCGTTACAACTCGTCACCATGTCCTATTGTCAATTGGATGCACCTTGCACATCTATCAAAACTAAGCATTTATTTAGACTAATCAAGAATTGCCAATAGTTTTATTTTGTAGTAGTGATAGCTTTTATTGTCAGCTCATTTTTTAATCGGGTTTTGCATGTGCACTCTCTCTTACATGTATGTAGCCACTGCAAAGCCAGACAATCTTCTATAGTAAAAGATAAAAGAGATAAGCAGCAAAAGGTACGTGAAGGATTAATCACATCTTTCCAACTTTTTCCTCCACGAATTAGAAGCTTATTGAGATTGTTTAATCCCTATGCTCCAATTAGTTATATACACTTATCTTTTTCACAGGAAAAGTAGAAACTGCAGGTTCTTGAGAGTATATGCTTTATTACTCTTCAATTTACTCGCCTTAAAGGGTGCAATAACTCTAAGACCGAAAAACTTTTGGACTTTTGGAGTAACAAATAAAGAAATGTATACAATAAGTGATACAACTAGATAGTGAAAATTTATATTATTATGTGGAACAGAGGCTAGAGGGAGTAACAGTTTCTCGCGTTCACCTTTTTATTCCAAGTTTTTTTGTTTGTTTGTTCATTTGTACCTTTTCTTCCCAGGACAAACGTCTTATTTTGACAATGGATGACTTATCAAGAGCTCTCCGTGAGGTACAAGAATCATGTCTTTTTATTGTTGTTATCAATTTTATCAAAGATTCACCGTATATCTACTTTTTGAATTCTATTCTTAACTGTTTCTTGGGTTGGGGTTATGTTTGCTACATTCTTGGCAAAACAACCGAGATTACATTGCGATTGTCAGTTTTGTGGTGAAGTCTGTAATGGCATTGCTGCTGTGGCTGTTATTTGAACAACTATAGTAGGATAATGAACATTAAGGCTTTAATCTTTAGGTGGAATGGAGAAATGGTTGGTAGATCGGTAACAGCTAGATTTTTTCTCTTCTAGACTAACATTTACTTGTTTTGATGAGATCTCTGTTATTGTTTCTGGTGGAGGACATGGCTGTCCACATTGTTGCTTCACCTAATATTGTAGGATAAGAAAAAAGGTGTACAAAATATGTTTACCGTGTTTCTAATTTTTATAGTAGACCTATTCATCCTCTCTAGTGATTGGTGGACAAGGGGAAAAAAACGATAAAAAAAAGCCAGCTATGTTGAAGACTTTCTTATCATATAGCTTGTCATTTTGATGGACAACAATGTTTCAAGTTCTACAGTTCACTTTAGTGAACAAGCTCGAGTCTAGTATGGAGACTTTGATACATCATGCATGGGATTACTACTGTGAAAGAAATGTGATTTCTTCTTTTGGGTTTACATGTTTGACAAATCAGAATTATTGTTGGGCCTTTGTGATATCAGTTCAATGGTGAAAATTTCCCTTACAGAAATTTCTTTTCATCTTTTTTCTTTCCATATTTTTTTTCCTCCTGAAATGGACATTCCCAACTGATAAAAGTTCTTATTTGGGGGCTGACTTGAGAAAGTGGTAACTGAGGTTGACGTATTACAAATTAGAGAATGAATGGTATTGCTACAATGCTACTCGAAACATTTATCTGATCAGTGAAGAGGGTATACATACCAGATATCCATAAAAAACATTCCTATTATGCCCACTTTTCCACTCTTTGACCTTACTGCTCTTTGTTAATCGCACGTAAAGTTTGGTTTGAATTTGGCCTCCTATATTTACTCTAAACGTAAGTGGGCACTATTGTTTTAAATCTCGGTTTCAGCCAGAGTCCCTTTATCGACCATTGCGGCTTAATCCCATTAATTTCTGCCAATATAGCCGCTATGATCATTACTACCTTTTAAAAAAATAGTCGGTGTGACTTCCTTGCTTTAAACTTACAAAAATCCCTCTTTACACCACCATATCCGTCGTAGCACCCATTGGCCATAGGTAGTTTTACTCAAAGATGGCTTAGCTGTTTTTAAATGCTCATGTATAGGTTTTGTTAGGCTGAGCTATGTTACTCTCAAGCATCAGACATGACACGCTGTTGGAGACTTGGAGTGTTGGGTTTGGCTATCTTGTGCAAAGTCTCAGTTTCTTTTGATCTAAATTGAAGTGCCACAGTGACGTATCAAGGTGATACATATGTGATATAAAGTGTCAGAGTAGCATGAAACTTTCCTCTATTAATTCTTGTTGGTTCTATGACACCAGCACTCCCCAGTGGCCTCCATTCATTTGGGCGACCCAAAACTTGTGGCTCGTTGTTTGATCGTTATTGTGATATAAACAAATGTGCCTTTTTGGTGTGTTTGTCATTGTGTGCTGTGATTATTACTGTACCAATCAGTATTTCTGACAATGATGTCTTTGATTGTCGTCAGTATGGTGTTAACTTGAAACACCAGGAGTACTTTGCTGACAGCCCTTCAGCAGGGATGGATCCTGCTTCAAGAGACGAATGAATGACTGTCTAGTTGGTAAGGGAGATGCAACCCATCAACTATTTGCACGATGAATTAAATGGAATGTCAACTGATACCCTTTTTAGCTCGTTTTATCATTCACAAGCTTATACGCAATGATTATAGTTTTGTTTTGCAGCATATATAAGAACCTACTAAAATTGATATTCAGGTTAAGTTAGAGCAACCTTATTCCGGTACAAATTGCTGTGAACATGTACTCAATGCCCAGGTCCAGGATCAAAATTTGGAGTTTCTGCGATTATTAGTATGTTTAGTAAGTACTCCAAATTGGCCATACCTTGGTTAAAAAAAAAGTACCAAATTGGGCCACGAATATTAATTGAGTTGTCTCCATTGTGACAAGTCATCAAATTATAATGAGTTAACTATTATTCACATGGTTAGATAAAACAAAATTAAAATGTCTCAGAAATAATAAATGTTTTGCCTTATCTGTCATAAGTTTGTGACATATATATATATATATATATATATATATATATATATATATATATATATATATATATATTATGTGATACTTGGTATTAATAATGTATGAATGTGCTGATGTGCATGAGTATGAGACTATGAGTAGTTTGGGTCACTGTATAATGTATACTACACTCATGTTATGTTTGGCAGGTTAGATTGATTATTGTTAATGTTGGGGGATATTCTCTTTGATTCTTCTCTGCAAAAACAGCACAGCGCACGCCGCCACCCTTAAAAATGCTTACAAATCACTTTGAGTAGTAGTAGTAGTAGAAGTGTAGAATTAGTATGTGAGTACATTTTGTTTGACCCTTGACCCTCTAAACTTAGGAATATACTCACTCCAGTGTACCTTGTTGTTTGAGGCCTCAAAGAGTCGTATGTCCCTTCATGTCTTCCCAAGGACATTTTACATTCTACTCCCGAATCCTGATCCATCGGATCGGATGTCTGTTAAGTAAATTTGTTTAAATTTATGAATATTTTGATGATTAAGTTCGAGTTAGCCTGGAAATTGCTCGTCCCTCTGTTCAAAATTAAATTGCCAAACTTGTCATTGATAGTATTCAAATAAGTAACATTACTTTCCTCCGATCCATTCATTTTTTTGTCATTAATTACTTTTGTTAATATGAAATGACACCAATGTTCGTCTACCTACAGACTAATCGCTACTAATATGTTGCTGTTTTTGGCTCCATGATAACTAACAGGCCATATACAATTAAATTCTACTAATTACTCCATAAAGTAGGGCAGGCTGGACTAAGCAAATAATCATGGACCATCAACCATGCATGGTATCTCATCTCAGACTTGGTGAGATTCCACAAGTCATGTTATTGTTACTTACAACTCAGAAGTCAAGATAATATAAACAATTACCCATCATTTTAGTAATAATAACCTTATTACTCCTATATAATAATGCACATTTATTTCTGGCTGACTCTACTTAATCAACTACATACTCGTATGTATGTACGATGGATATTCCCCCATAAATCAACTGCTGCAGTGCAGAATTTCAGATACATACACGATAGGTGTCGACACATGCATTATATACAGAGTATAAAGCATCAAATTCTTGTTTGTGACGAATATATCCCTCATAATATTATAACGGATTAGCAAATATTACTCATTTACTCCCAACTTCCTTATACCAGATTTCTACTATTCTTTTTTACTTATAAGATAAATCATGTTTCATTTTATATTTAATGTAAGACGGTTTCATAGGAGATCAGACTAATCAATCAAATTTGGAGTAATTATTTTACATAAAACTAATGTTTTACATTTGCATTGTCATATTCAAACATCATAATTTCGATAGAAAAAATAACTTATATCACTGTAATAAAATATGATCATATTATCATTTGGTAGAGTGTAAAAGTGCAAATGGATAAATTCGAATGGAGTAGAGGAAGCAAATATCTGGCACGAGTTGCATTGGTCGCTCACAAAATAAAAAGCAATGAATTTATTAATCAATGAATAAGACCATGCATAGAGAATTATTACTCGAAAACGCACAATCCAAAATTAGGCTAAAGCCGTATTAAAATGAGAGAGGCATGATTAGTTGACATGTCCCCTTTAGGAAAATCAGAAATTAATTAATTAGTTAAAGAGAAAAACAATGGTAAATGGCCCTTGAAACATGCATACTCCGTACATGAAAGATTGACCGACCTAGGAAGAAAATTATTGGTTAACCGGCCTTTAGAAATTTAGGAGGCCAGATTTAGAGGCGCCATGAATCAACGACTATCCTACATACGTTATGCTTATTATCTTTCAACTAATTAATTCTTCATTCATTCTAGAGCTAGATAATGTCATGCATGCATGCAGGCACAACACAAGCAACGGTTTCTAGTGCCAGGCCATTTTATGTATCAACCGAGCGATATTCAAAAATATTGTGTTCCTCAATAATGGCACTTTTGCATTGCATTGCATATAGATCTTACAAAGACACATCCTACCAAATCGTTTAGCTTAGCATGCACGCACGCACTTAATTGTACGCATGTGTTTTTTTGTATGTCGACTGTCGAGTATGCATAGCATGCAACGCACGCAGCCTTAATTATCACACAAAAGCTAGGCCAAGACTGACTATGAGTATATATCTAACCTTCACTGATCGAGGACGATCCGTTCCAAAATAATCTCCATCCGCAGTCGATCTACATCTTAATTAATTTGTATAAAAAAAAATTAACAAAAAAAAAAATCAAAGAATAGACGAGTCTAATGTCTAATTATTAAATTAGAATGCATGGCCATGGGATGCAACTGTTGTTGTTGTTGTTGTTGTTGTTGCTGCATGTGAAGAAGATGATCCATCCCTTGGACTCCTCCTCTCGCTACAACGTAAATGACTAGTCGATAACATCTTCTTAAGTTGGGGGCGTGGTGGAGGGACTGTTGAGACGGGTGTGTAAACTGGAAATTCTTGATGATGAGGAGGAACCCAAATGCCTCCCACAACAACAAATTGATGATGGGGTTGTGGAGTAGTAGTTGGTGTGACTGTACATGTGTTTGCGTTGCTTGAAGTTGGTCTTCTTGTATGTAGACGATACTTCTGCAATAATGCATGTCAAATTAAAGTTGGCATATCATATGTACGTACGTTTAATTAGATTTCAGATTAGTACAAATTAAAACGCACGCAGTCATTCAATTCTCTCAGGATGGAGAATAATGCATACTTCATTCATTCATTTTGATAGAGGATTATTTACACTTTAAAAAAACACGTATGTGAAATTAGTAGTAGTAGTACTAGCATAATATCAGAGTACAAACCTGCAAATGACTTTTAACTTCATCGTTGGTAAGTCCATCCACCCTCATCAATTCCCTAATTTGCTTTGGGGTAGCAACTGCAAAAAGTACGTACCCAGGCCAGGCCATCAGCATTTACAATCATAATTCAATTTAATTCCACAGTACAGATCAAATGACAATGCATACATACAGAGTATGTACATACTTGGTGGTACAATTAGTGGTTAGCTAGGTAATTAAACAAATACTAATGCTTAATATAAAAAGTAATCACATACGGAGTACTGTACTACATACCATGTGCACCTCCAAGTTGTTCAAGGGAATGCAAAAACCTTCTATGCAACTCAGGAGACCAACACCTCCTTGCTTTCCTATCTGATTTCCCATTTTTCTCTTCCTCTTTGTGTCCATTACCCAATCCCGACCCATACCCAGACCCATCTACCTCCTCGGCCGCCTCAGCACTAGAGCAGGCAGAGGCAGCAGGTAAGGCTGTCGTGGGTCTAATATTACTATTTTCATTATTACTAATAATACTACTACTATTCTTTTCTTTCATAATAAATGGATGAAATGCACCACCACCATTATTATTCTTCACCTCTACTACTCCCACTTTCTTTTGCTCATCATCATCATCCTACACACAATTTAAACACAAAACGGTTTCAATCTTTTTTCTAAATTAAGAAAAACCCCACTCCCTAAAATCAAAAACCCATTAATCTAAACTAATAATCAAAATTGCAAATGAGTAGGACAGACTCCATCCTAATTAACTAGTTACAGTAGCCCAAAACTTAACCTGATCACAACTCTCTACAACAACTTTTATTTTAAGTTCGTTCCATCAAGTCTTATATTCTCCGTAACACGGTCCTATAAGAAAATTACTTGACTATATATATTCCTGGTAAAAAAGAGGAATTTTTGTACGGTGTGACTAGCTAACGTACCTGTTGATTGGTGGGTGGATCTAGGGTTTGATTCCAGAGTTGTACAGACTTGAGCCAGTCCGATTTCTTCCCGGAATTGTCATTATTAGTACTGAGATTATTAAGGTTAATGCTATCAAATTGAGGCTTATCACATTCATGCTCATCATCAACAATTATATCATCAGAGTGAGTAGTCCTGATTATAGGAATAAACTCCTCCAAAATTGGACCGTTGTTACTAGTTGTTTGTTCTGAACACTCTGTCGTAGTGCTTGTCCCTGATAATTGCCGCCTACATGCCTCAATTGCTACACAACATACCAGAAATTTACAAAAGTGATTGATAATTACCCATTTCATAAAATCAAGCGTTGAACGACTTTTGGCGTAGAACGAATCAATATTCTTAAATGATACGATCTGACTCGTAGTAGTAGTAGTAGTTGTTGTTGTTAAAAATGAGGACGTACGTACCTTGCGTAACAAGTTGGAAGCAAAGAGGAAGTTCACGCTGAAAAACTTGAATCTTTTTCCTTTCATCTTCCAAACCATGAATATAATCCTGACATTTCTGCATATTATCTCTAAAATCCATCATTTTAAACTTTTGATTTTGACACAGTACAAAAAATGAGAGAAAAGCATGCAACTTTGCTTGGTATTCGTTTCTTTTTGTTTTGATGTGTGTATGGATGGTATAAAGAAAATAAATGAATTGAATTGAAGGGGTATTTGTAATGTAATAATAATGGTGGTGAAGGTAAGGTGGAAGCTAGGGAATAATAAAGGAATCCTAATTGGAATAATTATAATAAATAATAATAAAAAAGGAAAAATAGAAAAACTTGAAACCGAGATTATAGAATAATGATATGATTGATGAGTGGTTAATATATAGGCCGGAGGAGAGGTGCACGGATTATCCTATGTATGTATGTCTCCTCAAAGTCGGGGCTGAGGGAGTTATGTACACTGTATTACGGATTTATCCACTTAAGTCTATATATCCGATATGCCTTGTTAGAGGTCAATGTCGGGTTGACATGTAAATAAGTTACGTGTCTGGTAGTCTTGAGTGAGTCCATTGAGTCACACACAATGTGTACGAGATATATATTATTAATATATCAGTATTTTTTTTTTGTTGGTCCAAGAAAGAGCGCACCTAGTTGCATTACAATATATAGGGGAGGGGGATTCGAACTTAGACTTATTGCCCCAGAGCACCTAGCCTTAACCACTAGGCTAAGATATCTTCGGTAATATATCGGTATATTAATATTTCGGGTCAGTAGTAATACGATTCAGCTGTGTTGTCAGGTTATAATAATTAGACTTAGTAATAATCTAGTTATGTTAATTAGACTTATTTGATAATCTAATTATGGAAATAACTTGCTTTTAGGTTAAGTAGGTAGGTATAATCGTTATCCCTCTATTTTTGTTGTAACGGAGTCGTGTCGCATGCGTGCAACATCTCTATATCAATCTATCTATACTTACATTTCTACTACTAGTAGTATTTTCTAAGAATCTTTTATTAGGGTTTGTACTTCATCATCTCCATCCCTTTCATTCTACTCACCGTTTTAAGTTTTTATTTATTACTCCATTATCTTATCTTGGACCAATTATATATCCATCACAACAAAGAGGTCACCACTGTTTTATGTATCTAGCTCCCTTCGTCCTTGAATGATAGTCACATTTCATCAAAATACTCCTCATATATATACAATGAAGATGGGAATGAGACAATTTTAAGGAACGGAGGTAGTACATGCATGATAATTACTCAGCCTCTCCTCCAAAAACCCTAAAAAAAAAAAAAAACGTTTTCCCTCCATCCTCATCATTAGGGGCTGCCGTCTACCAATTTGGTAGTGGTAAGCCCCAAATTTAATCGTTATTATTATGTTTAGATTATTTAGGTTATCAATAACTCTTGTCTCTTCCATTGGGGAAGTTTTGTTCCCATCAATTGATGGGGTTGTCCCCATATTTTGGTCGGTTTGTTCTTTCTTTGTGAGAGGGTCAAGCATGACCATGTTGAATTGAGAGCCGTAACTTGCAATTGAGGCCAGATTTCGGTCTATTCTTTGTCAAAATAGAGAAAGTTTTTTTTTTTTTTTTTTTTTTTTTTTTTTTTTCCAGATTTCGGTCTATTCTTTGTCTTCATTCTTTTGAAGACTATGTCAATAAACAGCGATATAAAAAAGGCTATGCAGAAGCGTATCGTTTTACTCTAATAACGATCTTTGTCTCAGGAATGTTATTTATTTATTAGTTACAAATTTGTATTCCGTTCAATTTGATATCATTTGTAGATGCCGCATAACCTTTTATTAATGAAATTGATTTTCATTCAAAAAAAAAAAAAAAAGTATGACATGATTAGTTGGAAACTTGGAATCATGATCATATCTCTTTCTTTCCTAACATAAGTACTCCGTATAATATTTTCTCAATCTCAATTGTATTCTTCCATTTTATTTTATTTTTTCATTTTTTTGTCTTTATAAGTTTATTTTTAAAAAAATGGAATATCCAATATAAGTATATTACTCCGTAACATTCTAACAAAAACGTACGACATATGACCTTAATTTATTCAGAACATGTTTTCTAGCTTAAATATATTGATCAACCATAACAAAGAAAATATCCATTTCGCAAAGGTCTTCTTCATGTAAATGAGTCTGTTTGTGTTTTAATTATGATATGAATTTTTAAGGCTTTGATAAAGAAGACCATAAGAATAATCACATTCATAAATAATGAGGATTCGACTGATTTAGTTACCCTTCACGTTTTTTTAAAGATTTTTCAAATGTCTAATTAACTAATACTCCGCACTATAAATTATTTTAACAATTTAATTTATTCGTTTTGTTTTGAAAATTTGAAATGGAATTTAGACTAGAAGGGTGTCATTGTTCTGAATTGGAGTAATAAAACCCCAATTGTGGTTCACAAGCTAAGGGGCAAATTAAAGAGCTTGAAGAATCACGAGTTGACGACACCAACTACATATATCCATTGATAAAGAGTTTTTAATTACGGAGTAATTGTTTTACGAGTAGTATTAGTATTTAACACGTACCCTAATAAAATGAGTGATTGCTCTCCTATGAGTCTTATCTACAGAATTTGATGATTGCCTCTTTGTCATAACTAGGGGTCATCTTACGTACCATTGATGTCCTTTAATTATTTATATCATCCGAAACTTCCAAGTAATCCACCCACACAATCAAAGTATTTAGATCAAATTATGATATCAATGAGTACACAATTGAAATGTTGGGTATATATATATATACCATTAATATTTGGATGACGTTAAATATTTATTGCCAAATGATATTTCTAGCTCGATCAGCTCCCATAATCTTGTAAGAGCTAGGCCAGCATAATAGCTCCCATAATCTTGTAGGGCCAACTTAACAACGCCCATAATGTACTAGAGCCAACTTAATAAATATCCCTATCATGCATGCTTGCCCAGAACATAAATTACTACAGCTGGTTTTAAAAAAAACGAATCAAGTCCGATCCATCTAGAAACAGACGCAAGCAGCCAAGTACGGACTCATTTCTATCCTAATCCATCCATTAATCCCTCTTTTACCCATACTAGTTTGGTGGGCCCGGCTATGCCCGGGCCTCTTCATATTATCGTATTATTATCTGAGTTTTATCTTAAATCGTGTTTACTTATAATAAAAGATAACTACCTAACATGTGAGTAGTCTCACAATAACCTTATTGTGAGATCATCTCATATAAGAATGTATGTTTTATTAATATGTACTACTCTTTTACATTTTTAATTGCGGAGTGTTAGATTAATTTTTCTTGTTACTCATTAATTTTTGGTTGAAAATTAACTCAATCTGTTTAGCCTATAGGACCGACGAAAAATTACTGAAAATTTGAATTTTAATATTTTAAATTAGTTATATAATAGAATATTCAATTATATAATCGCTCCAATATATCCAATATTCAATTTTAATAATCTCACTTAATTATTACTCCGTATATTTTTCACATTAGAACGAAAAAATGAGAAAAACATAATGTTAGTACGGAGTACAACATAAGACTTAAGTATAATATTAATGAGTATTATAATAATAATAAATAATAATAATAATAATATGGAAATAAAATAAGTATAATACATAGTAATGTGTATTTAGTGGATACACGTTAAAAAATCATTAAAAATGAAGTCATTGTGTTTAGAACATAAATAAGGTAAAATTTCCTCCGTCTTGTTCATTTGTTTGCCTTTGATTAAAATACTATTCACAATAAATATAAAAGACAAACAAATGAACAAAACGGATGGAGTAACTAATAATGGAAATGAAAATAAGATTAATTAATAAGACAGGTAGTAATTGATTAAATGATTAATGATGATAATCTTGTAAAATTGGCAAAAGTGAAAGGGCAAAATTGTCCTAGCAAAATTACTCAAGAAATGTGTTACGCAAAGAGGCTTGCCTCTTTTTATATAGGTAGAAGATACGAGTATATTTCACCAAGAGTAAAACGATCTTACAAGTGAAACGACCAACTTCTATAAAAATATTCATTTTGTATGGGTTTAGAGTTTTAGGATTTAGGGTATTAGGGTTATCATGTTTTTTTTAACATTTGTCCACTAGACACACATTACTAATTTAATCACATAGAGATTTACATGAATATTTAATAAGTATGGTAAATATTTAGGGATGACGTTATGTTGCTCGAGTGCTCGACTGGGTACGTAATAAATTACACGTGTTAGTTTATCTTTTATGAACCAAAATTTCAGTTAGTAAAAAGTAAATCTACGTTACTGCTGTGAAATTCGTGAACATAAATTTTTAGAACTTCTAGTACCAATGTATAAATCATCAGGTGAAAGGCCTCCTGAAGAATGCTACTGCTTTGCACACAAAGTTCTCCAATCAACCGAACGCCCGAAGAATGCTAGAAGGGGACGGCTTGGCTGAGAGGTGGGAGGTATGGCAGAAAGAGGAGATATTTCGCCAGGATTTCGGCCACCCTCACCACCCAGGCTCTGATTGGCCCGTTGACTCTACATCGAACCTTCACCCAAATGAACTGTCGGGTCTTAGATGATACAGAGTAGTGTAGACCCCCGCATTTTGCCTGCTAGTGTCTATAGCAGTTTCCAACAAAACATCCGACGATGATCGGACGTAAACGTGACTTAATACGCTCGAATACGGACTCGGAATCAATAGTATTCGACGTGGGCTTTTAGCAGAGTGCAAATCTCTCAAAAACGACCTTAAATCCAGGCCCAGTGGGTCATTTCCAACAAAATAAGACTAATTTGAACCAAAATCGTCACCGAAAATAAAACCATCTTTTAGCGACCGAGTCAAAACCCGGTCAAAGTCGTTTCCGAGGCAAAACCAGCCATGCATACTTCTAGAAAATCCTTCAATAACAATCATCCGAGAAATGAGTTTTGCAATACTTCCGTTTCTCAATTCCCCCTGCACTCAACCCTTCACCTATAATAACTACCCCCATGTTGGTGCTTCGTTATAGCGAAAATGGTGTCTCTAATCTCTTCCCCTTTATTTTTCCAACCATTTTTTTTTGACTCAAAGAAAGAAATGGAAAAAGAATGGTGGAAAAATGAAGTGAAATAGATGGAGATGAGAAGTAGATGATTGTGGCGAGGTTCAATGATTTTGATTGATACGGTTCATTTTCTTCTATCTATCTATTGCATTTCTAGATTGCTTTTCATTTTTATTAATTTTGATTAGTTCTAATTTATGGTCTGTTTGTACCAATTTTTTGGATTTCGATTTAGGGGATTTTCAATTTAGGGGTTTTTCGATTTAGGGTTTTTTCAAGTGGGAAAGGGGGAAATCGGTCGGAGATTGACATGGAGATTAATTACAGTGGGAGAGTAGAGCGCTGCTGCCCTTGGAGTTTCGGGTTTCGCATTCGATTTTTGCGTTTCGAAACTGGGTTTTGCGTTTCGAAACTTAGTTTTACATTTCGCGTTTCGAAACTAAGTTATGCGTTTCGAAATCGACTTTTGCATTTCGAAACTAGGTTCTGCGTTTCGCGTTTCAAAACTTAACTTAGCGTTTCGAAACCGGGTTTTGCGTTTCTTGTTTCAAAACCGACTTCCGGGTTTCAGATTCGGGTTTCCCGTTTCATGGTTTCGCTATGATGTTGTGATGCTTGGACGGCCATTTTATTGTTTGTATCGGAAATGTAAAATAATTGCTTGATAGACATCCCAAAATTTTTAATTGATTAATTTTTTTTAAAGATTTTTGTTTGAATGTTGCTCCTTCGTAGATTATAATTCCTATCTGGATGTTGGAATGTCTGGTATTTTTTAGCCCTCAGTTAATTTCATATCAGATCAGATTTTTTTTATATTTAACGAGCTGATTTCATAGTGTATTTGCCTGGTTTTTTAATCTTGCAGGGTTTGCGATTTGTGTGAACTGTGAAACAAATCCTTTTTTATTTTTTGATTTTTGCCCAGTTCATCTTGTATTTGCCTGCTCTCATCTTATTTTTTGGGAAACCATCTACATATTTTTTGTTTTGATTAATAAGTACTTGTTTTTTTTATTCTTATGAATTGATTTGATTAGATTACGTATGCTAGTTTGTTGGGGTCCATAAAGATGAATTTGGTTTTATTCTCGAATTTACCGACTTGATTTTCATGGATGAATTCATCGGTTTGTCTCGAACCCGCAATGCGAAACCTGGAATGAAACTCGTATTGCCGAACCCGAACCTAAACCCGGAAAGCTAATACCGGAATTAAACCCAGAATCGAAACCCGGAACGAAACCCTAAACCCTAAAACCCTAAACCCTAAACCCTAAACCCTAAAACCTAAAACCCTAAAACCCTAAAACCTAAAACCCTAAAACCCTAAAACCCTAAACCCTAAACCCTAAAACCCTAACCCCTAAAACCCTAAAACCCTAAACCCTAAACCCTAAACCCTAAAACCCTAAAACCCTAAAACCCTAAACCCTAAAACCCTAAAACCCTAAACCCTAAAACCCTAAAACCCTAAACCCTAAACCCTAAAACCCTAAACCCTAAACCCTAAACCCTAAAACCTAAAACCCTAAAACCCTAAAACCTAAAACCCTAAAACCCTAAAACCCTAAACCCTAAACCCTAAAACCCTAACCCCTAAAACCCTAAAACCCTAAACCCTAAACCCTAAACCCTAAAAACCTAAAACCCTAAAACCCTAAACCCTAAAACCCTAAAACCCTAAACCCTAAAACCCTAAAACCCTAAACCCTAAACCCTAAACCCTAAAACCCTAAACCCTAAAACCCTAAAACCCTAAAACCCTAAACCCTAAAACCCTAAAACCCTAAACCCTAAAACCCTAAAGCCCTAAAGCCCTAAACCCTAAAACCCTAAAACCCTAAAACCCTAAAACCCTAAAACCCTAAAACCCTAAACCCTAAAACCCTAAACCCTAAACCCTAAACCCTAAACCCTAAACCCTAAACCCTAAGTTAGGGTTTAGGGTTTAGGGTTTAGGGTTTAGGGTTTAGGGTTTAGGGTTTAGGGTTTAGGGTTTAGGGTTTAGGGTTTTAGGGTTTAGGGTTTTAGGGTTTTAGGGTTTAGGGTTTTAGGGTTTTAGGGTTTTAGGGTTTTAGGGTTTTAGGGTTTAGGGTTTAGGGTTTAGGGTTTTAGGGTTTAGGGTTTAGGGTTTAGGGTTTAGGGTTTAGGGTTTAGGGTTTAGGGTTTAGGGTTTAGGGTTTAGGGTTTAGGGTTTAGGGTTTAGGGTTTAGGGTTTAGGGTTTAGGGTTTAGGGTTTAGGGTTTAGGGTTTAGGGTTTAGGGTTTAGGGTTTAGGGTTTAGGGTTTAGGGTTTAGGGTTTAGGGTTTAGGGTTTAGGGTTTAGGGTTTAGGGTTTAGGGTTTAGGGTTTAGGGTTTAGGGTTTAGGGTTTAGGGTTTAGGGTTTAGGGTTTAGGGTTTAGGGTTTAGGGTTTAGGGTTTAGGGTTTAGGGTTTAGGGTTTAGGGTTTAGGGTTTAGGGTTTAGGGTTTAGGGTTTAGGGTTTAGGGTTTAGGGTTTAGGGTTTAGGGTTTAGGGTTTAGGGTTTAGGGTTTAGGGTTTAGGGTTTAGGGTTTAGGGTTTAGGGTTTAGGGTTTAGGGTTTAGGGTTTAGGGTTTAGGGTTTAGGGTTTAGGGTTTAGGGTTTAGGGTTTAGGGTTTAGGGTTTAGGGTTTAGGGTTTAGGGTTTAGGGTTTAGGGTTTAGGGTTTAGGGTTTAGGGTTTAGGGTTTAGGGTTTAGGGTTTAGGGTTTAGGGTTTAGGGTTTAGGGTTTAGGGTTTAGGGTTTAGGGTTTAGGGTTTAGGGTTTAGGGTTTAGGGTTTAGGGTTTAGGGTTTAGGGTTTAGGGTTTAGGGTTTAGGGTTTAGGGTTTAGGGTTTAGGGTTTAGGGTTTAGGGTTTAGGGTTTAGGGTTTAGGGTTTAGGGTTTAGGGTTTAGGGTTTAGGGTTTAGGGTTTAGGGTTTAGGGTTTAGGGTTTAGGGTTTAGGGTTTAGGGTTTAGGGTTTAGGGTTTAGGGTTTAGGGTTTAGGGTTTAGGGTTTAGGGTTTAGGGTTTAGGGTTTAGGGTTTAGGGTTTAGGGTTTAGGGTTTAGGGTTTAGGGTTTAGGGTTTAGGGTTTAGGGTTTAGGGTTTAGGGTTTAGGGTTTAGGGTTTAGGGTTTAGGGTTTAGGGTTTAGGGTTTAGGGTTTAGGGTTTAGGGTTTAGGGTTTAGGGTTTAGGGTTTAGGGTTTAGGGTTTAGGGTTTAGGGTTTAGGGTTTAGGGTTTAGGGTTTAGGGTTTAGGGTTTAGGGTTTAGGGTTTAGGGTTTAGGGTTTAGGGTTTAGGGTTTAGGGTTTAGGGTTTAGGGTTTAGGGTTTAGGGTTTAGGGTTTAGGGTTTAGGGTTTAGGGTTTAGGGTTTAGGGTTTAGGGTTTAGGGTTTAGGGTTTAGGGTTTAGGGTTTAGGGTTTAGGGTTTAGGGTTTAGGGTTTAGGGTTTAGGGTTTAGGGTTTAGGGTTTAGGGTTTAGGGTTTAGGGTTTAGGGTTTAGGGTTTAGGGTTTAGGGTTTAGGGTTTAGGGTTTAGGGTTTAGGGTTTAGGGTTTAGGGTTTAGGGTTTAGGGTTTAGGGTTTAGGGTTTAGGGTTTAGGGTTTAGGGTTTAGGGTTTAGGGTTTAGGGTTTAGGGTTTAGGGTTTAGGGTTTAGGGTTTAGGGTTTAGGGTTTAGGGTTTAGGGTTTAGGGTTTAGGGTTTAGGGTTTAGGGTTTAGGGTTTAGGGTTTAGGGTTTAGGGTTTAGGGTTTAGGGTTTAGGGTTTAGGGTTTAGGGTTTAGGGTTTAGGGTTTAGGGTTTAGGGTTTAGGGTTTAGGGTTTAGGGTTTAGGGTTTAGGGTTTAGGGTTTAGGGTTTAGGGTTTAGGGTTTAGGGTTTAGGGTTTAGGGTTTAGGGTTTAGGGTTTAGGGTTTAGGGTTTAGGGTTTAGGGTTTAGGGTTTAGGGTTTAGGGTTTAGGGTTTAGGGTTTAGGGTTTAGGGTTTAGGGTTTAGGGTTTAGGGTTTAGGGTTTAGGGTTTAGGGTTTAGGGTTTAGGGTTTAGGGTTTAGGGTTTAGGGTTTAGGGTTTAGGGTTTAGGGTTTAGGGTTTAGGGTTTAGGGTTTAGGGTTTAGGGTTTAGGGTTTAGGGTTAGGGTTTAGGGTTTAGGGTTTAGGGTTTAGGGTTTAGGGTTTAGGGTTTAGGGTTTAGGGTTTAGGTTTAGGG